>OU565281.1:3575000-4142500 GCA_913789895.3 Seladonia tumulorum
GATACTACTATATCTAACTGTTGTATTGTTATCATTAAAATATTGAGAATAAGGAACGGTATGAAACACGGTAGAATGATTGACATAAGATGAATGATATAACCCAAGTCCTAATACTCGACTGTGAGATCAAAATTGATGAAATGTACAGATACTAAGAGCAATTGTATGCGAGCAATTGTGCGGAAAACGCGAATAAGATTAAATATTCTCAACGACTCCGGCATAATGGAATGACAATACCGTAGTGAAACAATTACATAAAGTTTAATAATGTAACGATGGACATCTTGGCCCGAGGGTGAATTAAAAAAGTTAAAATGGAGGCTCGCACAGAGGGGGTAATTCGGAAAAATAAAACCGACGCGACGGTTGTCTTTAAGACGAGCACACAATGCGGTGTAGCCGGCGAAGAAACGGAGAGGAAAGGAAGTTGAGATTCAGTAGGAAATCAGGACGGTTGAATGGCACGGTGAAACCTGTTAGCCGAGGTCAGGGACTAATTACTTGATTACGTAATTGCCTTCCCGCTCCGACAATCACCCTCCCACGGCTCGTCGCGGCCGGTAAACCCCCGCTGATTCACCCCTAGCTGCGTGATCCTCACCCTGAACATCTTCCTAAAAGAAAGAACCCTTTTAGGACAAATTAATTCCTTCCTGGCCCTCGATACGACGCGGACGCTTAAAAACGCCGTTAACGCTCGGTCCCCAACTAAATATTTTATTTACGATATTAACCACGGGACCGCTGCTTTCATTCATGAATTTTTAAAATATCAAAAATTCTGACAAAAATATTCTCATTTTCTCGTGTCACCGGGGATGTTTTAATTGTTTTAATTTTTCAAGGGAACCAAAGGGCTCCAAAGCGACCCAAACTTGGCTATAAGACGGCCAAGCAGATTTTTCTTAAAAATATAACAGTTTTTGGAACTGTACAACGGGTCAGAAGCGACCCAAGCTATTTAATACTATTTTGTTCCTTATCTTCCTTTACAGTGAAAACCCATTTGCTTTTAACGAGTTTACTATCAATTGGTTTATCGACCACTTCCCAAACTGAATGCTTTTCCATAGATTGTAATTCATTTTCCATAGCATCTTTCCAATTTTGCCATTTTGTGCTTGTCTTTGCTTCTAAATAGTTGGATGGTATTTCATTACTACATATCAAATTAACCTGATCTCTGTTTCTAATTCGTTGCGACCTACGCGACCTTTCCTCATTGTTTCTAACTGACTCTACTTGTTGATGTGAGTTATCGTTCCTTTCTTCGGACCAAGGAAGGACACTTGACAGGAAGATACTTTAAAAAGATAGCAGTTTTTGGAACTGTACAACGGGTCAGAAGCGACCCAAGCTTGGCTGTAAGTCGCCCAGGTAGATTTTTCTTAAAAAAGACAGCAGTTGTCTCAAGTAATAGTTATCGATGCATCGGTGTTGAAATTAAAATGATAAAAAAGAATAATTAAATCTGCACGTTCTTCGGACCAAGGAAGGGCACTTGACGGGAAGATACTTTAACACTAGAACTACCGAGTAATAAATACAACTGATGAATATTGATGTCAAGACTTTGACTTTGTAATGATGACAAGACTACATCTATTCAAACCTAATACCATCTTTATTCTAACATGTGCTTCAATGAGAAAGTTCATACAAAAAATTCTGATGAAAACATTTTTATAATTTCAGTAATTGTGAAAGAAAAAATTAGGAACCAGTCATTTTGACTGGTTCGGTAGTTCTAGTGTTAACAAGATAGCAGTTTTTGGAACTGTACAACGGGTCAGAAGCGACCCAGGCTTGGCTGTAGTTCGCCCAGGTAGATTTTTCTTAAAAAAGACAGCAGTTGTCTCAAGTAATCGTTATCGATGCATCGGTGTTGAAATTAAAATGATAAAAAAGAATAATTAAATCTGCACACTCTTCGGACCAAGGAAGGGCACTTGACAGCGTAAGATCATTTTCAGGGAGTTGCTATTTCTGTAAATCAATTTCCAAGGGGATCTGATCGAATGTGCGTAGCGTCCTCCTCGGTTCTGACAATTTCATGGGGACATTATGCAATCCTGCGGGTGTGCCATGGGGTGTAGTTGTTCCGGGAGGTTCGTTGGACGAATCCAGTAGCGATCGAAGTCTCTCCATAGCCGGCAATCGACTTCACAGATCGTCGGAACGGAAGAAAGGGCTTGGGGAGCGGCAAGAAAACCGTATCCCGAACGAAAATGGTTAAATTACGCCCCGTGCGCGGACAAGAACAAAAAGGACGAAAGCCGCGGACTGAATCGACGTGCACGTGGAACAACGTGGCCAGGTTCTCTCCTCTCTCTCTCTTTTCCTCTCTTTTTTTTTCCTCTCATCCTTCGTATCGCATAGACGGTAGCCGCGTAAGAGAGAGTATTTATACATAACCAACTTTCTACGGGGTTTGTCCTAGCAGCCGTGGCAGGAACAGGAGGTGAGGGGCGGGGTGGGGGGTGGAAAGGGGGAGGGGAATTCCGAGGGTAACATGGGGGTGTGTTGCTCTATCTAACGTCGCTCATGGAGCTCGTTAGCGTTGCCCGTGGCAACACCCTTACCTTCGCCCAGACCCGCACCCCCGACCGCCAAACCAAACCAAACCCTCGTCTTGCGAGTAGCCCCCGTTGGGGTGGAGTACGGGAGAAAGAAGAGGAAAAAATATGAGGGGGGGGCGCATGCGTCCCGGTACGCCACCATTCGCCATCGCGTCATGTGTGCGCACGGTGTCCCGTGTTACGGCGACGATGGGGGAGGGCACAAAGAAAAATTCGGGGCCGTCTGGAGATCACAAGGAGGATTGCCGACGATTGTTTAACAACCCCTCCGCGACACCCGCCGTACTATCGCGGATCGGGCCACGCTGTACCGGCTAAACAAATTCCTGTTTTTACCGGGAGCCGGCGAAAACTTCTTTCCAACCACCGGCCGTAATCCTTCATGGTGAAAATGAAATAAAAATATTTGATTTTATACCGTTAGACGTGGTATCAATGTGTAAGGGACTTTGCCACTCGACGCACACTGGTTCAATAAATTCTGGTAAAATGAAAATATATTTTCTGAGTTTATATACAATATAAACGCATACGGGTCTGCAGTATACGTGGACATACTTTGTTGCTCGACGCGTACGTCATTGGTTAAATAAATTCTTATTTTTATCAGGACGTCAACTTTAAAATTCCTTATACAGAGAATAAAATAAATGTAGGTTCTATGTTTTATGGATTTATACGAGGTGTAAATAGAAACAAAAATTGGCAGTCTCTCCAGCACTCTGTGATATCTAAATAAATTCTTATTTTTATCAGGACGTCAACTTTAAAATTCCTTATACAGAGAATAAAATAAATGTAGGTTGTATATTTTATGAATTTATACGAGGTGTAAATAGAAACAAGAATTGGGAATATACCACTCTGTGATATCTAAATAAATTCTTATTTTTATCAGGACGTCAACTTTAAAATTCCTTATATAGAAAATAAAATAAATGTAGGTTCTATATTTTATGGATTTATACGAGGTGTAAATAGGAACAAAAATTGGCAGTCTCTCTCTACCACTCTGTGATATCTAAATAAATTCTTGTTTGTATCAGGACGTAAACTTTAAAATTCCTTATATAGAAAATAAAATAAATGTAGGTTCTATATTTTATGGATTTATACGAGGTGTAAATAGAAACAAAAATTGGCAGTCTACCACTCTGTGATATCTAAATAAATTCTTATTTTTATCAGGACGTCAACTTTAAAATTGCTTATACAGAAAATAAACTAAATGTAGGTTGTATATTTTATGGATTTATACGAGGTGTAAATAGAAACAAAAATTGGCAGTCTACCACTCTGTGATATCTAAATAAATTCTTATTTTTATCAGGACGTCAACTTTAAAATTCCTTATACAGAAAATAAAATAAATGTAGGTTCTATATTTCATGGATTTATACGAGGTGTAAATAGAAACAAAAATTGGCTGTCTACCACTCTGTCATATGGACGTAAATATTTAATTGTACGCTAGCTAAATAAATTTTTACTTTTGTCGAGACGTAACGAAATTGTTTTTAATCGATTCTAAGATTCTTGGTAATAGAAATGAGATAAAATATATAATAATAAAATATCGTATTAGTTTATGTAGTTCTGCACAATATACTTAATGACGTACTTTGTTGCTCGGTGCATACTTCACTGGTATAATAAATTCTGATAAAACGGTAAAAGTGTTTAAGAAGTTTAAAAATACTATAGCCTTATTTTCAATCGAAACGAATTTTTACGTAGCGCCTGTTAACGAAGACAATTTCTATTTCGCATAAAAATCCTCAGTCTAACACTAGAACTACCGAACCAGTCAAAATGTCTGGTTCCTAATTTTCTCTTTCACAATTACTGAAATTATAAAAATGTTTTCATCAGAACTTTTTGAATGAAATTTTTCATTGAAGGACATGTTAGAATAAAAATAATATTAGAGTTGAATAGATATAGTCTTGTCGTTATTTCAAAGCAATATACATCAGTTGTATTTATGACTCGGTAGTTCTAGTGCTAATTATTATATTCCCTGAATTTACGTGTACCTGCTTCCACTTTCTCCCTGATTTTCCAAAATTCCCGTTTCTATAAAAAGTTGGAACGGAATGACAACTGTTACCGGTCACACCTAACCAACTACCAACCGAATCTGCGAATGAACCGATTGGCAGGATCGGCTGATAATAATTGAAAGAGCAGGAAATAGCAAACAGAGAGTGCGAAAGAAAGCGAGGGATCGAAAGTTGGTGGGCTGGCAGTGCATCAAGCGACGGGTGAAATTTGCTTAGCCGGTCGAAGACATCAAACGGGAGACAAAACCGTGCGTTTACGCGTCGCTGGCGATCATCGGTGTCTCTTTCGTTTTTTGCCAAATTAAATCGGCGAGCATCTCGACCGGAAGTCTCTGGACACCCTTCGACGAGGTATCTCCGGTTCGATGCGCCCGGGGTTATAGCAATTTCATTCGTTCGGGAACAGGAAACGGTGGCCGAAGAACTCTAGAGGGCTTCGGTTCGCTCCGGGCTGGGGGGAACATCGAAATTAATAACAAAGTAATTCTTTATTGCGCCGAAAGATAAGACCGGTGATATTAATAATGGCATTCGCGTTGTTCCTGGGCCGCGGTGGATTTCATTAAAAAGCGGCCGCCGCGATGTGAAGAGAGCGAGAAACGGTAGAGAGAAAGAAAGAGAGAGAGAAAGAGAAAAAGGACGAAAGGGAAAGCGGAGAAAAGGGAGAGAGAGAGAGAGAGAGAGAGAGAGAGAAAGAGACCCTGGAATAGTAGAAAAATGGTGGAGAGGCAGGGAACCGCTGCGTAAGCCCAGGCCAGATCCGCTTAGGGGATGTAATTAAAATCGGAAAAATGTGTTTAATGAATATTCATTTGTGCCTCGATCTGCTGATATTAAGCGGGCTTGGCTCGATTCGCTTCGAATATTGCCATCCACCCTCGTACCGACGGCGTGCCGGCGATTGAAAAAAAGAGAGGGGAACAGTGAGAGAGAGAGAGAGAGAGATTGGATAGAAAATAGAGAGAGAGAGAAGCAGGAGGAAGTCGGTGGGCGGGTTTTGCGGTGATCCGAAACCGAGCGGTATTGTTTCCCTCTTCCTCCGATTTTCGTTTTCGCTTTTATTTTATCTTGCTCGACAGTATTTCTGCACGACCGAAAATCTATCGGGTGGCCGGGGAAATATGGCACGCGCGGCCGGAAGCGTCGCGATACGATAAAAATTCACGAAGCTTGAAAAACGAGGCGCCGTTTATGCCGGCAGCCGGAGCCGAAACCGCGTTATCTCGCGTGTCCCGCAGATTTATGGCGAGGGATATCAAAATAATTGGATACCGCGCGAATTTGCTGTCTATAAACAGCTCGGCCGACGCTCGCTCTATCCTTCCTACGGGACCGCTTTACGGTCGCGTTCGCATTAATTCCCGCGGGACGCGCCGAGCCTCTCGAAAAATATACACGCACGGATAAACGATTCGGAAACTTCGATTTCCTCGACACTCGCTGAGATTCCGGCGAATCAACGGAGTCGGACAACAACTATACACTCCCGTCCATAAGTCACCGGACACTTACTCGTTTTCAGCAAAAGAAAGATAAAAATACAGACACAACCCTCTAACTTCTTAAATCCATCCTAACCATTAAATGAAAAATCAGTAAAGCCCCTTCACATTGTTGGAACGTGAGTTTTCCTAAATATTAAAAATAATTTTCCCAGAAAACTACATCACACTGTTTTACACACATATAATGACTTTCTCTTGTACAAATTATTAAGAGCAAGCAGCATTATTAAGAGCATTATTGGGCAATGCCAATTCCACTTGTATATTTTAATTTTTTAAGAAAATTTGTAAAAAATTGCAAGAACTGTGCACTTTCCCAGAAAATGGGGCAAGTGCACAATCGACAGTTAAAATCTATTTGATGCCTTATATTGTATGCTACGAGACAAGAGCATAACTATTGATACATATGTCGGCTCCAAATTGCTTTTTACCGCATTCAAATATGTTGTTTCGTTTTGGAGTAAAGCAAATAAATAATATAAATGAATGAATACAAAGGGTTAGTAAAATAAGATCAATATAAAAAGATCTAAAATATATTAATACTAATGGTACAATGTTATATATATATACCCTTATTATATTAATAAGAGTCCGTTTATGCACTTACCCCACTCCACCTTACACTCACAATAAGAAAAACAGACTGCAGTAGGCAAAATTATACAAAGATTACACTGCTGAAGATTGGGAAAAGGTGTTGTGGACCGATGAGTTGAAATTTGAGTTGTTCGGTACAAAACGACGAAAGCGAGTAAGTGTCCGGTGACTTATGGACAGGAGTGTACATCGGCTGTATCTCCCACAATTTTTAGAAAATTTCTTGACAGCTCGCAGAGCTTAGACAAAATATTTTTGCGACGGAAGAGCTACTCCAGCAATCTTGAAAATCTGCGAACGTTTTTCTCGACAACTAGGCAAGATATTTCAATGAATCAAAAAGCAGGTAACAGCTGCACTTTAACTCTACTTCGTATATTTTTTTTTTTTTTTCAAAATTTTAGGCCATTCGGTAATGACAGGAAAAATATATTTTGTTACGTCACGGTTCAGAATTCGATCCGCAGGGAGTTACGCGATGAGACTATGCGAGACAGTGTGGACACGGCTTAAGTTACTCCGTATATTGGAAAGTCCAGGACACGATTGGACTCCGAAGTTGGCTCAAAGCTCTCCGGCCGAATGTTCCGCTGCCGGTGTGCCGAAGATCAAAGAAGAAAAATCTCTTTGTCTTCGGCCGGGGATTTCCTGAATACCTCGGAGAGCAAGGAATATTAAAATCTGGGGAATTAAATTTTTAGATCGGCCCAAAACTCTCGAGAATGCTCCTAATTCAAATTTCAATACCTTGCACGAGTCTTTCCATCGATCGATCTATACTCGTAAACAATTTTGTGCTGACATTCGATCAAGGCGGTAGAATCCATTTATAAGAAATAGTCTTTCCCTTCGTTCGAAATATAACGATGCTCGGAACAATTTTCAGGAGCCGAAATAACGTACAAAATTTATAAAATTGAAGGTGTGCGTCGGATATAAAATAATTAAACTCGGTTCTCGGTCAAAAATGATTAACACGTTAACCGTCATGTCAGTCACGAATATAACTAACAGTGATTTTTTACCAGGTTTAGACATTCCAAAACAACATCCGCTAAATTTAAAATTTCTAGTTTCACTTTCATTAACACTTTGACCGGGTTTAGACATTCCAAAACAACATCCCCTGGATTAAAAATTTCTAGTTTCGCTTTCATTAATCATTTTTTATTATAATTTTGGTGATTTTTGACCAGGTTCAGACATTCCAAAACAACATCCCCTGGATTTAAAATTTCTAGTTTCACTTTCATTAACACTTTGACTGCCAAATTAGAAACCTCAAAAATTCCATAAAATCAAAGCGAGTTATTTAATGAAATAAAAATTGAAAAGAATTACATGTATGATATTGAGTAGTCCTCCAACTTTCTTGCTTTCTTTCTTGATCCTAATAAAATTTGGTAGAATGAATATATTAACGTAAAATTCATTTCAAAACCTGGTCAAATAATTCAGTCACCCACATATGGGTGACATGGCAGTCAACGTGTTAATTATTTTGTGTTATGATTTTGGCGATTTTTGGCCAGGTTTAGACGTTTCAAAACATCATCCCCTGGATTTAAAATTTCTAGTTTCACTTTCATTAATTATCTTTTATTATAATTTTGGTGATTTTTTACCAGGTTTAGACATTCCAAATCAACATCCGCTAGATTTAAAATTTCTAGTTTCACTTTCATTAACACTTTGACCAGGTTTAGACATTCCAAAACAACATCCCCTGGATTTAAAATTTCTAGTTTCGCTTTCATTAATCATTTTTTATTATAATTTTGGTGATTTTTGACCAGGTTCAGACATTCCAAAACAATATCCACTAGATTTAAAATTTATTTTTTATTATGAATTGGTGATTTTTGACCAGGTTCAGACATTCCAAAACAACATCCCCTGGATTTAAAAGTTCTAGTTTCACTTTCATTAACACTTTGACTGCCAAATTAGATACCTCAAAAATTCCATAAAATCAAAGCGAGTTATTTAATGAAATAAAAATTGAAAAGAATTACATGTATGATATTGAGTAGTCCTCCAACTTTCTTGCTTTCTTTCTTGATCCTAATAAAATTTGGTAGAATGAATATATTAACGTAAAATTCATTTCAAAACCTGGTCAAATAATTCAGTCACCTACATATGGGTGACATGGCAGTCAACGTGTTAATTATTTTTTGTTATGATTTTGGCGATTTTTGGCCAGGTTTAGACGTTTCAAAACATCATCCCCTGGATTTAAAATTTCTAGTTTCACTTTCATTAATTATCTTTTATTATAATTTTGGTGATTTTTTACCAGGTTTAGACATTCCAAATCAACATCCGCTAGATTTAAAATTTCTAGTTTCACTTTCATTAACACTTTGACCAGGTTTAGACATTCCAAAACAACATCCCCTGGATTTAAAATTTCTAGTTTCGCTTTCATTAATCATTTTTTATTATAATTTTGGTGATTTTTGACCAGGTTCAGACATTCCAAAACAATATCCACTAGATTTAAAATTTATTTTTTATTATGAATTGGTGATTTTTGACCAGGTTCAGACATTCCAAAACAACATCCCCTGGATTTAAAAGTTCTAGTTTCACTTTCATTAACACTTTGACTGCCAAATTAGATACCTCAAAAATTCCATAAAATCAAAGCGAGTTATTTAATGAAATAAAAATTGAAAAGAATTACATGTATGATATTGAGTAGTCCTCCAACTTTCTTGCTTTCTTTCTTGATCCTAATAAAATTTGGTAGAATGAATATATTAACGTAAAATTCATTTTAAAACCTGGTCAAATAATTCAGTCACCTACATATGGGTGACATGGCAGTCAACGTGTTAATTATTTTTTGTTATGATTTTGGCGATTTTTGACCAGGTTTAGACTTATTTAAATTTTCTAGTTTGGCTTTCATTAATTATTTTTTATTATGATTTTGTGAGAATCTCTGGGAATGCCGGTGGTGTTGTGGGATGGTGATCGTTGAGGTTAAGTGATGTTGGTGTTGTTGGGGTCCGGCGAAAGATGGGTGACCGCATAGGTGTGAACTTATAGAGGATTGTCGTAACCCTGGGGGGAACAATAATAAAATGAAGAATCTCTGGGAAAATGATATGTGGCAGTGAAACGTGTGAACAGTAGTGAACTGTTGCGCCCGGATTTTCGGTTAGGTTCCCGTAAATGGTATTGATATTCCCGAGTCTCGAAGTCGAAGGAGACCAATCTCCGTATCAAGATGAGCCCCCTAAAATATATTTGGGACGAATCTCGCGGCCGTTATCGCGAGTATCTCGCGCCGAGCCGAAGGGAGACCTTATTCAACGTCATTTCTTTTATCGATGAACGGAGAGAGGACGGAGAAGCCCGAGTTCTTCTCTCCTCGAAGGAGGAAATCGTTAGGAGAGCGACATGCAAATTCCTTCGAAAGTTTCGCCCACCTCTGGGCTCTAGCACCCTCTGGGCAAGAAAACCGGGACAAGGGTAGGAGAGAGGACCCTCGAAGGAGACAGAGGAGCAGCCGCGGAGGAACCAGAAGAAGAAGATAAAGACGGAAAAGCTGCTCGCAAATGTTTTCTGTTCCTGGCTGCTGGCTATTTATGCGCCCTGGAAATGAAACGTCGCAGCGATCGCCGACTGGAATCACTATAACCGGCCGAAAATCATGTACCTCGAGCCACCGTGCATCTTAACACTAGAACTACCGAGTAATAAATACGACTGATGAATATTGCTTTGTAATAATGACAAGACTACATCTCTATTAAAACTTAATACCAGTTTTATTCTAACATGTGCTCCAGTAAAAAAGTTCATTCAAAAATTTGTGATGAAAACATTTTTATAATTTTTGTAATTGTGAAAGAAAAAATTAGGAACCAGTCATTTCGACTGGATCGGTAGTTCTAGTGTTAATATCTTTGCTTTGATGAATCTGACATTTTTCCCGCTACGCTCTGCTCGATAGGTTCTTTATTTTAACATACTTATTGTCAGCCACCAGAGTTACTCCTTAGGAGCAGCTTTTTATACACAGAAATAAAATATTAATTACGACAGAGCTACAGGCATTGCAATGCAAGCTTATATTCTTTTTTCATTTTAAATCGAATATTTTCTGTATTCTTTGCTATTTATATCTGCAAAATTAACCCTCTATGGGCCGAATTTTTCCCGGTACGCTTTGCTCCATAGGTTCCTTATTTTAACACACACATTGTCAACATTCTTCTGAAAAATTCGTGAGCCACCAGAGTTACTCCTTAGAGGAGCAGCTTTTTATACACAGAAATAAAATATTAATTATGAAAGAGCTACAGGGATTGCAATGCAAGCTTATATACTTTTTTCATTTTATCTCGAATATTTTCTGTATTCTCTGCTATTTATATCTGCAAAATTAACCTCTCTATGGGCCGAATTTTGTTACGGTGGTTTCTATTTGCAGACAACTTGCAAGGCATTTACTTTGATATTTCGAGTTGACAGTGCTGCTAACCGCCATCAATATTGCTATTGGTTATCTCAGAGACATTATATAATTAAGTCGTATACGTCATCTTGTGAAAATACTGAAATTATTTGGCAAAATGTCGATATATTAGCATGTGACCTGAAAGTTACACGGGCCCATAGAGGGTTAAGTCGTTTAAATCCAATAATAAAATATTAATTATGACAGAGCTACAGGGATTCCAATGCAAGCTTATTCTTTCCTCATTTTATCTCCTAATATTTTGTGTATTCTCTGCTATTTATATCTGCAAAATTAAGTCGTCCAAATCCAATAACAAAATATTAATTATGATAGAGCTACAGGGATTGCAATGCAAGCTTATTCTTTCCGCATTTTATCTCCTAATATTCTGTGTATTCTCTGCTATTTATATCTGCAAAATTAAGTCGTCTAAATCCAATAATAAAATATTAATTATGACAGAGCTACAGGGATTGCAATGCAAGCTTATTCTTTCCTAATTTTATCTCCTAATATTTTGTGTATTCTCTGCTATTTATATCTGCAAAATTAAGTCGTCTAAATCCAATAATAAAATATTACTTATGACAGAGCTACAGGGATTGCAATGCAAGCTTATATTCTTCCTCATTTTATCTAATATTTTGTGTATTCTCTGCTATTTATATCTGCAAAATTAAGACGTCTAAATCCAATAACAAAATATTAATTATGACAGAGCTACAGGGATTGCAATGCAAGCTTATTCTTTCCTAATTTTATCTCCTAATATTTTGTGTATTCTCTGCTATTTATATCTGCAAAATTAAGTCGTCTAAATCCAATAACAAAATATTAATTATGACAGAGCTACAGGGATTGCAATGCAAGCTTATTCTTTCCTCATTTTATCTCCTAATATTTTGTGTATTCTCTGCTATTTATATCTGCAAAATTAAGTCGTCTAAATCCAATAACAAAATATTAATTATGACAGAGCTACAGGGATTGCAATGCAAGCTTATTCTTTCCTCATTTTATCTAATATTTTGTGTATTCTCTGCTATTTGTATCTGCAAAATTAAGTCGTCCAAATCCAATAATAAAATATTAATTATGACAGAGCTACAGGGATTGCAATGCAAGCTTATATTCTTTCCTCATTTTATCTAATATTTTGTGTATTCTCTGCTATTTATGCAAAATTAAGTCGTTTGAATCCAGCCCACCGGTATCATCCCTGGTGCACAAGTTTGCAAAGATGGCTGATCAGTGGGTAGAACAGAAAGAGCGGCGAAAACCCAAAAGAAAATAGTTCCGAAACTAGTATCCAGCCAAAGAAAACCAGTTACATAGCTGGCAGCCAAGGATTTCTCAGCAACTTCTCACGGAATTGTTAAGCGTAGTCATCGAGGAGTCCATAAACAAGGTAGCTAAGACGTCTAGGCCGGTGCAGTGGGTGGGGGTGCGGTAAAAATCGCGAGTCCCGACGCAGCAACAACAGCAGCAATTCCTGCAGGTTGTTGACAAGAGGCCGGCAGTCTGCCTCGGATGCCATTTGCGTTTCCTCTTTCTCCTGCTTTCGACCGACAGCCCCTCTGAATCCCCTCTAGGTGCGTTTATCTTCCATACCCTATTGATCCGTAAGTGATGGTGCTCTCCGGAAGGTGGAGGGTGTCCCCTGACCGGGCGGTAGGGTGGTAGATCGGTGCCGAGGGGGTGAACGCGCAAGGGGGGGTAGTAGGTGGGCTTCCACCGTGAACCCGGAGGTCGTATTCGTACGATTAGATCAGGAGAAATAAAGCGGGAGAAAGCGAGAAAGACGCGGCGCGACCGGAGACCGGAGAAAAGATGAGAGCCTCTAAAAAACAGGCTCGCGGAATGAAATAATAATATTAAGATGGATAGGGGCGAGGGTGTAGGTTCTTCTTCTGTAGGTGACGAGGGGCGAGAGGGATGGAACGCGGGAGGGGGCGAGAGGGACGAGCGACAGAGGCTGACAGTGACGCAAGAAGCTTTTTCATCATTTTCAAACCGCCTAACCTCTCTCCCTTGAAACGGCCCCAAGCAAATCCATACGCGGCTCTGCTCCCTTCCCCTCCCCTCTCTCTCTCTTCTTCCCTTTTCGCTCTTCTTTCTCCAGAGACGCGTCTCCTACACCCCCTATATCGCGGGGGATGAAAGCCCGGCTAACCAGGTAGACTCGGAAACTCTCGCCTGTAACTCGCGTATTTAATATCGACTGCGTTCCCGGACGATTCGGGCGACAAGCTATCCAGCTATAGTCTTCAGCGTGTCCCACTTCATCATCTATCTTCGGGTCCTAAGTCATTTTCATTCCCAACTGCTATTCTTAACACTAGAATGAACACACTTCCTCCTGCGTTTTTTTCTTTTAGAAATATTGAAATTATAAATATGTTTCCATGAGAAAATTATTTAATAAATTTCTCTATCGAAGTAGATATTTAAACAAAACTAATACGAAATCTAAACAAATCTTATTTTGTTGTTATTATAAGGCAATGTATGCCAGTTGCATTTAGTGCTTGGTCGTTCTAGTGTTAACCCCTTGCATTACGATTTAATTTCCAACTGTGCGTGCTAAAAGCGACACCAAGGTCGGTCATTTTTCTTTTTGAACACATTCCAATGGGTGATTTTATAATGTAAAGTCGAATGCGATTGAGAAGTAACTGAACGTCGTGCCTCTATAATGTCTCTGTGACATTTGCTTATATATATATATATATTTTTTTTTTTTTTGCGTTTTAGGTCACATGCACCTTGTAGGTTATTAGTGACCACAGTTGGGTTGTCTAGTGGGGCCTATCGTATTTAGAGCAATTGATGTACTTTAATGTCTTTTAAAAAGTTTAGGACATTATTACAGGATTCTATTCCTTGTAAGATCGTTTGTGGGTTTTGTAGCTTATGTTGAGTCCTCTTCGTATTGTATTTAGGGCAACTTGTCAAGATGTAATTCAATGGTATTTTGTACGCTACAGCTGTCGCAGAAATTTGGTTCGGTTTTTGTGATGAGTAGACATCGGATCTTTATGCATTTATGGCTTATGGAAATGTTAAAAAAATGCTATAATATAAAATTCGAGAGAATTTAACACGATTTTTATTTGCTTTGGATCTACAAAGGCTGTCCCCATTAAAAATAAAATTTTATTTCATTCCACTTTCTTAAAATGTTTTTATAAAAATTGGAAATTGCATAAACATCCGATGTCTAGTGATGAGATATGAGTGTGTCCAGTTTGAGTGTGTCACGGCCGTTCCACCAAGTTTCTGAGACGTCTTGTTTATATTTGGCCCGGTATGTCTCTGAGACGTCATTGTAAGCTAAGGGGTGGAGGGGGGGCCCTTTTGATCCGAGTTTTTCTATTTAGGACTTCTCACCTCTTCTTCGGGAAATCGAAGTCGTCCATCTTTCGTTACTTTTCTAGATTTTTGAGACTATTATTCGCAATCTAAATGTACGAGAAAAGTATTTTTAGCGAAGGCTACATAACTAACAAAATAACTGACAACTGCAGTGCCCATGCCCTGTCCAAGATGTCATTCTACGAGAGAGGTTAATGAGTTTACAACTAGTCAAAGATCTGAATGTAAAATGAATTCATTTAGTGGAACACGAATTAATTTGCATGCCTAATGTTAACCCCTTGCACTGCTATTTAATTTGTGATAATAATGGTTAGAAATTCTTCATCGTTCAGAATTTCATAGAAATAAAAGATGGTTTTTCTCCAAAGGATATATATCAACTACAACGAAATAGAATTTTATTTCGTTTTAAAGGAAATTAATAACGTTCGCATTTATTAGATTCTATTCAGAATCTTCGTCACGAGTCTGGCTCGTTATTGTAGGGCAAGGGGTTAAAAATAGTAACCGATACGTGCTGTCTTATAAAAATGACGGGTTTGAATTTATTTGGATTTTGCTCTGCTAAATATACTTGTTGTTTAATCATTTCCCACGGAAGCATCTCTATAACTTCAGTAATTGTAAAATAAAAAATGTTGAACCGGTTATTTTGATCGGCGGTGGTAGTAATTGATTAAAAGATTTAAAAATTACTGGTTTTATATTTTACGATTGAATGGAAAAAAACCTCTAATAAGGGTCTCCGTTATATGTGTAATACTTGTTCGAGGTGATCATTCGATTAATAACCCTTAGCACTCGAATGGTAACTGTAAGGCACCATTAAAAATTGCTGCATCATTATTCAAAATATTTTTTACATTACTAAATTTGTTTGTATTCAATAATTACTGAACACTTCAGTATTGTACGAGTAAATTGCACCATTTTCATATATATAACATGAAAAAATATATATAGAAGGGAAGTATTCTAGGTCGGAAGAAATGTTTCGTTTTGGAGTTAAAATAGCTTCGAGTGCGAAGGGTTAAAATTGAAAATCTATTCGATAGATCCGGTAGCCCTAACGTAAATTATGTTATTTTATAACGTGAAGACAAATTTTTCTTGTTGCTACAAATAGCATGTACTGTAAACCGTCTGTGATACCACCCAGAATTCAACTATGTCTCAGTTTTGGTTATATTTGACTGTTACAGAATTTTTATTTTCTAATGTATTTTCTATTCTTCAATTTCGTTTAGAACCCTCTATTAGTAACATATAATGTAAGTATAATTGAATTGAATTTTTAGTTGCCACCTGCATGCATGCGATAAGTAGACAGCGAGCATGAAAAGAATTTAAGAGTATCAATAATCTTTAGCCTATTGAAACTTTTAAAGAACCAGTCTGGTGATAACACAATAAATATTAACCGTCCGGAAGACATTCTACAGTGATTCAGTAAATTTCAACGTCCATAGTACCGAAGGGTTGAATTTTCACTTCCGACATTTCACGAACTGTCAGATTTCTTTTCGAAAATGTCTCCCCCGTCCATCTTGGAAAGTCATCCACCCCGCATCAGGGGTGTACACCCCGAAATGCCCTAATGCTCCACATCCCCACAGTGCGGCCGCAGCGGCCATCTTTGCGAAACACCCCCGTCGAACGTCAAACTATTCGAACGCACCAGCTTTGGCATCAACTCCCTTTGCAGTTTTATATTCTCACTTTTGATTATATTGGGTTGGCAACTAAGTAATTGCCGATTTGTTCAATGAAATAAAAGAGTTTTTTGTTTTACTTGGAATGAACTTTAATCTATGATGTATTTTCCATTTTGTTCGATGACCTTTTGCCATCTTTCTGACAACTTGAAAATTCCACGCTCGTAGAAAGTCTGATCCTTTTCGGCCAAAAACTGAGTCAAGTTATAGTTTCATCTATAACTGAAATCGGCAATTACTTAGTTGCCAACCCAATACTTTTGTCACTGTGTTCACATGTTCTCCCGTGTCGAAGGACACGGCGATTCTCCGTAGAATTGCACTGGTGTTTATTCACCATGGTGTCACGTGCTCGTGTTGTTTCTTCGCCGGGAACGAGTTAGGCGAACGCGAGTTGCTCGAAAACTGGTTGCCGGAATCCAAGATGGAACTACAATTGGATCGGACGCGAATCGAACGAGAGGGGATGACAATTATACCGGTTCCCGCCTCTCAGGATCCCACGGATCCTGCTTCCTTTCCGGTTCCTGTTTTTGTAAATCGCTATGAATCCAGCCGCGTCGGCTCAGACCGCGCAAAAAATCTTTTGTCACCCTGCGAATGAATTAAAAACGGCCCAGGGATCCCAACTATGCCCATAAAAGACCGTAATTTCACTTCGATCCTGTGTTCTCAAAAATAGTTGAAAAAATCATGAATAATTTAATGTGCTTTGTATTTCCATTTTCCAAAAGAAAAATGTAAAAGCTCCACCCGCAGAAAATCTTTTGTCACCCTACGAATGAATTAAAAACGGCCCAGGGATCCCAACTATGCTCATAAAAGACCGTAATTTCACTTCGATCCTGTGTTCTCAAAAACAGTTTAAAAATCATGAATAATTTAATGTGCTGTGTACTTCCATTTTCCAAAAGAAAAATGTAAAAGCTCCACCCGCAAAAAATCTTTTGTCACCCTGCGAATGAATTAAAAACGGCCCTGGGATCCCAACTATGCCCATAAAAGACCGTAATTTCACTTCGATCCTGTGTTCTCAAAAACAGTTAAAAAAATCATGAA
Organism: Seladonia tumulorum; assembly: GCA_913789895.3. Classification (NCBI taxonomy): domain Eukaryota; kingdom Metazoa; phylum Arthropoda; class Insecta; order Hymenoptera; family Halictidae; genus Seladonia; species Seladonia tumulorum. The sequence continues at coordinate 3,592,386 of OU565281.1, forward strand.
CAATTTAATGTGCTGTGCATTTTCATTTTCCAAAAGAAAAATGTAAAAGCTCCACCCGCAGAAAATCTTTTGTCACCCTGCGAATGAATTAACCCTTTGCACTCGGCGCTATTTTCATTCTGAAACTAAATTTTTCATCCGTCTTAGAATATACTCATTTTATTCATACGAAACTGATCCGATTTCCACATGTTGGAATTTATTTCATAAATAGAACAAAATTAATCTGTTATTGCTTTAAAAGAAAGGATCACATTGTATGTTGTCCCCGGGATCGAACCCTTCATGTTGCACTGTTCATATTGGACTATTATTGCTCCTCTGTTTTCAATTTCTTGTGTTTTATTCTTGACGTTTCTCTCAATCAGTAAAGTCGTGTCTGACAACGGGCTTTTAGAGAATTTATTAAAATAAATACTATTTCGTGTGCTATAAAAGAAGTGTGCTTTTATTATAAATATACCCATATCCAATACCGCATATAATATTTAAATGTTTAGTAATCTATTGAATACAAATTTTTTAACGCAACAAATATCTTCGAATATTTTCTGTAATTTCTTTGAAATAATCCCACAACAATTTCTAGCGGTGCTTTAGAGTCACCACTCGAGTGCTAAGGGTTAAAACGGCCCTGGGATCCCAACTATGCCCATAAAAGACCTTTAATTTCACTTCGATCCTGTGTTCTCAAAAATAGTTAAAAAAACTATGAACAATTTAATGTGCTGTGTATTTCCATTTTCCAAAAAAAAGAAAAATGTAAAAGCTCCACCCCCAACACTAGATTTCCCATCATTCTGATGGAAACATTTTCTCCTTCTAAAAATATGAAAGAGAATTCGCAATGCTTACGAACTGATCACACTCGGAACAAAGCACAGAAATTCCAACAAATTCTCATTTCGCACGGAGCTGAGGTACACTAAAAATTTGATTGTAGTCGTGTTCCGCACACCCGCACCTGAACGTACGGGATGCGATTATGATCGAGCGGTGCCGAAACGTTTGAAAGAAGAATTCGCGGATTGAAAGAGACGAAGGACGAGTGGAAACGCGGGCCCGAATACGCGCGGATGACTGAAACTATTGGAGCAGGTTTGAAAGCAACGGGCCCCCTTACTGGCCCCCCGTTATCCCCTCCTCCTACTCCGACGTCTCGAGCAACCGGGCCCTCGGATTCATGCCCAGTTTTTATCGCGCCGCTTTGTTCTAGTCCCACGGTGCGACCCTTTGCGCATACATCCCATCACAATGTGTCGTTTTTTCTTGTTCCGGAGCCGGTTCGCGTAATGGGCCCTTTGCACAGCTACCTTGAGGGCTCCTCTCCTACAGGACCGTGCTCCGGTGGCACATCTGCCGGAGATTCGTTTAATTTCTGCAGTCTGCTCCTTCTCATTGATCCTGTTTCATACAATTAACCCTCCTCTGACTGGCCGAATTATGCAAACCGTTCTTAACATTCGCGATCTTCGAGTTTTTTAACACTAGAACGACCAAGCACTAAATGCAACTGGCATACATTGCCTTATAATAACAACAAAATAAAATTTCTTTAGATTACGTATTAGTTTTGTTTAAATATCTACTTCGATAGAGAAGTTTATTAAACAATTTTCTCATGGAAACATATTTATAATTTCACTATCTCTAAAAGAAAAAATTAGGAGCAAGTCATTTTGACCCATCTGGTAGTTCTAGTGTTAACACACATATAATTTTCAAATCGAATAAGTCGATTCCTAATGATACAAGTAAAATAAAAATCCCCCACTAATCTTGACGTTAATCTACTCCTTTATTTCTGTTTTCAATTGTTGCGCACACGGTGCATAAACGTGTAACAGTTTTTAAAGAATGAATATTTCATTGTACCAGGACATTATCTAATTTAACACGTTGACTGTCATGTCACCCATATGTGCGTGACGGAATTATTTGTTCAGTCTTTAAAATGAATTTTTACGTTGATATATTCAAATGTCAATATACCATTTCTCACGTATTATAATCAGCAATTGAAGAAATAACATTCCACTTGATTTATATTTCTAGTAATCGATGCAGACAATTTTTATTTTGCATAAAGATCCGTAGTGTAATAATTAAATTCTTCCAATGCTTTTAGTGCCTCAAATCAGGCCTACCCATTTCTGTCATAAACGCATAAAAACACGTTGATATATTCATTGAACCAAATTTTATTAGGATCTGTAAAATGCAAGAAAGTTGGAGGACTACTCAATATCATACATTTACTTTTCTTCAATGTTTATTTCATTAAATAACTTACTTTGATTTCATGGAATTTTTGAGGTTTCTAGTTTCGCAGCCAAAGTGTTAATATAAAAATTGCATTCCCCTCTGTATAAAATTGTACACACCATGACCGAAGACTTGTAAAAACACGTAAATAGTTAGTCTCGCTGCATTTTTAACTATACATTGTATAAAATTTATACGAATGGACAAGAAGTGTATCCGGTTAACACTAGAACTACCGAACCAGTGAAAATGACTGGTTACTAATTTTTTCTTTCACAATTACTGAAATTATAAAAATGTTTTCATCAGAATTTTTTGAATGACCTTTTTCATTGAAACACATATTAGAATAAAAATGGTATTAGGTTTGAATAGATGTAGTCTTGTCATTATTGCTAAGCAATATTCATCAGTTGTATTTATTACTCGGTAGTTCTAGTGTTAAGTCGTATCAGAAGATCGAACGTTAAAAACCGGGATTAGTGACTTTACCGGCGCCATTAGCACGTTACAAGCGTCGTTACCCTGACGTCATTAGACCGTTGGGGCGCATCGGGAAATCAGCTACGTCCCTGCACTCTTGTTATTGCATTTGCATGCTAACACAGATTCGTGCCCGAGAATCTAACTCGTATAATGCAACATGTACAAAAGGAGAACGAAAAGACGCGACCCTACTTCGTCCAAATAATGCGAGGCTCCCCCTCCCCTTCTCTCCTACGTATTTTTTATTTTTATTCTGTTCGTGACGAGCATGGTCGTGCGTGTTAAGCGTCGTTTTTCATACAGGAGCGGTTAATTCGTGCGAGATCACGTCGCCGGCCACTATAGATCCACTACAGATCGCAGCGGTGTCCATAGATCAGGCCCGACGGGAATAAACGTCATCGACTATCCTTGGTAATGGAGATCGTATGTCTTTTTCCAGGCAGCAATGAATTTAGTAAATTGCACTCTGTGAAATATAAATATTTAAATTGATTTTATTTTTGCAACCATAATATTCTTTTAGAACCAAAGAAACATAGCAAATCGAACTGTAAAATATACGTACAGTGGGGGACAAAAGTGTTCGTACACTTGGAATATAGAAATTGCACTCTGTGAAATATAAATATTTAAATTGATTTTATTTTTGCACCCATAATATTCTTTTAGAGCCAAAGAAACATAGCAAATCGAACTGTAAAATATACATACAGTGGGGGACAGAAGTGTTCGTACAATTGGAATATAGAAATAAAAACAACAATGTTTTCTGTATTATTAAGTACATTCAAATGTACGTAACTGTATATTATACATTACACTTCTGACAAAAAATGGGTCCGATACACCTGGGAAAACATTTGAAAAACTTGTAACAATAAATGAGCAAAAAACAAAGACAATAACATCACTTGGTAACTTGAAATTAATTCAAAATTTACACTACTGTAAGAAATTGTAACTGTATTTAAACATATGTAGCTTTATATTCTATACAACACTTCTAACAACAAATGAGCAAAAAACAAAGACAATAACATCACTTGGTAACTTGAAATTAATTCAAAATTCACACTACTGTAAGAAATTGCCAGGACAAGTTTTGTTTTTGCTCACTTGATGTTATAAGTGTTGTATACAATATAAAGCTACATATGTTTAAATACAATTACTAACATAAAAGATATTGTTGCTTTTATTCCTATATTCCAAGTGTACGAATACTTTTGTCCCCCCCTGTGTTTAACACTAGAACTACCGAGTAATAAATACAACTGATGAATATTGCTTTGTAATGCTGACAAGACTACATCTATTCAAACCTAATACCATCTTTATTCCAACATGTGCTTGAATGAGAAAGTTCATTCGAAAAATTCTGATGAAAACATTTTTATAATTTCAGTAATTGTGAAAGAAAAAATTAGGAACCAGTCATTTTGAAGTTCTAAGTAGTTCTAGTGTTAAATTGGTGATACTTTATTCTCACACCCATAATATTCTTTTAAAACGTCTCGGTTTTGTTCATTTTTCCAAGTTCTAACTCGAGTATTTTTATCTCTGGAACCGTTCGGCCGATCGAGATGAACCTTGCTTCCTCTTAATCTAGAAGGTTCAACCTATTTGATCGATTTAATATCATTTCGATAGTCGATAGATATCGAATTCTTTTCAGCGCCCCCATTCGCACCAGCGGAAGGTCCCGCTGACCGCGTTTCTTCGGTACAATATTTGCCAACAATCGTTTACAATTTTGTATCTAGGCATGATGCACGCAACATTTTCAGCTTCAAAATTAACGAACGCATCGCTCTCGCCGAGAACCTAAGAAACATTTATCCCGGCTCGTTCAAGAGTTGCAAACTTTTAGCCGCGGAGGCTGTCCCACCGCGCGGCAGTATCGTTGAGCGAATAATTGCCCGTGACACCTCACCCGGGGTTACCAAAAACGAAGGCAACTATTAATCGGTGGTCAGGGAGCGTTTAGGAGCGTTTCCCCCGGAGGCCTTGAACGGCGGGATGTTTAGCATATTAAAAGAGAGCCACCCGCGGGGCGAGTATTCATTTGCCGCTGGGCCCGGAGGATGCAGCGAGCGCGCGCCGAGAGAAAGGAGAGGAAAAAAAAGAAGAAAGAAGAAAGGAAAATAAGAGAAGCAAGTTAATTGGGTGAGACGAATCGATAAGAGATGTTAATAAGCATTCCTCGAGGACCAAAAACCGAGGTAGCTTTCAGCTGTTCGCCGGGAAAGACCGAGGCACGACAATGAGTACAGGAAAGACCAAATCGTTCCTGTCGCTAGACGGTGGCCAGGGGGGGGGGGTGGAAACGGGAAGTCGAGGAACAGGGTTCGAAGTTCCTCCACCCCTTTCGTCCAGTCGCGCCCGCCCTCGATCAAGGATAATTGCATTAATTTATTCCCGATCTGCCGCAGAAATTCCAGATCCTCCGAGCTAATTACGTTATTAAACGACCCTGCGCCTCCCACCTCCTCGGGATTACGTCTCTCGATAAAATTCCTCGAGGAGCAAAACGACCGAGATCCCCTCTCTTCTTCATCTTTCTCTCTTTCTCTCTCTCTTTCTATTTCTCTTTCTCTCTCGTCACTGTTAAATTGCAATTTGTACGAATCACGACCGCGGAAATGCACCCCAGGACGGGGACGCTGAAAGAACTCGAGAGTTCTTAAAAAATTATTACTACCGTCCTCCCTCCGGCTCGTATCAGGGGGCGACTCGGCATTCACCCGGAATCGATAGAGCCCGGTGACAAAGGAAAAGTTCGTTAAGCCGTTGCCGTACAAATTGTCGATTGCGACCGCAATTAAGACGCCGCGCCACGGAATTCTACGACTTAAACGATGCCCCCCCCTCCACCCCCACTGCCGCGAAACTTCTGCAAATCAAAGGTCACGGAAACGTGACTCTTCGACGTTCACATTGTCGCGGAAATTCTCAAACATATTAATCACCGAATTTAATCCGCCAGCTCTCGTCAGCGTCGCGACGAAGACAATACCCTCTTGAGTTCCGAATAAGCATGGTCGTTAGCAGGGACTGCGGATCTTTGTGCATTTATCGCTCCTGAAAATTTTCAAAAAATGTTATACTATAAAATTGCACAGAATTTAGTACGATTTTTATTTATTTCGTATCTACAAAGGTTACTACCATTGAAAATTAGAATTTAATTGTTTCCATTTTCCTAAAACTTGCTGACAAAAAAAAACATCCGCAGCTTTGTCTTGCACCTTTCGTTGCATCAGTCGATGCACAATGCGCATAAGACAATAGATATTAAATCTCAAAGCCTCCTGAAGAAGCAGAAATATTTTCAAGTGGAACGAAACCGTACTCGGTTCCACCGAATTTTTGTGTCTAAAATAATTCACATAATCCGAAGATTTGACAGCATCGGTTAAAGAACAATATGCGTTTAACACTAGAACAACCATGCACCAAATGCAACTGGCATATATTGCCTTATAATAACAACAAAATTGCATTTGTTTAGATTTCGTACCAGTTCTGTTTAAATATCTACTTCGACAGAGAAGTTTATTGAAAAATTTTCTCATGGAAACATATTTATAAATTCGATATTTCTAAAGGAAAATATTAGGAGCAAGTCATTTTGACTCGTGCGGTAGTTCTAGTGTTAAATTTCATTAGAAGGCTAAAATATTCATCAGACAAATGTGCCCATAATTATGAAAGTGGTCTAAGTCAAAATTAAAAAAAAAATGAATTTATCACTTATTTCACACGACATGATTTTAAACTAAATTTATTCAATGTAATTTTTTTTTATGACTTAGACCACTTTCATAATTATGGGCACAAATGAAAAATGAAAATCGTATGAAAATTGCACAGGATTGCTTTTAATATTTTCGAGTGTTCAATGTTGATTTTCAACATTTTCTCCCCACCTGGAGTTTCCTCAGGGTGGGGATAGCGTGGGATTGTTCCAGGAGGCTGATCCACCTCGTTTCCAGCGCGATCGTGTCTTGGAATAGGTTAAGACAGCTGATGGCAACGCGCAGGATACACGATTTGCATATGGTCCTGATTTCAGGCACATCCGGATCGCGTTGTTCGTTTCGGCAGGATCGAAGACGCGCAACCCTTACACGGCGGCTGTCGCATGAAATTTATAATTAGCAGGGGCTGGCCGCATGCAAATGCTCGCGAAAATACCAGCGGCGTATTATGTTACACGCTCTTAAATATTCCTGCAGTATGGCGACGCGATTCTCACGACATATATTTTACAGTTTGTCAACTGTTTCGCCCCTTGCGAACCACCGACGATTTTACTAACCTCGCATAGATTAAAAATATTTTCTCCTTGATCACGGTAACTTTGCAATTTTTCTATTGATTCCCAAGTCCCTGGGACAATAAATCTGATTACTGGATCAATAATTAACACGTTGACTGCCATGTCATCCATATGTGGGTGACGGAGTTGTTTGTCCAGGTTTTAAAACAAATTTTTACGTTAATGCATTCGTTGTACCAAATTTGTTTAGGAAATCATACATTTACTTTTTTCAATTTTTATTTCATTATCACTAGAACTACCAAGCAGTAAATGCAACTCGCACACATTACCTTATAACAACGACAAAATTGCAGTTGTTTAGATTTCGCACCAGTTTTGTTTAAACATCTACTTCGATAGAGAAGTTTATTCAAAAATTTTCTCATGAAAACATACTTACAATTTGGTTATTTCTAAAAGGAAAAACTAGGAGCAAGTCATTTTGACCCATCCGGTAGTTTTAGTGTTAAATAACCTACTTTGACCTTGTGGAATTTTTTAGGTTTCTAGTTTGGCAGTCAAAGTGTTAACACGAAACCTACCAAGCATTAACAGTATCTGGTAAATATTGCCTTATAATAGTAGCAACCCTAAATTTATTGAGATTGTCCGTAATTTTCCATATAATTAGACAGCGGATCTTTATGCAAAATAAAAATTTTCTACCTAAATTGCAACAAACTGGAACGAAATAGAAATTTACTTTCTTTCCTAATATGTTTAATAGGTTGAAAATAATATAACAGTATTTCTAAATTTTTCTAATGTTCTTACTGTTTTAAATTACACCTACTCATTTTTGTAATAAATGCATAAAATCCGATGTCTACATACAATAAATGCTTGGACAAGGCAATTTATTCCACTATTTTCTATAAATGAATTTCTGTTATGTCATTTGACCGTGGTAGGTTTAGCGTTAAACATTTCTGATGCTTTGTCCCGCAAAATATATTTTTCTCGCTGCCTTCTATTTTATGAATTTCGCGAAAGCACCTCGAGAAGAGTGTAGCGCGACACATAAAGAGAATAATGGTTAGGCTAATAAATTGCAGAGCCTTTTTAGCGGCGTCGATCCGGCCGAGAAGCTAAGCGATTGAAATTCCCTCCGTTTAATTGGTAAAGGTCGAACGTTTCAATCGGGCAACGGAATCCGGCGAGCAACCCTTTCCCCATAAAATTAATTAATTAACGGCCGGTCCCGACGACAACTGAGAACACGCTCCGTGAAAAATCGTCGCACGAACAGAGCTCTGGCCCGCCGCCGTCTGAAAGCGGAGCCACGAGGACGAAACTGCGCAGAGAAGAGTGGCTGTGTCCCGCTGAGCGAGAATTTGCATACGCGTTCGGCACCTTAATTAGGTTACGCCTAGAAAACGGGTTGAAAGTTCACACACCTCATTAGAAATTCGAAAGAGCCGTTCCCGTTCTGATGTATGCGCCCTTTCTTCTTGTTTTCTTCGCCCGGTAACTCGACCCTCGTTCCTTCCGCTGATAATTGAATACGGAAGACTCCTCCGGCGCTCCAAATTTATTCTCCGGGCTCGCATCTTTTTCCATCCTAATGGGCCGAAAGATTTGTCTTGCAACATACTATCAAACGGAGAAACGTATTTCAACCCTCAAACGCGCCATCTTGAAGACCGTTCCGCTTGCAAGTATTTTTCTAATTCTTGTGCTTTCAACTCTGTGCGCTTAAACTGCAAAGTGTCCCACTGAGATCTTTCTCAGAATTCACTATACAGAGTGGCGAACAAATGTGTTCGTACACTTGGAATATAGAAATAAAAACACAACAATGTTTTCTATATTATTAACACTAAACCTACCACGGTCAAATGACCGCTTTTCTATTTCACAATTATTGAAATTCTAAAAACATATTTATAGGAAATTACTGAGTTGACTTCTATATTCAAGCATATACTATAATGAAGATCGTAAAAAGTTGAAACAAATTTTGTTTTCTCCCTTCAATAAGGCGTTTCACTTTTACATGTTTTGTGCTTGGTAGGTTTAGTTTTAAGTACATTCAAATGTACGTAACTGTATATTATGCATTACATTTCTAACAACAAATGGGTCCGATACACCTGGGAAAACATTTGAGTAACGCTCTATATGATTTTGAAAAACTTCTAACAACAAATCAGCAAAAAACAAAGACAATAACATCACTTGGTAACTTGAAATTAATTCAAAATTCACGCTACTGTAAGAAATTGCCGGGAAAAGTTTTGTTTTTGCTCATTTGTTGTTATAAGTGTTGTATACAATATAAAGCTACATATGTTTAAATACAATTACTAACATAAAAGATATTGTTGCTTTTATTCCTATGTTCCAAGTGTACGAATACTTTTGTCCCCCACTGTATTTAACACTAGAACTACCGAGTAATAAATACAACTGATGAATATTGCTTTGTAATGCTGACAAGACTACATCTATTCAAACCCAATACCATCTTTATTCTAACATGTGCTTGAATGAGAAAGTTCATTCGAAAAATTCTGATGAAAACATTTTTATAATTTCAGTAATTGTGAAAGAAAAAATTAGGAACCAGTGATTTTGAAGTTCTAAGTAGTTCTAGTGTTAAATTGGTGATACTTTATTCTCACACCCATAATATTCTTTTAAAACGTCTCGGTTTTGTTCATTTTTCCAAGTTCTAACTCGAGAATTTTTATCTCTGGAACCGTTCGGCCGATCGAGATGAACCTTGCTTCCTCTTAATTGTGAAGGTTCAACCTATTTGATCGATTTAATATCATTTCGATAGTCGATAGATATCGAATTCTTTTCAGCGCCCCCATTCGCACCAGCGGAAGCTCCCGCTGAACGCGTTTCTTCGGTACAATATTTGCCAACAATCGTTCATAATTTCGTATCTAGGCATGTCACACGCAACTCTTTCAGCCATTTTCGGTGCATTTTCTCCTTTTTTTAGAAAATTATAATTTACAAAAAAGTTCTAATCACTGAAACCGTGAAATAAATCGTAGTGCAAGGGGTTAATGTAGAGCAAAGAAAAGAAAATTAGTGTTCAGAAAATAAAAAAAAACAGTTAAGCTTGTGATAAACTCGGAGAAATTTTGTTAATTTTGTTAATTTTTTAAGGGCTAATTTCTGACAGGATAAATAAGTTGTTGACAGGTTGGAGTGTGCGTATTCAGTGTGAAAATTGCGGATAAGTGACAGAGGCACCAGAAAGTACCTGCACTCGATGATCTCTTCGGCTCGAAGTGCACGGCGCATCAAAGCGCAACCTGCGCGTCCCTCGGTGCAGCTGAATGCATCGTGTATCGACAATAGTGTCGATGGTTCGATGGGGATGAATATCTATTGATTGGCAAAGCCACCCCTCAGAATCGCCTCGATATATAGTCGTATACCTGCCGCCACCCCAAATATGCTCGTGCTACCTGCGAGTATGCAGCAAATTATCCTGTTTTCAGTGGCACGTGCCGCGAGTCAGGTACACTCGCTATAACGCCTATCCTTTTCGTTTCCTAATAACTAGACATCGGATCTTTATGCATTTATGGCTTATGGAAATGTTAAAAAAATGCTATAATATAAAATTCGAGAGAATTTAACACGATTTTTATTTGCTTTGGATCTACAAAGGCTGTCCCCATTAAAAATAGGATTTTATTTCATTCCACTTTCTTAAAATATTTCTATACAAATTGGAAATTGCATAAACATCCGATGTCTACTAATAACCAATATCGATAACCGTGTTCACCTTCTATCGAAAACTCCATAATCACAGATTCACAAATTCATATTTAACCCCTTGTACTACGATTTATTTCACGGTTTCAGTGATTAGAACTTTTTTGTAATTTATAATTTCCTAAAAAAAAGAGAAAATTTATATCATACTGTATGCCTATACGTTCTCCGATAGCTGTATATTAACACTAGAACTACCGAGTAATAAATACAACTGATGAATATTGCTTTGTAATGATGATGAGACTATATCTATTCAAACCTAATACCATCTTTATTCTAACATGTGCTTCAATGAGAAAGTTCATTAAAAAAATTCTTATGAAAACATTTTTATAATTTCAGTAATTGTGAAAGAAAAAATTAGGAACCAGTCATTTTGACTGGTTCGGTAGTTCTAGTGTTAACAACGCCAAAATAGAATTTTATTTCGGTTTAAGGAAAATTAATAAGAAATATATTTATTAGACCCTGTTCAGAATCTTCATCACGAGTCTGACTCGATATTGTAGGGCAAGGGTTTAATCGCATCAAAGTGAAACAAAATAACATTTCCCTTCGTTGACTAAAAATAAAAAAGGATGCTTGCAATAATCGGAAAATGAAAATATTATTCATTTTCAATCATAAAATACTAGTAATCATCGTCTAGAATCTCTCCGAAAGAGTGCATTAAAATGATTCGGCCGAGTAATGAATTGCTGTACGTATAAATTTGATATCTCTAATTTTTTAGGAACAGTGTTTTATATCGTGTAAGGAAAAATGAAAAAAAAATTCTTTTCAGCTCACCCCCTTGACAGACCTCGCAACGAAGGCCTCGTAGCAATCTCCATATGGATATTATAATTACGAGCAACGCATAACGGACGCGCTTGTATTAAATGGCCGCAACCAGTTTTTACCTCGACGATCACACGCATGATCGCGGCTAGATCCACATCCATTAAAAATTGGTAACTCGATAGCAGGCTATTGTCCTAACGTGCGTTCGATACACAGGCCTGAAAAGTTTGCTCAGCTATGCAGGAGAGACCAAGAAAGCGATACATTTATTATGCGGCCGCGGTCGAAGGAAACGATACGTTTACTATGCAGGATCGCTAAACAATGTTCCGAACGGGTTTTCCCGAGTTTGTTCATGCGCTTCTTGTCATGTTCGATATTCTCAAACATTTTTCTCTTCGCTTGGTTTCGGTTCGGCTACGTTGCGCAAGTTTCTATCTTCAAAAGTTCAAGTTTATCAATTTCTCTGAAAACGTTGCAATCTTATTGATTTCTGTCAATTTCTGATATATTCAAGAATGTTTATCTCGGGAACCGTATGGACGATCGAGATGAATCTTTTTTTCTTTTAACCTACAGGATTTGAAGCATTTTAACAAATTAATATCGAGTCGACAGATGTCGAATCGTTTTCAACGCTCCCATTTATAAATGCAATTCTCGGATTGGACAGCTTTAATCAACCGTATTCGCTGATAACTGGCTATAATTTTTTATCTAGGTTTATTTTGCGTAAATAAATTACCGGAATAATTAGAGGACACTTCACTGTTACTAAAAACGAAAACAACATTGTTGTATGTGAATTTATTCAAAACTTGTGAACTTCTTTCCGCGGATAAACCGTTCGAAATGGTCATTATTAGACGTTATCAGACGGTGAAGACGTTATTGTGCAAATGTTTATTTTCCTAGATTATTTTAGAAGAATTATAATGGGGAATAGAGTTTTCGTGGTTTCTGCTGGAAGAGATAACAATCGATTTTCGTTAGTATACGCGTCTCCTTATAGGGGAGAGTTGCCGAATGCGTACCACTTAATTTCGAAGGCAGTTTATATATTCTTTAGTAGGAATTTGAGCAAAAATTATGTTTCGTATCTATGTATTAACTATCGAAGTTGCAAATTAATATGATTTTTTAAATATTTATTGATAGATCATTGTGATATGAACACTTTTATAAGATCATGCAAACAGTACGATTTAGGCAACCGGTATCCTAAATGGTACCAGCCGGTTTCCAAAATCGTACCTCGTGTGTTGGATTAAAAAGATACAAAAAAATCATAAGAGAAACTGTATTTTGCGTTTAATTTCAGTTTAATATACAATACAACATAAAAATAAAATGGTCCGGTTGTCGGACCGAAAGCGTCGGATTTCTTTTTAAAAAAGAATAAAACCACTTTTTGCCAGCCATTTTAGTGTTCTGATTAAATTTGTGTGGAATATTATTTTGCTCCACAATTTGATACGCTAAGCGTCGAACCTCTGTTATGTTTAAACCAAAAAATGAAGATTCTAGTTCAATAATGTTGTCAACTAATTCTTTTTCAATACCTGCAGGTATTGTTTGTATGGCTCCAACCTTTTTTAATGCAGAAGTAGGTCTTTTTATCAATCCAAGGAGGTGTCTTCTTAACGTTAGCTTTGGAATTTTATATCGCCGAGAACATTCGTTGAATCCGTATTTTTTATTTCTGTAAGTCTCTATTGCTAATTTCATCTGTTCTTCTGTCCATTCACAATACTTTCGCTTTCCCATGCTAAAAAAATTTGAAATATTGTAAATCGTTTATCTTCGCGGTAAAATTTGAATAACAGTATCTTAAATCGTACTGGTACGATTTAGGAAACCACAGTGTGGTACGACTTAGGAAAAAGACGTCCCGCTAAATAATTGAAGCTAACCTTTAAAACATTATCAGCATGTTTGATAAACTAAATAGAAATAAATAATATAACATAGCTAGATTTTAAAATATATAAGACTACCTCAGAAACTGAAGATTTATATTTAATTCAGCCGATTAAAATCGTTTAAAATTAACATCAGACTTGCCTGATTTCTTTGTGCTTCTCTCATTCACAAAATAACACTTTATGCGAATGACTTTTTGGTCCTACTTTATCGACATAAATAAAAGTTCATATCTTTACCACCAAGAGGCATCAAAATGCATTAATTTTTAAAGAAAAGAGCTGGTACGATTTAGGTGACCAGTACGCATTTGGCAACTCGCCCCTACTTAAAAATTTCGCAGGCGTCATATGAATGCATAAATATCCATGTTTTCGTTGTTCTAGATATTCTGTTTTGTAGGTACCATAACCTAGGGAATATTTCCCGAACCGATGTTCGCATTTTCTGTACGAATCCCACACGAATATTCTCGACCAAAACGAGAATCACATTTCGCTTTTCCCCTGGAAGGAGACATGTTCGCTCGACGAATATTCTAATATCGTTCGGAGTATCGATTACGTTCGTGGAAGCTCGTTACAGAACAGTGAGAAAGAGAAAGATAGAAAGAGAGAGAGAGAGAGAAAGAGAGAAGGAGAGAGGGAGAGGATAGGAAAAGGCCCCCTCGTATCCGGATACGTTCCTGTCCTGTCAGTCGTATGTCAACCCTCGTTGTTTTTTTGCCGCGCTCTTAATAATTGATCATCTGATTACGATACATTATACCCCCCTTTTTTTTCTACTTTGGTACACCGTCAGAGAGCATTATTCGTGCACCGAGGGAAACAGAGCTGGAGAGAGAGAGAGAGAGAGAGAGAGAGAGAGAGAGAGAAACAGAGAGGCAAAGTTTTTCTTCCGTCGGCCGGGCGAGGGACGATCATTTGCATATAGGCCCCCTTATCGACAAATACACCGGGGGCGCCCCTCGTAATGAGGGCTCCCTTCCCTCGCTCTTCATCCCTCTTTCCTTTATTTTTTTAACGTGGACCGCCATTGTCCGTTAACTCATTCGACGTGGCAGCGTGGACCAGCTCTCGTATCTCCCTTCCTTCCTCGTTATCCTCTTCATCTTTCCTTCGCCTTCTCTTTGTCCCCCCCCCTCTCTCTCCCTCTCTCTCTCTCTCTTCCTTTTACCGTTCGCGAAACGTGTTAAGTAGAAAAAAAACTGACGGGGTCGAACCGGTTGCACGTCAGAAAATATGAATCATAAAGATAGAGAGCTGCAACCGTGAAAGCGTTCGAGAGACTCCGCTGTGACATCTGCTTTTCGAAATAAATATTGGAAAAAGAATTTACTGGCCAGAACTTTGCCGAAACTTCGTGCAGTTAGGCTTCCTGAGTACACGAACATGATTCGATCGAGCTCACTCGTCATTTGGGTGATTTATGAACGCGTCCTGTCTATGGAAACCGAAAATTGCTGAACGTTGTCTTTTTTCGCTAATCTACACCTTCTAGAACTGTATTTTGATATTACTGATTATGGAAATGTTGATAAAGCGACACTGAAAAATAATGGAGTAATCTTGTAATTCATGGTTTAATCAATTTTATGCCAAAAAGACCTCGGACAACTTTTAAACGAAAAGGCTACCGAACAATTAAATTCTTCTCCGAAGTTATTAACTATTTTTCATATAAAACACACAATATAGGTTACAAATACTACTGCTCTGTTATATAAAAAGAATTGTAAAATTTATCCTAGCAACTCTATTGAGACTCTATTGAGAATTTTAAATGACAATTTAAATGAAAAGATCCGTAAAAAATTATTGCAAACGAATATTTCTCCATCCGAACTGTTCGCTTTATTATTCGCATCGAGATCCGCACAACGCATGAGCGATAAGAGTACCGTATTTTTTCACAAGAACAATAACTTTGAAGCTCCTATCCGAAGCCAAGATCAC
This sequence comes from Seladonia tumulorum, assembly GCA_913789895.3. Classification (NCBI taxonomy): domain Eukaryota; kingdom Metazoa; phylum Arthropoda; class Insecta; order Hymenoptera; family Halictidae; genus Seladonia; species Seladonia tumulorum. Next base: position 3,607,872 of record OU565281.1, read on the forward strand.
GCCAAAAGTTCATGTCTAAAGAATGTAAAATTAATTTTGCTCGCTTCCCAGTGCGGTTATTCGACGAACAAAATTAGACTAACGACCCTATCGTCTTACATTTAACTGCAGAGTATAATAAAAATACTAATCGCGATCCATCTAGCCCTGAAGAAGGCGAAATGAATTTCGCCGACCTTCTAGAGCCGTTAGTTGACCGCCGCGATAATTAAGAAACGCATAACTCTCGTCGCGAGTCGGATAAGCTGCGATTAACATTAACTATTAATAATGAACTTTGGAGACCGTAGAGGGTATTTTGCAGGATTTTCTGTACGGCTCTCGGTGCCAGTAAAGTACCGTACACGGGCTGGTTTTCGTATCCTCGTGAGACCGATCGTTACCGACTTCGTTACACAACTGTTAGGATAATCTGCGGCGAGAATCATGAGCCGTGATACATGTACACGAGCATGTATAGGTATGTCCGGCCCCGAGGGTGAGGGCAGGTGTACCCGCCGAGGGAATAATTAATATTCAGCGAGGAAAAAGTGGGCGAGAGCCAATGATGGTCTTCTCCGATGAACAGTTAGCGCGTTAGCGAACGGCCGCATCGTTTCTACTTAGACACGCAGCTGGTCCTCGGCTGGAGACACACCGGATAGTCGATTATGCTCGTCCGCCTTTCCCTCTTGTAACGTAATTGTTTAACATTCGATCCGGCGATTTTACGCGATCGATTTTTATCTCGGCCGGTCCCTCGCGTTTCGCGGAACTTCCGACGATCCGGGAATCCTTTTTTCGACGTCACCGAACAAAAACACGATTTTTAATCGCCCAACATTCGATCTGCTCGGTATCATCCCCTAGTAGCACAAAATATTGTATACACATTCGTATAATATTAAAAAGAGATTCAATCTTTTTTTAATATTCAAATATACATACAATATTTATTTTATATTACGTAACAAATATTTCTTTTTAAATATTCAGGAAATATCTATGTCATGTTACGAGAAAAATATTTTTTTCTAAATATTAAATGAATCTATTTCATATTGGAAGTAGAATATTTTGGTAATTATTTACATTAGCGGCTTCCTCACCGATTTTGAAATATGTTGTCAAGGTCATCATTATGAACAACTACTATTTCCTATACATGTTACCGCCGCTCAACTTTAGTTTCCGAGATATTCGCAAAAAAGTTTTAACATCTCAAAAAGTGATCGGAGTAGGTATGGGTTAGAATTGAAGTTGCAAAATAAGAAAGAAAACCTTGCATCCAATATTCTACATACGAATAATAATCCTACATTACAAAATACTAATGTAAAGTGTACAGTGTGTGAGATGGAACATAATCGTGTGCGTGCCTCGAGAAAAACGAAATTTGACACTAAGTTCACGGGGCCTGTCAAAATGACAGGATCTAATATTTATAATTTACAATTATTCACATTGTGAAGACGTATCCATGGGGAATTATTCAACGAAATTATTTTTTTGGGTATATATTATTTAAAAAATTGATACAAATGTGGATAGACTCGTCATTGTTACTTGTGTAAAATAATGTTAAGTAGTCAGTTTTAGTGCATTGTAAATCTAGTGTTAAAGGGACATTGAAGTTGCAAAATATGAAAGAAAACTAAATAAATAATATAAAATATAATACTAATGTACTACAAACTACATTATAAAATACTAATGTAAAGTGTACTTACTTCTGAATCTTCTGTACCTCCGTCGAATCCACAGCACACAATTGTTGACTCACGAGGATAGGTCCGAACAACAATTGAACAACAATCACTAAACTCTACACAACACACTTAACGAAATCGTGACAGTAGACGAGAAGATGTCACTCCGACCACGAATAAAATAATACTGCGATTTTAACCGTCCCCCTCCCACGGACGAGTGATACGAAAACAGGGAATTCCGGGAAATAGGGCCAGCGCCCCGCCATAATTTTTTTACCTTGGTTTTGTATCTAGTGTTTATTGACGCTCAGCGTCTAACCTTCCTATGATAACCTGACCGTACCACCTGCGTGGAAGGGATCATTGTTAAAATCGCAGTATTATTTTGTTCGTGGTCGGAGTGACATCTTCTCGTTGGTTGTCACGATTTTATAAAATGTGTTGTGCGTGTGTGTGTGTCGTGTGTGTTGTTCAATTATTCGGACTTATTCTCGTGAGCGAATAATCGTGTGCTGTGGATCCGACGGAGGTACAGAAGATTCAGAAGTAAGTACACTTTACATTAGTATTTTATAATGTAGGATTAGTATTCGTATGTGGAACATTGGATACAAGGTTTTCTATCATATTTTGCAACGTATATTAACGATTATTAATGATTTGGTATATAGTATAATTTAATGTGGTTCAAATAAGATACTACTTTAAATCAAATATTTTTATTTTGATAACCAGATAGATAAAATGAAATATTTTTATTATATAGATTTCAAATATTTCCTTGCAATGAAAATAAGTTGAGCAAGTAGTTAATATTATAAATCATAATTTTTAACATGAGAAGCTATAATAGTTAGCAAAGTATTATGTGTAGTTTAATTACAAATATGTAACCTGTTGATAAACAGACTACAATATCGTAATAACATTACAGGCAACAAAATATCATAAAAATATAAGTTACTGTCAACCATTTGAAATACTATTTTACACAGTCCTACACATACCTACTCCGATCAGTTTTTCACATGTTGAAACTTTTTTGCGAATATCTCGGGAACTGAAGTTGAGCGGCGGTAACCTGTATAGGAAAAAGTTGTTCAGAATGATGACCTTGACAACATATTTCAAGGTCATCAAAATCGGTGAGGAAGCCCCTAATGTAAATAATTACCAAAATATTCTACTTCATTTAATATTTAGAAAAAAATATTTTTCTCGTAACATGACATAGATATTTCCTGAATATTTAAAAAGAAATATTTGTTACGTAATATAAAATAAATATTGCATGTATATTTGAATATTAAAAAAAGATTGAATCTCTTTTTAATATTATATGAATGTGTATACAATATTTTGTGCTACTAGGGTATATTGTATAGTTTGTATTGTATATGCTATATAAGCCTTGTATGGTTTAAAGCAATAAATAAATTAATTAATTTTAATCTACATAGTACATAACAACAGTCCACAAAAGTATTCGTTCCGGTATACTTCTTATAAGAAAAATCGCATATCATAATAACTTATTATTTTTTTAGTATTTCGTCGGTCCACCGTGTTGTGCTTAATTATTTCAATCAATCTACTTTGCATACTTTTTATTAATTTTTCAGTGGTGCTTTGTTCAATGCGATTCCAAACTTCCAGAATTTGTTCTTTTAGTGTTTGTTTATTTGAAATTTCATGTTTGTGTTTCCAATTTTCATTTTTGATTATCAATGTTGTTTCGACAAAGTTTTGACTAAGACTAAGTAACCGAAGCTCAATTATTCGACTATGACCACTGGGAATCATCTTCAAAATGAAACAATTTTTATAAGCAAAATAAACTCAACTCTCTGTCAAGCATGGTACGAATACATTTGTGGTCTGTTATTATGTATTATGTAGATTAAAATGAATAGAATCTTGTTATCAATAATTCAATTTTGTTCAAATTTTATATACATATAGTTTATGCATCTGTTTATTCGTAACAAAAAATTTACTGCAGAATCTTACACGTATCACTTGATATCAGCAAATTTCTCTTATGTGCAACTAGGGTACGAGTACTTATGAGACTGACTGTAGGTTAATTCCAACTTCGAATTGAATTTGAATGAAAAGACGCAAAACACTAAAAGTACCACGGGAGTTTAAAAATTTGTAACTGGATAACATTCTGAATATCAGATATCTGTGCAGTTTCCATTTTTAAGTTGCATAAAGGCTCGTTGATAATTAGAATTGCCTCTGAGATCGTTGCAGTCTAAGAAAAATATTCTCGAGTGCCCACGGATATCAAGCATTTAAATTAAATATAAAATTAGATTGAGTATTCAGGCTTTGATACTGTTTAGAAATTGTTTAGAAATAGATGTTTCAGTCTAAGAAAAATATTCTCGAGTGCCCACGGATATCAAGCATTTAAATTAAATATAAAATTAGATTGAGTATGCAGGCTTTGATACTGTTTAGAAATTGTTTAGAAATAGATGTTTCAGTCTAAGAAAAATATTCTCGAGTGCCCACGGATATCAAGCATTTAAATTAAATATAAAATTAGATTGAGTATGCAGGTTTCGATACTGTTTAGAAATTGTTTAGAAATAGGTGTTTCGATTAAAACAATGATTTCAACGGTTTACCGAGCCCGGTGAGGGGTGTTTCAATTAGAAGAGCGATCAGAACGCTGGTCAAGGATGCTTATTTCTCAAACGAGGTGAAACGATAAAGAAATTTTACGAGGAAATTGAATACAGTGTTCGAAAAGTATTCGCCGGCCGTAATTAGACGTAATGCTAGGCTGTTCATTAGGAAGCCGTGAATTTCAGAAATTCGTGATGCAGGCTTATGTTCTCGTAAACGGATATTATCTGTAACGAGCGGTAATCACGGTGGCGTGCCAAAGTGTTCGGCCGGCAACACTTTCCTACAACGGGCTTTAGCGAATATTTATAATTACGCTGCTGTTGCCTGATAGACTTCGCTCTCGCATTTCAATGTATCAATTTCAGACACGCGACGCGGTAAACAACGCGTCACCGTGTACCCACGAAAATCTATGTTAGTTAAGTGAATTTTGTTATCTAGAGGAACTTGAGAAAAAGAGGAAAATTCCAGCAATACGTTACGTTCAATCTACATCAGATAATTGTATTAAAATTTACCATATAATGCTTAATCTGGGAGTGAAAAATTCACACATTGGGACCATCGGGGAGTACAATTAATGTTTCCTTCGTATCCACTATTTTTTAAAGGAAACATATTACGTTCAATCTACATCAGATAATTGTATTAAAATTTACCATATAATGCTTAATCTGGGAGTGAAAAATTCACACATTGAGACCATAGAGGAGTACAATTAATGTTTTCTTCGTATCCACTATTTTTTAAAGGAAACATATTACGTTCAATCTACATCGGATAATTGTATTAAAATTTAGCATATGATGCTTAATCTGGGAGTGAAAAATTCACACATTGAGACCATAGAGGAGTACAATTAATGTTTTCTTCGTATCCACTATTTTTTAAAGGAAACATATTACGTCCAATCTACATCGGATAATTGTATTAAAATTTAGCATATGATGCTTAATCTGGGAGTGAAAAATTCACACATTGAGACCATAGAGGAGTACAATTAATGTTTCCTTCGTATCCACTATTTTTAAAGGAAACATATTACGTTCAATCTACATCGGATAATTGTATTAAAATTTAGCTTATAATGCTTGATCTGGGAGTGAAAAATTCACACATTGGGACCATCGGGGAGTACAATTAATGTTTTCTTCGTATCAACTATTTTTTAAAGGAAACATATTACGTTCAATCTATACCAGATAATTGTATTAAAATTTAGCATATGATGCTTAATCTGGGAGTGAAAAATTCGCACATTGGGACCATCGGGGAGTACAATTAATATTTTCTTAGTATTCACTATATTTTAAAGGAAAAGAGCAAAGGAAAATTCTTATGGAAATATTTATGGTAATAATATCGTACAGATACATATTTGTAGTTTAACACTAGGTCTCCGGACCATTAAAAATTACTCTCTGTCGAAGATATAGCTGGAGTAATTATTCCCAGTCCAAAACATGGATCACTATAAACATCTTTCGATGCAATATTTATTAATATCTGAAATTTCATTGATACCGTCACTGGTGTTTTACCATTCATACGAGATTTCAACTCTGCGAAAGATATAGCTGGAGTAATTATTCTCAATCACTAAAAATCTAAATTCTATATTATTTTATGAAAATAACAGGAATTTATCTATCTAGATTTTTAGCAGTTCCTTTTTATATTGTATACGCAAAGAAATAAATTTGTTGGATAATTTCTCGTGGACGCGTCTTTATCTCGGTAATTTTAAATTAAAAATATTGGGACCCGTCATTAACCTCTTAAGTACGGCGCGTTTGTCCGCGAGTCTGCCTCCCAGGACGGCGAGCCTAGCCGCGGAAGGGAAAAAAGCCACTATAGTGGTTCGTGCTGTTCGAACTGATGCTTTCCACGGAAAGCCACTATAGTGGCGTTGAGGGCTTGAGAGGTTAAACCTAGTGCTAAAAACTTGTTTAAAGGTGATTGGGATGTGAAACACCGTGGAATCGATGGTAGAAGCGCCAAGTAAAATTTGAGTTTGCACTTTTTTCCCTTTCTAGGGAATAATCGAAGGAAAGGGATGCGAAAGAAGGCGGTATAGTTGATGGTAGAGGCAGCATAAGCGATTCCGACGGTCGCGCAGCAGTCCGCTAACACACATACCGGCAATCTTTCGGTGGAATCTCGGTAGCCTTGATAACGAAAGCGTGTGTAGGTACGCGGCGCACGGTGCAGGACGAATTGCAGCCGCAGAAAACGAGGAAAACTTGGGATCAGATAAGGGCGAAAGTGGAGGGGAGCGCGCGGGGCATGAAAGGAGTTCGAGAAAAAGAGATAGCGGAAGAGGGTGGCGGCGAGGGGTGCGGTGTACAAATTACGAGCACCCGGAAACTGGTCTCGTGGCCGTGTTAACTTTCGTCGCGTGCCCCCAGGAAATGCCTCAACTTTTGCAGCCGCGTGTTATCGTCCGCGCATTATAAACTTTCCATTGCCCCGGCCTTTCCCTCTCTATTCCTTTTCCCTTTCCTTGTTTGCCTTCATTATTTACGACACTTTAACGAATTTTACGCGGCAACCTTGCCGGTCGCGTCGTTACTCTCCTCGAAAGTGAAACACCGCGAAATCTTCCCGATTCCCACGTTTTTTTTTTCGCGTTTACACTCCCGGACAAAAAGATAGCACAACAATAAATTTTATGAATGTTTATATTTAACCCCTTGCCCTGCAATATCGAGTCAGACTCGTGATGAAGATTCTGAACAGAGTCTAATAAATATGTATGTTATTAATTTGCTTTAAACCGAATTAATAATCTACTTTGTTGTCGTTGATATATATATCCTTTGGAGAAAACATAGGCATACAATAAATATAAACTATCTTTCTTTTTCAACGAAATTCTGAACGATGAAGATCGAAGAGCAACACCAATTACATTTATAACTTGGCAAATTTTTGGAATTGGTTTAATGCAACAACTCCTCAAATTTTTATTTGAAAGAAGATCACACATTACTTATATTTTATTTTGTAAAGGGGCAGTAGAATGGCTGAAGAAATTAGAAAAGAAGAAAAATGGGAAAGGACAATTAGAGTAGACAATTAGACCCATGTTTTGGACATATATCGAGTAAACACTGTATTAAGTAAAGAGTCCTATTTCGTGACTGAGAAACTGACAAATAAACCATTTATGATACTCTACTTTATATTTTATAAAGAATTACTGTGAATTACGATCCCCAAGAAATGTTAAATGTGTATTAACGAAGAATGATATTTTATTTACAGATACGAGGCAGTGCAGCTCATATACCGCGAGTTGACCAAAGTTTGCAAGCAGTCGGACATCGACTGGAAGATCATACACGATGCAGGATGCACCAGAGATGACACTGACTTGCCGCATCACGTCACTTCACGTACAGATCTTGATCGTTTGATGACGGGTACTTTCAGATCATTTTTGGCTGCTCTACCTAGCCCGCCAACAATTGTAACAATCGCCAGGTAAGATCCGAAATGTTGAAACAATTTTCAATATCATTTAAAATGTTCGAAAGAGCATATTGTTAAAAATTAACATGGTATAACGTTTATATTGTAGAATCAAACTTTACACGTTGTCTGAAAAATTAATATCGTAAACACAAATCAGTAATAAGCAAGTCGAAACATCGACCACAAATGGAAACATGAACTATTTGTCCAGGTTTTAAAATAAATTTTTATGTTAATATATTCATTGTACCAAATTCAATTAGGATCAGTAAAATGTAAGAAAGTTGGAGGACTACTCAATGTTATACATTTAATTTTTTTAGAATTTTTATTTCGTTAAATAACTTACTTTGATTATAGAATTTTTGAGGTTTCTAGTTTGTCAGTCAGTGTTAATATTCTTTAAAAAAAAATTATTGTGACTATGTCAAAAGGTAGTAACTGCAACAAAATGCACAGTAATCAAAATCCTCTTGATATTTAAGAAATATCTCTAAAAGAATGCAAATATGAATAAATAGGGAAATCTGACAAAACTATACACAAAAGGGGTTGCTGTCTTAGATTTTATCCTACGCTGCAAATATTTATCCAACTTAAATAAATAAATTTTATTCTAACTGTTCATTCACGATCTAGATAAACAAAAATCAGATTAAACTTTATTAAATGTTTTATTGTACCGAGTAGAAAATCAACGATCCTATAAATGCATCGAATTCAGTCTTAGCATTTATGAAAAAAGTCAGAAGGTGAACGGTGAAAGAATGAAAACAATTCAAAATGTTAATATATTAAATTAATATTACCAAAATTACTAAACCTACCACGGTCAAATGACCGCTTTTCTATTTCACAATTATTGAAATTATAAAAACGTTTACATGGGAAATTACCGAATTGACTTCTTTATTTAACACTAGAACCACCGAACCAGTCAAAATGACTGGTTCCTAATTTTTTCTTTCACAATTATTGAAATTTTTGAAATTAACTTTTTTATTGAAGCACGTGTTAGAATAAAAATGGTATGAGATTTGAATAAACGTAGTCTTGCAATTATCACAAAGCAATATACATCAGTCGTAATTATTACACGGTAGTTCTAGTGTTAAGCACACATTATAATAAAAATAGTACAAAATTTAACTAAATTCAATCTTCTCCCTCCTACAAGACGTTTCACTTTTATATGTTTTTTGCTTGGTAGGTTTAACGTTAAAAAAAGGAACGAACGCGTGTTTGGCTGCTGATCCTCGGAATCGATGCAGAAAAGTTTAATTTTCCATGAAAGTCGGTCCACCGATAATCGCGAGGCGATTAACCTTCATAAATAAACGGGCGGAAAGTTTTCGAAGTATGTTAAACGGAGGTTTCTCCATTTCCTTCGGAAGCACGGGGTTAGGGGTCGCAGATGGCGCGACCGAAGATGCTGGGGTGGGGGGGTTGAAAATCGAGAAAAAGGGAGGACCATAAGGGAGGCATGGTTGGGCCGGGCGAGGGGTGGGTTCATGGAGGTTAAGGTACCATCAAGCCCCACCTTCCATGTGGGTAAGGGGTGGCCTCCTCAGGGGTGCACAAAATCAAACGGATCGAGGTTTCGGCGCTCGTTGTCAGATGTCTCTGTCTTCGATGTCCTGCGACAGATAGGCACTAATTACTCCTTTATCTTCCTGCCACGCTCTAGTTGGCCGGATGATTAAGGCGAGACGCGGTAATCCGTTTCTCAATTTCTGCGACCCCGTAATAAACATCCCCGCGTACACACCCTGCTCGCATACACCGGGAGAATTGTAATTTATGAATTACGCGTTTGGGGGATGCTGGCCCACGGCGAGCTCGTTCCGCAGGAAACATTCGTCCCCTTTATGGATTCTTCCGGATAAATACTTAAATCTCGTTTTCCACAAAATGTCCCGTCCTCTCAATATTTCATGACGGTTCTCGCAATTTTATGAACCGTTAATTATCCGGCTGTGGAGACTTGTTTATATTAATGCACGGGACGGGCTGCTGTTATTTATCGCTGTTTGTTTATTTAAACTTGTCCGTGGGAAAACAGTTCGGACGGCGGAACAACGGGAACCGTCGAAATAATTTATCTGTTTCCGATTTGTTCGTTTCTTTGCATATTTTTCAATATTGTCCTGGACGCTATCGGGGAAAAATAGCGCATTTGTATGAATTTATTATTTTCTTATTTAACTTAAATTTACTATTAACAAGTTGACCGCCGTGTCACCCATATGTGGGTGACGGAATTATTTGTCCAGGTTTAAAATGAATTTTTACGTTAACCCTCTATGGGCCATTTTATGGGACATTTTACCAAATAATTTTAGTTTTTTCAGAAAATGACGTCTTAATTATATAATGTCTCTGAGATAACCAATAACAATATTGACGACGGTTAGCTGCACCAACAATTTGGAATATAAAAGTAAATGCCTGCAAATAGAAATCAAAGCAAGAAAATTCGGCCTATAGAGGGTTAATATGTTCATTGTACCAAATTTGATTGGGATCTGTAAAATGCAAGAAAGTTGGAAGACTACTCAATATCATACATATAATTATTTTCAATTTTTATTTCATTAACCCCTTGCACTACTATTTATTTTGTGATTATAATGATTAGAAATTCTTCATCGTTCAGAATTTCATAGAAAAAAAGATAGTCTATATTTATTGTATGTCTACATTTTCCCCAAAGGATATATATCAACTACAATAAAATAGATTTTTATTTCAATTTAAAGGAAATTAATAACGAAAATAAAGTTATAGTTATAAAGTTATATTTATAGGTATTTTTCAACCTTTTAGAGATGTTGTCAAATTATTAAATAAAGAATTATTTTTTTTAGGTAAAATTAATTTAAATTATTATATATTTATACCTATAATTTCTTTAATTTTATCTATTATATAATATGATTAATTTATCCATTTTATGTTATAAATGAAAATGACTCAAGTTTTTGAAAAGGTGGGTCGGTACGGACCCTGGCACGTCTGTTGAGGGTTGCAAGGAGGGATCAGGTAGATGGAAAAGCGATGAGCTGTTTGAAATGTCGAATACGTTGTTTAACCCTTTGCGCTCGAAGCTATTTTAACTCAAAAACGAAACATTTCTTTCGACCTAGAGATATTTCCCTTCCTTATATTCTTTTTCCTGTTATACATACGAAAATATGAAGTGTTTAGTAATTTATTAAATGCAGACATATTGAACATGTTGACTGCCATGTCACCCATATATGGATGACGGAATTATTTGTTCAGTCTTTAAAATGAATTTTTACGTTAATATATTCATTGTACCAAATTTGATTAGGATCTGTAAAATGCAAGAAAGATGAAGGATAACTCAATATCATACATTTCATTTTTTTCAATTTTTACTTCATTAAATAACCTACTTTGACTTTGTGGAATTTTTGAGGTTTCTAGTTTGGCAGTCAAAGTGTTAACACTAAACCTACCAAGCATTAACAGTATCTGGTAAATATTGCCTTATAAAAGTAGCAACCCTAAATTTATTGAGATTGTCCGTAATTTTCCATACAATGAATGCTTGAACAAGGCAATTTATTCCACTATTTTCTATAAATGAATTTTTATAATTTCAATATTTGTAAAGTATAAGACTTCTGTGATGCTATTTTATCAAATAACTTACTTTGATTTCGTGGAATTTTTCAGCCTTCTTGTTTGGCGTTCAAAGTGTTAATAATGTGAAAAGTATTTTGAATAATAATACAGCAATTGTTAGTGGCGCCTTACAGTCGCCATTCGAGTGCTAAGGGTTGACAACAAGGTTGCGTGGGCGAGAATGGCAAAGGGAGCCGCAAACGGTTGAGTTGGCGCCATCTCGCGATGAAATTAGGGAAACGCTGTTCGGAATTCCGGCTATGCGAGAAAAAAAATCGATTTCATCGTGTTCGGCCCACTTCGAATCCCTCCTCGCAATCCGCTCCTCCCTGCTCCGGCACGCCTAGCTTCCGGAGAAGACGCGAAAACGCTGCCGGATGTCGCCTCTGGACTGCACCGAGGTTCTCTTGCAGCTTTCCAGGCTTCCCGAACAAAAGCAAAAAGCAAACCGCCGACGGGTAAATCAAATTTACCCCTTAATGATGTCTAAAACTCGTTACGCCGACGGATTACGCCTTATCAACCCCTCGATTATTCGAATCCTTGTTTTCCGTGGCTAAATAATAGACTCCGCTATCGGCCCTTGGAAAACGAAAGTTTCAGTCTACCTTATCGTTGATCTATTTAAATCATCAATTACTATTTTCATAATTATTTTAGTCACATTATCGAGGTCACCTTGGTCTTCTTGTGCCAATTTAACGCTTTGAGTGCCAAACCAGAACCCTCGAAAATGCCATAGTTATGGAAATATTTTCCTGAGAAATTTTTCAGTAAACTTTCTTATTTATAACCGAATAAATTCAGTTCTGTTATCATTATAAAGGAATATACATCAGTCTCGTTTAAGGCTTGGTAGTTCTATTTAATTAATTAAGTCTTTTGTATTATTTAAAGTCTTAAAGTTCGTTGAAATAGGTGTCAGCCATTTGCACTCTAAACAATTTTTTATGACATTAACAGTTACAATTTTAACGATTGAGTTGTTGATAATCTTTGGTTAATCGAAACAGTGATTTAATATACTAAGCATCACACAGATATATAATAAGCGCTGTCAATTAACACTTTGATTGCCAAACCAGAACCCTCAAAAATTCCATAAAATCAAATTAGGTTATTTAATGAAATACAAATTGAAAATAATTATATGTGTGATATTGAGTAGTTTTCCAACTTTCTTGCATATTACAGATCCCAATCAAATTTGATACAATGAATATATTAACGTAAAACTTCATTTTAAAACCTGAACAAATAATTTTGTTATCCACGTGTGGGTGACATGGCGATCAACGTGTTAATCTTATCGGTACAAGCTTCGGCTTGCGTTTTCTTCAGGAACAGAAGACGTTTAGATACATTAGACATTTAGATGACATTAAAACAGTTACTTGTTCGTTATTTGGTAAATTTTTGGACGTCTGACAAACTAAATTTTTCGGGCAATGGCCAAAAGAACGTCGCGTTTATTTATTTATTTATTTATTCGTTCTGTATTCTGTGTATGGCTGATCTAAATGGACCAAGAATTAAATCGAACATCATTCGATACAAATTATTTAAATTTTGTTGCTTCAGGTCCAGCGAGGATGACTATTGCCCACCGGAAGACGTCGATCTGATACAAATAGGCGTCCTCGAGGAGCTTCGCCAGCGATTAGGCGACATAGACGTTCAGTTGTCGTACCAGCGAGAGGAAACATACTAATCCTACCTTCCAAAATAATAAATACCCTTTTCCTCCTCTAATAAAATACATGGGTTTTAATAAAGATTTTTTTTAATATTCGCATAAAAATGATTCCAACGTTTCTAGGTCTTTTATACAACATTTTCTTCATTCCCTGGACCGTTAATAATTCCTTGACATTCCTATTTTGTTAACACAGTTCTTTAACATTTTCGGACCACGTCAACGTGCTGATACATATTCAACACGTTGACTGCCGCGTCACCCATATGTGGGTGACGGAATTATTTGTCCAGGTTTTAAAATGAATTTTCACGTTAATATGTTCATTGTACCAAATTTAATTAGGATCTGTAAAATGCAAGAAAGTTGGAGAACCACAGGATATCATACATTTAATTTTTTCAATTTCTGTTTTATCCAATAACTTACTTTGATTTCGTGGAATTTTTTAGCTTTCTTGTTTAGCGTTCAGTGTTAAAAAAAGTATACTGATCTCTAATTATTTCAAAGGTATAGTTCCACTAAGCACCTATAGGCTGACACCATAGGCGTCCAAATGATCAGAAACTGTGAAAAACGCCATATCACCATTTCACCGAGTGTGACGACTCAGTTTTCGAGTCCGAGGAGGCAATTAGGGGCTGAAGAGGAGCATGAGTCGAAAAGTCCGAGTTGTAGAATCGATGGAATACATCAGATGATCGAGCGACCGAGGAGGAAGAAGGAAGCTGGCTTGTCTTTGATCAAAGCGACGATTTACATAAGATCGGTGCCACTGGTCCATTATAAGGACCGAGCACAATGGCAACCTGAAGGTTAGCGCTTTTTTTTTTTGCACCCCTGCGCCCCTCGACGGTTCCTCGTTCCAGCCAGTCGGCTATTTGCATACCGTAGGGCTAGTTTCCCACACGTCTTAGCCGGGGCGATCGTTAGCTCGCTTTCTCTCTCTCTCTCTCTCTCTCTCTCTCTCTCTCTCTCTCTCTCACCCTCTCTCGTTTCCTACTTCCCTTGTTTCCGTCTCCCTCGACTTCCTCCTTGCTTCCTTTGCCCCTTCCGTTGCTCGTTTCACAACCCTTTCAGCCGGCAAAGACAAAAAATTCGAACAGACTCGGAAAAAAGACGTCTTCCTTCTTCTTTTCGAGGATGCTGGCGTTTCCTGGTCAGACTTCTCTCCCACTGACAGCCTCCATGTGCTGTCATTCAATGGTCCTCGGAATTTCTACATTTATTCCAATCATTTTTCTCTAATAATTGAGCCGTTTATTTTGAAAGTGGCCTAAGTCCATTTATACTTAAATTGAGATATTTAAGGATTTGTGTTTCAATGTAATTAAAAATACACGTACAGGATACTAATGAGTCATACTGCTTAAGTGTATCTAAAGGAGATAAATTTATAGTTCCTATTAAAATAATGGCAATTATTAAGTGAATAATATGCGTTTTCTTACCAAGAATGGAATTAGGCCAGTTTCAAAATTAACAACCAGATTCGTTATAAAATTTGAAGGAGCCCAAGTCGATTCAACACAATTTAAGATGCTCCAAATTGAAAAAAAAAACAATACTCAATTTACTTTGTATACCTTTACAACACTTAAAAAACACAATTTATGCAATTCAGGACATTTTCCAACTACATAAATTACATAACAATTCACTGCTCATCTACATTTTGTGGTGTCAATACAATATTTTCGAACTTTCTCGGTCTACCCCGACGTGCTAATAAATCCAGGATTTCAAACTTTGCATTCTCATCCATTGATATCTTATAGAAAATTGACATGGTTCATCTCTCAAAAAACGCATCCAACATATTTTTAACCAATTTATTGTTTCTCCGTTAGAATTCTTTACCATTTTAAAAAATGGTTTTAAAAAATTTTCCAAAAATTTTGTTGATATGAAATCCTCTTTAAAGTTATTACCTTTCCGGCAATTTTTGATAATGTCCTTCGGACGTTAGACCACTTTCACATTGATGGTTTTAATTATTGAAATAACTGCGAAAACTTATGGGTCCAAAATTGTCGTATGTACTCTGTATATACTTAACCGCAAATGTTATTTATGACAGCTCATTTGAAATTGTATACGTAATTACGGGCAACAAAGGATAAATGACAAATGGAGTTAGGCCACTTTCAAAATAAACGGCTCAATTATTGAACTAAATCTGAAAACTTGTGTGACCAAAATTATCGTATTTACTCGGAATATAAGTAACATCAAATGCTTAATTGATAGATAACTTGAAGTTGTACGTGTAACCACGGGCAACCGGAAATAATTGAAAAATGGACTTGGTCCACTTTCAAAATAAACGGCTCAATTCTGCCCCTAGAATTATTTTATGGACAGGAAGAAAGTGATATTAATTTAAACACAGAGAATATAATTTAACAGAATTTAATCGGTGGTCCTCGGAATTTCTGCATTTATTCGAATCATTTTTCTCTAATAATCCTGCCCGTAGAATTATTTTAGGGACAGGAAGAAAGTGATATTAATTTAAACACAGAGAATATAATTTAACAGAATTTAATCAACGGTCCTCGGAATTTCTGCATTTATTCTAATCATTTTTCTCTAATAATTCTGCCCGTAGAATAATTTTAGGGACAGAAAGAAAGTGATATTAATTTAACAGAATTTAATCAATGGTCCTCGGAATTTCTGCATTTATTCGAATCATTTTTCTCTAATATAATTCTGCCTGTAGAATTATTTTAGGGACAGAAAGAAAGTGATATTAATTTAACAGAATTGAATCAATGGTCCTCGGAATTTATGCATTTATTCGAATCATTTTTCTCTAATAATTCTGCCCGTAGAATTATTTTAGGGACAGGAAGAAAGTGATATTAATTTAAATACAGAGAATATAATTTAACAGAATTTAATCAATGATCCTCGATTAATTTAATCAATACTGCGATTTTAACAATGATTCCTTCCACGGAGGTGGTACGGTCAGTTTATCCTAGGAAGGTTAGACGCTGAGGGTCTATAAACACTAGATACAAAACCAAGGTAAAAAAAATTATGGCAGGGCGCCGACCCTATTTCCTGGAATTCCCTGTTTTCGTATCACACGTCCGTGGGAGGGGGACGGTTAAAATCGCAGTATTATTTTATTCGTGGTCGGAATGACATCTCGTCTGCTGTCACGATTTCGTTAACTGTTTTGTGTGTGTTGTTTAGTGATTGTTATTCAATTATTCGGACCTACTCTCGTGAGTGAATAATTGTGTGCTGTGGATCGGACGGAGGTACAGAAGATTCAGAAGTAAGTACACTTTACATTAGTATTTTACAATGTAGTTTGTAGTACATTAGTATTATATTTTATTATTCGTATGTAGAATATTGGATGCAAGGTTTTCTTTCATATTTTTGCAACTTCAATGTCCCTTTAACACTAGATTTACAGAGCACTGAAACTGACTACTTAACATTATTTGGTAATTATTTACATTAGGGACTTCCTTACTCCGATCACTTTTTGAGATGTTAAAACTGTTTTGCGAATATCTCGGAAACTAAAGTTGAGCGGCGGTAACATGTATAGGAAAAAGTTGTTTAGAAATGATGACCTTGATAACATATTTCGTGGTCATCAAAATCGGTGAGGAAGCCCCTAATGTAAATAATTACCGAAATTTGATTAGGATCTGTAAAATGCAAGAAAGTTGGAGAACTACGCAATATCATACATTTAATTTTTTTCAATTTTTATTTTATTAAATAACTTACTTTGAGTTCATGGAATTTTTTAGCTTCCTTGTTTGGCGATCAAAGTGTTAAATAGCCGGTAAATCTAGTGTTAAAGAAATATTGATTCCCTCGATAGAGAAAGGATTTTGTCGCGCAATTAGGGGTGGTTTTCGGTGTTGCGGATCAATTAGAAGACTCTGGAGTCTCGGCAGGATCGTTGGTTTCGCGTGCGGCCGATACTTGCCGTGAATGAGTAATTCCGCAGTTAGGCCGATGACGAAGAGTCGCGTTTAAGGGGCGATAACGGCGTCGAGTCAACGGGAAATGGACAAGGTGAATGCGGAAATGCGGTCGCGAGGAAGGGACGAGATTTAAAGAGCCGCAAGAAGAGTTTACGAGCTGCCAACCTCACGTAATGACTGTCGTTAACCACGGCGCGAGCCTCTCTCGAACGGCGGAGAGCCCAGACTTTTGTATGCTAATGACAGGGTGGTCCGATTTCACCCGGCCCGAGGTGGAGTAAAAAATCTTGGGGGTCAACAGACCCATCCGCCCGAGTTTTAAGTCTCCCTCGAGCACCATTGACCTCAAATTAAACACGGGCACGACCTTCGACCCGCTGAAAACTTTACGACGGCCGGTATATACACCCGTACTTTTCGCAAATTCATTGACGAACCCCGAGATCCCATCCCCCCGCCCACCACCCCGTCCAACCCCACTCGGCAAGCTCTCCTATTCGTACGAAATTAACTTCCGGTCGGGAGACTGGAGATGCCCGTGGCAAACTATGGCAAACGCTTCGAGACCCTTGGGATAACCGGCACGCCACCGTTCGCCCGAGCAACACGCGTATTAATATTCATTAAATTACACTCATTGTTCGCACCTAACGAGAACTGTGCCGGGCGCGAACCTGCTAACCCAGAAACCAACGATCCGAGGTAATCACAGGCATTATTATCATTTTCCTTCGAGCACTTCCGACGATTATAGCGTCGCTAATTTATTGAGAGCTTCGTTATCGCTAGACTGCGGATTTTATACAATTCAGTATAAAATTGAATAGATGAAATTCGATACAGAAAGAATTAAGAGCATTTGAGAACGTGCATACATTATTTTCAACTTACTGAAATTATTAAAGGAAGGATTGAATTTTCGTCTGGCTCCTGTTCGTTGTAATCGATGGAAAACATTTTTATTTTGCATAAAAATCTGCCGTTTAGTTATCACTACAACTCTTTCAGAACTTTCTCATGATTTCAGAATTTTTACTTCTACAATATTCGCGAAGTTATGGAAATATTTTCCTGAGAAATTTTTCAGTAAAATACTTCCTTATTTATAACTGAATAAATTCAGTTCTGTCGTCATTATAAAGAAATTGAGAGCTTCGTTATCGCTAGACTGCGGATTTTATACAATTCAGTATAAAATTGAATAGATGAAATTCGATACAGAAAGAATTAAGAGCATTTGAGAACGTGCATACATTATTTTCAACTTACTGGAATTATAAAAGGAAGGATTGAATTTTCGTCTGGCTCCTGTTCGTTGTAATCGATGGAAAACATTTTTATTTTGCATAAAAATCCGCCGTCTAGTTATCACTACAACTCTTTCAGAACTCTTTCATGATTTCAGAATTTTTACTTTTACTATATTCGAGAAGTTATTCCTTATTTATAACTGAACTTCCTTATTTATAACTGAATAAATTCAGTTCTGTCGTCATTATAAAGGAATTGAGATCTTCGTTATCGCTAGACTGCGGATTTTATACAATTCAGTATAAAATTGAATAGATGAAATTCGAGACAGAAAGATTAAGAGCATTTGAGAATTTTCGTCTGGCTGCTGTTTGTTGCAATCGATGGAAAACATTTTTATTTTGCATAAAAATCCGTCGTCTAGTTATCACTACAACTCTTTCAGAACTCTCATGATTTCAGAATTTTTACTTGTACAATATTCGCGAAGTTATGGAAATATTTTCCTGAGAAATTTTTCAGTAAAATACTTCCTTATTTGTAATTGAATCAATTCAGTTCTGTTATCATTATAAAGGAATATACATCAGTCTCGTTTAGGGCTTGGTAGTTCTATTTAATTAATTGAGTCTTTTGTATTATTTAAAGTCTTAAAGTTCGTTGAAATAGGTGTCAGCCATTTGTACTCTAAACAATGTTTTATGACATTAACGGTTACAATTTTAACGATAGAGTTGTTGATAATCTTTGGTTAATCGAAACAGTAATTTAATACACTAAGCATTTTTTTATTATATACATCACACAGATATATAATAAGCGCTGTCAATTAACACTTTGATTGCCAAACAAGAAACCTCAAAAATTTCATGAAATCAAAGTTATTTAATGAAATAGAAATTGAAAAAAATTAAATGTATGATATTGTGTAGTTCTTCAAATTTCCTGCATTTTACAGATCCTAATCAAATTTGGTACAATGAATATATTAACGTAAAAATTAATTTTAAAAATTCATTTCAAAACCTGAACAAATAATTCCGTCACCCATAATGGGTGACATGGCAGTCAACGTGTTAAGTATGTTGTCTTGATATTTTAAAATTAATTGAAACTACAATTTTTTAAATGAAACTCTTGAACATGAAAATTTTATTTTAAGGAAAAAGAACGTTGTGAATATTCTTTCATGAGTTTACTTTCTTGCAATGTGAATAAATACGGTATAAGTATTACTAACAATACGAGAATATCTTCACGGGTAAATTATAAATCATTCATCGATCATTTAAATATCTTCAGTACTATAAAAGCAATTCTGACAACAGTGACGCATTCAAAAAGCAATAAATGGTACCTTTATGATTTAAAATTAAAATTTGATGATATAAAATTGAAGTACTATTAAATTCTCGATTCGTTCATGCAACGTTCAGTACTAATTTGCAAGAATCGACGAACTTCGAGATTCGCGAGAAACGAGTGATCTAAGGAAAATGTTTAATTGTAAAGATGGTTGAAAAATATTGTTTTCTATCGCAAGCTGCGTATAATTTGAAACGTTCCGGTCTCTCCCACGGCTGTTCGGATTTCATTCACCCAGGTGACACCGTGACATTGAGTTCTACCGGAATTATTCAAAACCAGGCCTGGCTGGCAAAAGCACAACCGTCCCCGGCATCGTAATCCCGCATCTGATTTGCATAAGGGAGAAATACAATAAACGCGACGGAAGAAAAAACAAAAGCGATAAGAAAGCATAACAAAACGCGACGGGCAACGAACTGTCCGGATTAAAATACTCTATATTAAAAACGCTTTGTTCTCCTTTTTACCTTGTAATTTATAACACGTTAACAATCTCGCAACCCGCGGCAGGGAAACTTCAATTATTCTCTACAACAAAACGACGCAATAAATAATTCTACCATCAAACGGATTTTTTGGAGCAATAACCATAGTTAAAAATACAAAGAAATTTTCGGTTTAGGTACGAGAGACAATGAACCACGAAGGATAAATTCAAATATTTACTTCAAACCATGGTTACGAATTTTTCCATGAAAATTTCGAGGAATACAAAATTTGAGAATACCAGAAAGATCCAGTCTAATTTTTCGACAATATCATTTTGAGTTGTTGTTAAAACAAAACGACGCAGTAAATAATTCTACTATCAAACGGATTTTTTGGAGCAATAACCATAGTTAAAAATACAAAGAAATTTTCGGTTTAGGTACGAGAGACAATGAGCCACGACGGATAAATTCAAATATTTACTTCAAACCGTGGTACATGAGTTTTTCCATGAAAATTTCGAGGAATACAAAATTTGAGAATACCAGAAGGATCCAGTCTAATTTTTTGACAATATCATTTTCAGTTAAACTGTTCTGGCTTGCGTGTACGAGACAATCAAACCAATCGCTGTAAGAAAATTCGAGTATTTGCCTTAAGAAATGGTATTTACATTAAAAAATACTCTGAACTGCCTATCAGCAGATCAACTGATTCCACAAATTTTAAAATGGAATTTTAACCCCTTAAACCCTCAACGCCACTATAGTGGCTTTCCGTGGAAAGCATCAGTTCGAACAGCACGAACCACTATAGTGGCTTTTTTCCCTTCCGCGGCTAGGCTCGCCGTCCTGGGAGGCAGACTCGCGGACAAACGCGCCGTACTTAAGAGGTTAATGACGGGTTCCATTATTTTTAATTTAAAATTACCGAGATAAAGACGCTTCCACGAGAAATTATCCAACAAATTTATTTCTTTGCGTATACAATATAAAAAGAAACTGCTAAAAATCTAGATAGATAAATTCCTGTTATTTTTATAAAATAATATAGAATTTAGATTTTTAGTGATTGAGAATAATTACTCCAGCTATATCTTTCGCAGAGTTGAAATCTCGTATGAATGGTAAAACACCAGTCACGGTATCAATGATTAAATTTCAGATATTAATAAACATTGCATCGAAAGATGTTTATAGTGATCCATGTTTTGGACTGGGAATAATTACTCCAGCTATATCTTCGACAGAGAGTAATTTTTAATGGCCCGGAAACCTAGTGTTAAACTACAAATATGTATCTTTACGATATTATTACCATAAATATTTCCATAGGAATTTTCCTTTGCTCCTTTCCTTTAAAAAATAATGAATACTAAGAAAATATTAATTGTACTCCCCGATGGTCCCAATGTGTGAATTTTTCACTTCCAGATTAACCCTTTGCACTCGGCGCTATTTTCATTCTAAAATTAAATTTTTCTTCCGTCTTAGAATATTTTCATTTATTCATACGAAACTGATCCCATGTCCACATATAATATTTAAATGTTTAGTAGTCTATTAAATACAAATTTTCTAATGTAACAAATATTCTGTAATATTTTTTGTAATTTCTTTGAAATAATGCCATAACAATTTCTAGTGGTGCTTCAGAGTCACCACTCGAGTGCTAAGGGTTAAGCATCATATGCTAAATTTTAATACAATTATCCGATGTAGATTGAACGTAATATGTTTCCTTTAAAAAATAGTGCATACGAAGGAAACATTAATTGTACTCCTCTATGGTCTCAATTTGTGAATTTTTCACTCCCAGATTAAGCATCATATGCTAAATTTTAATACAATTATCTGGTGTAGATTGAACGTAATATGTTTCCTTTAAAAAATAGTAAATAGTAAATCCACGTAAGTAATAATAGTAAGTCCACGCGACTAATGACTTGAATTTTGCCTAATTTTGTCTAATTTTGTTGTATTCAGCTAGTTTCCGCAGACAGTTTGAAAACAGCGCTATAAACTCGAAATATTATAGCGGAACCATATTTTTTAGCTAGCTAGCAGCTTCCAGAAGGGCCGAGTCACGCATCCTGTTGGAAAAGTCGCCTGGAACCCTTCGTCGGGCATACCTGACGATTATGCGCGTGACGAAAGAGATCTTCAGAGAGGTAAGTATGCTAATCAGCGGGCATAATGCAATATCGATACGCCTGGAGAAAGCCAATTATACCATGGGGATCCATGCTACTTTCTCTCTCTCTCTCTTTCTCGAAAAATGTCTCGGTGAATCGTATGAAAGGGTCGTGCACGCAGCGTCGCATCGGCGAGAGAAAATGAATGGCAAATAAAAAAAGACGGAAGAATGAGAACGGGACGGTGATAGACAACGGGATAGGCGGAGACCTCGTTGGCCGTTGTTCGAAAGTGCTATTTGTATTTATTCGAGCTCTTTGTTCCGACCCTGGAGATCCATGGGGTGGAGGGTGGGGTGGGTCGCGCGAGAAATTATGCAGACAAGAAGCAAAGGGTGAAGCTCGCTAGTTGCTACGGCACTACAACGCGTTTCAGTCGAAAAAAATAATCGTCCTAACGCGACACGATACAATATCCTTCCTGTGCGATCTCGAAAGAACAAAAGTGACCTAACCACGTAACTCGCATAACTTCGTAACTCGTTCGAAACAGTTCCGTACTCTCGGCGAACTCATTAGACTTGTCCATTAAGTGTACAGAGTGACTCGACACACGAAAACATTTATTTTATTTATTTACTTGACGACAATTGTGCCTTGCTTCCACCTCACAGGGTTTTCTTGTCTGAAATTTATCTAAAAAGAGTCGAGCGTAAAATAAAAATTCTCTGCGTCGTCTGAGCAGGAAAAAATCCGGAACACTTCGATTTCTTTCTCTCTATCAGTATTTTATTAACACGTTGACTGCCGTGTCACCCATACGTGGATGACGGATTTATTTGTCCAGATTTTTAAATAAATTTCTACGTTAAATACGTTCACTGTACCAAGTTTGATCAGGTAATTTGTTTGATTCTGTAAAATTCAAGAAAGTTGGAGGACTACTCGATACCATACATTTAATTTTTTACAATTTTTATTTCATTAACCCCTTGTCCTACAATATCGAGTCAGACTCGTGGGGAAGATTCTGAACAGAGTTTAACAAATAGGTATGTTATTAATTTCCTTTAAACTGAAATAAAATTCTATTTTGTCGCAATTGATATATATTCTTTGGAGAAAACGTAGCTTACAATAAATATAATCTATCTTTTTTTCTATGAAATTCTCAACGATGAAGATTTTCTAATTGTAAGAATCACAAAATAAATAGTAGTGCAAGGGGTTAAATAACTAACTTTTGAGGTTTCCAGTTTGGCGGTCAAAGTGTTAAATTGATAATGATCCAAGTGTTTAATTTATTACCGAATTTTACGAACGGTTATTTGCGTGTACCGTGTCTCGTCTTTTAAGTATAATTCCTTGCGAGAATCGCATCGTTTGAATTTTTCTCGGGATATAATTCTGAACGGAGTTTAAAAATGTCGGATTCCGGGAATTGCGAATCGAGGAGGAATTCGAAAGAAAAACAGGGAGCAGCTGTTCGGACGGCGGGAATAATTCGCGAAATCGAATTACGAGAGGCCAGCGTTTGCTCCGTCATGCAGATTCCCTCGTTCCCGTTGGTGCAGTATGTGACGAGATGATTCCATGTGTGCGTGAATGCATCTCGTGCAGTGGATGCAACTGCGAGTGGCCAGTAGCTCGCAAAACGACTGACCGCTCGGTACATTCCCTCGCCGGTTATTCGACGTGGCTCGCGAGTGACGTGTTTTGCGAACAACAATATACACATTCGACAACAAATTCTCAACAACAATTGCTCGGTGCCTCGAGGCTGAATTCAGCCAGGAAATAATTTCGAAAATCCAGTGCGTGTCTGTGCTCTCGCCAAGTGTTCCATCGAAAGTTGAAACGACTGTTTAACGGTTAATGACAAAATGTGCATTTGTCGGTGCAATAAAGTTTTCTTGGCGATTTCTATATATTCTAAGTTCATTCCTATGGATACCCACGACGTTTCACCGGACAAGTAATTTCATAATGTCGCAAAAATGAAGTTCCGGGGAGGACAGTTTTTACATGGTCGAACCACGAAACGAGAAGTTCCCGTTATAAGTTTTAATGGTACATAAATAAACGGGAACGTTGTAATAGAGTTCCCGCGGAACGAGTTTTCCCGAGCGAGATTCGTTGCAAAAGTAACGCGATCTCGTTATAAATATTCAATCGCAACCATCACGGTTTTTCTCTTCAACGCGTCACGCGAGACACGCGCCGAGATCGGACAAGCGTAATTCGAGCATGTGCTCTGTTGGAATTTTCATCGTAGTCTCTATAAGGGTACCTTCTGCCGGAATTATCGATAATTAACGAGCTTAAACTCCGTCGCGCGAAACAACGTTAAAAGTCCTTCCTCTTTAAGAGCTCGATTCTTGCGTTTCTTGAGTCAAGATTTAAATTGCAAACATTGTTGCATCTTATGCGATGTTCCTTTGATTGGTTCGAGCAGTGCCGAGCTTGGGAAATAAATAAATTTTCAGTGGTATCTTCCAAGAGTTATTTAAAGAAACCAGGAAACAGAAGTGAGTTACCAATTAGATAACAAAAATAATTAAACTGCCATTATTCGAATGGAATATTGTATTTTTTTAATTTTATACGTACGAAGAGATAGAATAGGGGAAGCAATAAACTTTTGAGCAATTTTCAGACAACCTCGAGTGCACGGGAATATTTTATACACCCTTAAAAATTTCCTTTCGAATCTCCACCTCTTCTGTCGAACAGTTGTAATTTCTACAAACAAATTAAAATCCGCGAGGACATAGGTTTGTAACAAATTTTCCAGAGCGAGGGGTTGATCCGAAAATCAGAAGATCGCGTAAACCCGAAAAAGGGAACGGAAACGCGCCGGATTTTCTTTGGACAAACGGGCCGAGTCTGCGGCGGGTAGGGTTGTTTTTTTCATTTTCTTTCCATTTTGTTTGCTACTCAATCGCGCGAAGTGAACCTGCCAGAATCCATTGCCGATAAGAGCGAGTCTCGCGGGTGTGGTGGAGGGCGCGCCGAGGGGGTTGGAGAAAGAGAGTGGATCGCGGGTGTTCTCTAATACACGCGGGGGTGCGTGTAATTCCGAGGCCGCGCCATATTTTAACATCGTTCCGAGTTACATTATGTTTCAGCAAAATGGTCGGCGCACACGTGGCAGCGCCGTCGACGGGGAGAGGGTGGTTTATCTGGAATACACAATCCCACCCCTCCGCCACCCTCTGTGCCGAACACCGGGGGGAAGGAAGGAACGGGATGGAGGGGTTTGCGCGAGGGTGGAAGGGGTGAACGTTGCAGAGAGCTGCACGAAGAGAGAGGGTGGGGAAGAGGGGGCGCTATCCGAGGGGAAACCGTGAGGGCGAAGGGGGTGTGGAGGGGGTGGAAGTCGACGTCGACCCCTCGACAACCAACGCCCATCGCCGGCCACCCCCTCCCCGCCCCGTTGGCTTTTGCGGGGTGGAGGGTGGAGAGGGGAGGATGGAAGGCAAACCGGTGCGATGCGCGGGCTAACGACGTTCTTTTACTTTTCGCGAGGAAGGGTGGGGACGGAGGGAAGGGTGCGGAGGGGTGCGATCGAGCGAGATGGAGAACGCGAGGGAAGCGGAGGGCAGAGAGGAAGAGAGAAAAGGGGAAGAGGTGGTACAAATCCCCCCCCACCCCTTTCCTTCCCTTGCGCTTCCCTTCCCCATCCCCTCGTCGCCCCTCGCCAACCCCTACTTCGGGCTTTCTTCCTTTCTTTGCTCCGTCGCATTCTGGTTCTTTGTGAACGTAGACACGAACAGGGGAGACTGCACCAGGTAATGATGTACCGCGGTAAATTTCCTGCGGAAAATTACTCGCGCGGTTCGCCGCCGAGCAGAGGAGTCACGACCGAGAGAGGTAATCATTCTCTTTTTGCCGACCGGGCCCGGACAAACATGCGTACACGCGTGCCGCGGAACAGCGAAAGTTGCCACAATGCCCCGCGACGCGATTTATTGAATTATTAAGTAGAACGAGGACGCGCATGGCCGGACCACTAGCTTGTTTTGTTTGCTGGAACATTGCACGTCCACGTTCCGGGACTCTACTCGATTCGCAGATCTTCCTGCGGGCTTCGAGTGCTTCTTTTTTACATGGAGACACCAACACTTTCAATTCGATGTCTCTCCGAACTGGGAAAAACAATTATTTATACAGATTCGCAAACAAATTCTGCCGATACTGTGTCAAGTACAGCGAATTTCGTTGGGATCTGCAAAATAAAGCAAGAGTGGCAGGATACTCGGTGTCAGAGACTTTAAATCTTTAACTTTTATTTAGTTAAATAAATTATGTTTATTTTGTGGAATTTTTGAGGCTCCTGAGATGGGACTCAGTGTTAAACTTTGAAAGTATGGCGTACACGGAAAGTAAAATCATTGAGGGATTCCAGTGTGTATAACAAATCCTTACTTCTAGGTTGATTGATTTATTTCAAGAAACATTTACAGAATATATTTATCTCTTATATTGATGTTGTGATCCGTATAAGGAATTTGGTTGGGATCTGCAAAATAAATCAAGAGTGGAAGAGTACTCAGTGTCAGAGGTTTTAAATCTTTAACTTTTATTTATCATAGTTAAATAAGTTATGTTTATTTTGTGGAATTTTTGAGGCTCCTGAGATGGGACTCAGTGTTAAACTTAGAAAGTATGGCGTACACGGAAAGTAATCATTGAGGGATTCCAGTGTGTATAACAAATCCTTACTTCTAGATTGATTGATTTATTTCAGGAAACATTTACAGAATATATTTATCTCCTATATTGATGTTGTGATCCGTGTAAGGAATTTGGTTGGGATCTGCAAAATAAAACAAGAGTGGCAGGGTACTCAGTGTCAAGGGTTTTAAATCTTTAACTTTTATTTAGTTAAATAAGTTATGTTTATTTTGTGGAATTTTTGAGGCTCCTGAGATGGGACTCAAAGTGTTAAACTTTGAAAGTATGGTGTACACGGAAAGTAAAATCATCGAGGGATTCCAGTCTCTGTATAATAAATCCTTACTTCTAGGTTGATTGATTTATTTTAGGAAACATTTACAGAATATGTTTATCCCTGATGGGCTTCTTGCGACAGTAGCCATATTATCACTAGATTTACGGGGCACTAAAATTTACTATTCATATCATTTTATAAGTATAACAAGGATGTATCTATCCAAATTTTTGACCCTTTTTTAATAGAAGAACCCAAAGAAATAAATTTGTTGAATAATTCCTCACGGATGCATCTATACAATCTCGATAATAGTAAATTAAAAATATTAGAAACCGTCATTTTCACGGGTCCCGTGAACCTAGTGTTATACATGGTGCTCATAATAATTGTGGTTGTAACCTAAAATCGATGTAAATTGAATAAACAGTTTTATATTTATATTAATTACTTCACACGAATAATCGGGAATTTCGAACAAATTGAAACTACAGTTGGACAATTCTCTAATTATTTTTAAAAAAAGGCTGTGCCTTCAAAATGCTCAACGTACGATTTAAGTATAGATGCTGCATGCAGGTGTTAAGTAGACTGCGGATTTTATTCATTGACGGCAAAAACTATTAAGATCGTTAACTATTAACATCGTTCAAATGCGTTCTCATAATAATTGTGGTTGTAAGCTAAAATCGATGTGAATTGAATAAACAGTTTTATATTTATATTAATTACTTCATACGAATAATCGGTAATTTCGAACAAATTGAAACTACAGTTGGACAATTCTCTAATTATTTTTAAAAAAAGCTGTACCTTCAAAATGCTCAACGTACGATTAAGTATAGGTGCTGCATACAGGTGTTAAGTAGACTGCGGATTTTATTCATTGACGGCAAAAACTATTAAGATCGTTAACTATTAAGATCGTTCAAATGTGTCGATGGAATATTTTCAATTTTATGAAGTTATTAAAGAAAAGACAATTTCTTTACTTGGCTTTCAATTTCTCGCGATCGATGTGGACAATTTTCATTCTGCACATAGATCCGCAGTCCAGCGATTAGTATTTGCAAAGACGCAGCGTTTCTAATTCTGCAATTTTGCAAGGACCTTCAGGGCTCGTGAATCGCGAGGTTGAAGCAGGCCGACCTGAAATCCGAGGGAATCACGGACATCAGCGGACCTTGTGTCGCACAATCACGCCTGTTATTGTCGGCCGACCCCTTTCGTTGCCATTGAGGAAAAAGTTGCTTTCAGATAATGGAAAAAAAAGGGACACCATTCGCGACTCCGGAATTATTCGATCTGTGCCCCTCCGAGTGGTGTGAGAGCATCGGAGAGAGAGAGAGAAAGAGAGAGAGAGAGAGAGAGAGAGAGAGAGGGCTGTTTTGGGTGACTTCGGACGACGGACTAGAGGGGTGGGAGGGGGTGGCGTTCGCGTGGCTGCTTGGAAGTTTGCCGGGCGGAGCATAATGTCTCTAATGAATCCTCAAACTCAAATTAAAACTTCGAAATTGTCGGCAGTCAGCGAATGCGACACTCGATTCCGTAACAATGCAAAGTTCGTTCGCCTCTCTTTCTCTCTCTCTCTCTCTCTTTCTCTCCGTGTACTACCCCTATTGCGAGAGGGAAAAAGAACAGGCCCAAAACAAATTATCGGCTGTCTCGTTCACGATACGCCTTCGAGGGGCTTCCCGTGCATCGTCGAGCTATCCAGGAAAGAATTTCTCTTTCTTGTCTGACATCTTGTTTCCCTCTCGAGGAGTCCTCGTTTCAACGGCGTGCCTTCGTTTGTTCGGAACAAATTAGTTGAACGCCGTTTTCGATCCTGGCCACCTCCCCGGACGCGTCCTTCTTTCTTCCTTCATGCGAGCGATCGCATTCAATCTTTTATCCGACGAACGGAACGCGGTTCAATGCCGTTCGCGAATTCCGGAACTTCTACATTCTACTTTGCTAGATTAAACGTAGTTCGGACGACGAGGAGGAGGAAAAATTAAATCAACAAGTTTCTCGCGACAAGGGAACGATAAACAAATCCGGAAAATTTGGACCAAGCATCCACGAGATGCAGAGGGATTCTGATTGGTTTCAGGGAAATCGCTGGGCAATTGTAAAAAGATAGGGGTGGCCTAATTTGGACCAAAACCTTAGTTGAAACACACAGTGTATTTTAGGAAAGAAAAATTATTCAAGAGTTCATGACAGTATCAATTATGCTTTGAGTCTGGTTTAGGGTATATGTACAATCTTAACGAGGAAAACCAATCTTTAATTACAATATTACTAATGGTGTTAATTAACTATTCATTGAGCCACACACTTGCCAAATCGATTAACTCCATGAAACAGAAAGTGGAGAAATGTGATGAAATAGTGTACACTGTTTTTCAAAATTCCCTTTAACAGAGAAATTTAAATAAACATTGTATAATACAGATGTAGCTTTTTGTATAAAGACATGTAGAATGAACAAGGTAGAAAATAGCCTTGCTGTAATGAATTGCTTCTGAAATAAATTGTTTACTATTCGGCGACCAAAACAATTTTGTTGTTTAACCCCTTCCCCTACAATACCGGGTCTAATAAATATGTTTCTTATTAATTTCCCTTGAACTCAAATAAAATTCTATTTTGGCGTCGTTAATGTACAGCTATCGGAGAACATACAGGCATACAATATAGATATAAATTTTCTCCTCTTTTTTAGGAAATTTTAAATTACAAAAAAGTTCCAATCAATAGGACCGTAAAATAAATCGTAGTGCAAGGGGTTAACGGTGTTGATCTGTATCATTTGGAAAAATTTGTTTCAAATATAAAAAGTTATAACCGAACCAAGTGCTTTGACGCTTAAATTTGAAATATTTCAAAAAATGGAATTAATCGATTTGGCTTGTTGAACGGCTCACTTATAAATTCGGTCCAAGACCGAAGAAATCGGATCGAGTAACATCCTCATTTTCGAGGTCGATTAAAAAGT
Source organism: Seladonia tumulorum (assembly GCA_913789895.3). Classification (NCBI taxonomy): domain Eukaryota; kingdom Metazoa; phylum Arthropoda; class Insecta; order Hymenoptera; family Halictidae; genus Seladonia; species Seladonia tumulorum. Next base: position 3,638,114 of record OU565281.1, read on the forward strand.
TAAAAGGTCGATTAAAAAGATAATAAAGAAAGGGCCTTTGAAACTAAAGATGTTTCATCCAATAAATAATTGCAGGAAGCTCTCCAAGATTGGTTTCAGATTGATCGAAAATAATTAACCCTTAGCACTCGAATGGCGACAGTAAGGCGCCACTAAAAATTGCTGTATCATTATCCCAAGCATTTTTAAATTACTAAACGCTCCATTAAACTGCACAATTTTCGTACGCGTACAACATGAAAAATATATATATAGGAGGGAAACATTCTAGGTCAGAGTAAACGTTTCGTTTTCGAGTTAAAGTAGCTTCGAGTGCAAGGGGTTAAATTATTAGAAGCCGGATGGAGCGTAAAAATTTCGATTTCTAGAATTGGAGGCCCGATTAACCTCTTAACCCCTTGCCCTACGATAACGAGCCAGACTCGTGACGAAGATTCTGAATGAAATCTAAGAAATGCGAACGTTATTAATTTCCTTTAAAACGAGATAAAATTCTATTTCGTTGTAGTTGATATATATCCTTTGGAGAAAACATAGGCGTATAATAAATATAAAGTATCTTTTTTGTTCTATGAAATTCTGAACGATGAAGAATTTCTAATCATTATAATCACAAAATAAATAGTAGTGCAAGGGGTTAAGCACGGCGCGCCTGTCCGCGAGTCTGTCTCCCATGGACGGCGCACCTGGCCGCCAGTAGCAAAAAAGCCACTATAGTGGTTCGTACTGTTCAAAGTGACGCTATCTACGGAAAGCCACTATAGCGGCGTACAGTGCTTAAGAGGTTAAAATTCCATTTTAAAATTTGTGGAATCAGTTGATCTGCTGATAGGCAGTTCAGAGTATTTTTAATGTAAATACCATTTCTTAAAGCAAATACTCGAATTTTCTTACCGCGATTGGTTAGATTGTCTCATACGCGCAAGCTAGAACAGTTTAACTGAAAATGATGTTTTCTGGCAAGCAACCCCGAGCCAGGGTTTCCCCTCTAAACAATTGCGTAAGGTGGCAGAAAAATAAGCAGACGTCACCGATGGAGCTACAGCAAGGTAGGTGAAGAAGAAGAAGAGCGGGCTCGTCGAGGGCGGAAAAGGAAATCGTTGGCCTTGCCCAGTGGCACGCGGGGGTGACCCTCTTCCTTCCTTTATTTTTTCTTTTTTTTTTCGGCGAGCGAACTCACGCGAAATATCGATTCGCCATGGCAGCGTGGAGCATATAAATAAGAAGAGTTTTCCTGCGTGCACACGCGTCACTGGCCACGCCACGTTCTCGCAGCCCCTCCAGCCCATTTCTCTGGCATTTACGTCACGGCACCGGGGGTTTTACACCGGAGATGGGTGGAGGGCCACGTTCATAGAACACAGAGGATGAGCGAGTTTCATCCCCCTTGCGAGGGGGTTGGAAAAAGGGGGGAAAGAGAGAGAGAGAAAGAGAACGAAACATCTCCCTCAAAAACCACCCTCGCGACCCTCCCCTACCCTCTCTCCACGTGTCTCTCCTCTCTCGTTCTCGCCGTGCATCCACCTCTCGTATCGATTCACTCGCAATCTTGGCACCGACGACGTGTACCACCTTCGTTACCGGCGCAAAAAAAAAAAAGAAAAATGAAGCAAAACGACCATAACTCGATAGGTGAAAGTGAACGACAGCTGGCCTCTCGCGTCCTTCTGACCGGCCCGGCATGCCTCGGTACACGGGAAACGTGGGAAAACACCTTTACGCCTTTTGCACGTATTTTTAATCTTCCAGCTTCAACGTTTCCTCATCGTCGAAGGTCATTAGCAACCCTTCGAAATTGGTCCCATGCTTCCATCTCATTGGCTAGCAATTTGGTAGCTTACCATATTCGGTACAACCCTGTGTTGAGCTTAGAAATTACCCAAGATTTATTATACTATCCTCTGAATTTAATAGCAGACTGATATGTCATTTGTTATTTTAACAGACTTTGCACAGTTTGCAACATTTTAGGTATTCTAGGAGGGTAGGAGTCAAAGAAGTTCGAATCGTTCATTTTCGCAAGACATTGATTTTTTATCGAAAGACAAATTGAACTCGAGGAAGAATAAGGGATGAAACGAGGGTTGAAATTGTATTTCGCCGAAATTGGACCAGCGCAGCCAGGGAAATTTTTTCGAATCGGTTTGCTCGAAAAGGACTTTTCTCCTCGCATGGAAAGTTGGAGACTCTTACTACATATCGCAGTTGGCAAGATTAAGGTTAGGGTGGAAGGGAGAGACGCGAACCGACGGGGAGGGAGGGGGGTTGGGCCAGAAAGATACGAGGGTGGACCGCGCGGCTCGGGAAGGGGATGAAAACGTAGTTGGTTCGTATCAGCATAATGTAGATATCTATTCCTTGCCTCTTCCGTTAGCTTCGAGGTTTGGAGATGGCTGGTATAGGAGGGGCGGGAGGGAAGGGGGTGCGGGGGATGAAATTGAAATGAAACTACCCGAAGGAGCAGACGGCCCCGCGGGTTTCCAAACCCGGGGAAAGATTAAAACGCGGCCGAATGGATGCGAAAGAAAGTTAGCCGGCGAACTATACTATACTTCGCCCCGAAACTATATAGAACACCCCCACAACCCCCCACCCCCTCAAGTTCTTGTGCACGCGGCTCCTTGACGGGTTTGGGGTTAGGATTCTTTGTGCAGCTGGAAACCAACCGGAAAATTCAGAATCGAAACTTTCGACCACTGTGACCACTATCCGTAATCGTTAACCCTTTGCGGTCAAACTTCCTCGCCCCTTTTGCCCCGGGACCTAATTCAACGACTCGTCAACCCTTAATTAGGTTAAACGAACCCTTGCCGGCTCTCGTCGACTTCTTAGACCAACAACGATCTCGTTGGACTCGCTCGAGATTCTGGTTACGCGGTTGTCTTTCATTTTGTTAGAAATATTCCGGTACAGAATTGTTGGTAAACATTAGGTAAGGGTAAACATATTCTATATTATTCCGATCTTTTGTGGTTTTCTTAGAGCTGCGTTTGCATAGCTTCTATGAAATTAGATTTAAACTAGTTGCCTTTAAAAACTTATTTTCATACATAGGAAAGATTTTACTTAGATTTTAGTTTTTTGTTTGTGAATAGTTGTAGATTGTAAATAATATATTGCACTTTTTGGTACGATATTTGTTCACTATTGTGGGAAAAGTTCGCGGTCTTTAACAGTAGGTTTACGGAGCGTTAAAAGAGACTATAAAAATACTTTATGCATATTATTACTCTATAATTATTTATTACTAGACTGCGGATCTTTATGCAAAATACAGAATTGTCTGCGTCGATTACAAGAAATGGAAACTAAGTAGAACGTTATTTCTTCGCTTGCTAATTTCGATAGACGAGAAATAGTATATTGACATTTAAAAGTTTTTTAATTTTCGTACAATTTCAAATTTTATCTACTCAATTTTGTTATAAATGCATAAAGATCCGTTGTCCACTTATTACTCATTACTAGACTGCGGATTTTATGCATTTATGACAAAAATGGGTAAGCACAGTTTAAATCAGTGGACGGAATTATTTGTTCAGGCTTTAAAATGAATTTTTACGTTAACACTAGAACTACCAAGCAGTAAATGCAACTGGCATACATTGCCTTATAACAACAACAAAATTGCAGTTGTTTAGATTTCATACCAGTTTTGTTCAAATATCTACTTCGATAGAGAAGTTTATTAAAAATTTTCCCATGAAAGCATATTTACAATTTCGTTATTTTTAAAAGAAAAAATTAGGAGCAAGTCATTTTGACTTATCTGGTAGTTCTAGTGTTAACATACTCATTGTACCAAATTTGATTAGGATCTGGAAAATGCAAGAAAATTGGAGAACTACACAACAATATCATACATATAATTATTTTCAATTTTTATTTCATTAAATAACTTACATTGGTTTCACGAAATTTTTGGGGGTTCTGGTGGGGCACTCAAAGTGTTAAATCAGTGGATATATTAAAAAGATTTAAGAGCACCAGCGTATTGGTTTTAGCTTCACAAAATAATAAAAAGAGGAAAGAAAATTACTCTATAAAAATAACAAGAACGTGCTGCCCGTTAAGAAATAAATTTGCTAAATAATTTCTCATGCGTTTGTCTTTAGAATCTTAATAATTTTGAATTGAGAATATTAGAACCCCGTGAACCTGGTGTTAAAGACACAATAGCGCAAAAATTCGGCCTAAAATCGACGCTGTAAATGTGCGTTTCCTTCCCCGGGTCAAAATGACCCGATATGGCGGTGAAGTTGCGAGGCTGTCTTCAGGGTCCAGGAGTTAAAGCACGAGAGAGCTTGGTCGTTCCCGTCGCGTCGTCACTTTTTTCTCTATTTCTTAGTCTTTCTATCGCACCGCGAAGAAAGTAAGCGCGTGGCGGTGTGAAATGGAATTAATTATGAGAGCGTCTCAACAGGTGGGTGTAGACGTCTTTAAACTCTCTCGCCCTCTCTCTCTCTCTTACTCTCTCTCTCTTTCTCTCTCTCTCTCTCTTCTCGTTTGCGTTGGCTCCTCTCTCCTCGTCCGTTTCATTGGCCTCACACTCCTCGGCCGACAATTCACCCCACCGGCCACCCCTTTTCACCGTGTCCCGGACCGTCCTCAAGTAATTTACTAAGAAAATAAATAGAGGACGAGTCCCTGGAAAAATGGAAGGTTAAACGAGCGCGTCGACGCGCGATCTTCAGCTTCCTTAATTGAGGGAAAAGGAGAGAGAACGCCGGGCCCGAGAAAAATAGGAGAATCGTGGCTCCGGCGACGAAGAATGCATCATTAAGAATCGAACGAAGCAAAACACCATTATAACGGTCTGAACGTTAAACAATCCTCGGGCTTCGCTTCCATTAAAAATTGTTTTACACTAACCTTCGACGCCTCGCTAAATTATTCGAGCAATCACCATCATCTTCATCTGCTTCTGCAAGAACATTTTATAAATTCCACATTTCTAAATATTAGACAAATTTATTTCCAAATTGTTGCAAACTGCAAATAGAGGGTAGAGATATAACAATCCTATTATAGGTAGGTCGTTTATTTTTCAGCCCGCTGGATATAAAAATAGAAACCGGTTTACAATAATTACATTATTATCCTGCACACTTTCATTCGTTTTTCCATCCTTGCAATCAATTAATTGTCGCCGTATTTTATACTACTTTTAAAACAATTATTTTTACTATAGATACAAATATTATATAATCATCATTTCATTTATAAAAGCATCATTTGAGAATAATGAGGCATTATTCTTGTACAGTGTACTTTCTTTAAGCGTTCACAGACTTGCATTTATTAATCTATTCAGTTTTGTCATTGTTTAAAAAAATGATAAGGCCTCGTTGAATAATTCTGAAGTACTAAACTGCTGATTTTTATTCACTCGTGGGAACAATATATCTGAGAAAACACGAGATGAATTGAAAAATATTGCTATGTACATTGTTTTCGACTTATTGAAATTATTGAAAAAGATATACACGGACTTTGAACATTTTCATTCTGTATAAATATCCTCGATCTACATGTCGTAAATGTGTTCAGATAAAGAAACAAATGTTTATAGTCATAATACGTTTTAGCGACTGACAATGGCGCATGGAAATTGAAGGCACCCCATAAGAGGCTGAGGATAAATGATCAGTTTTGACAAACTATCGACATTTACCCCTTATCCACTGCAATTCGATTTCAACTCGCACTTAGGTTTGTCGGATCGCTCTTAACCTCGCCGACCTTTCCGGGGATTGATTAATTGACTTTTAAAATATATACTTGTCTCGTCACTATTGTGCCGCTCTGCTATTGTGAACCGCAGGATATACGACCTATCGAGTCCTTTGTCGGGATACCATACCGATCCTGATTCATAAGTCACCAGTGTCGTGTATTTTTAACTGGTATTGTCGTATTCGTCGGCGAAATCGCATTTAATTAATTTTCCGATACATTTTGACGCCGTTAAAACAACCGGGGATATTAATCGGAAACATTTTTGCATAACAATATCCATTTTGCTAAATCTGTGTCATTAATAACAACGATTTATGTGCGTGTATGTGGCTTTTTATACTGATTTACACATGGCGGAAATCGTTGGTTCTTCTTTCAATGAAGCAAAAGTAAAATTAGTTTTTGGTTTCTTTAAAATTGTATTTGTTCACCTTTTAGGAACGACGCGCCGCTATAGTGGCTTTCCGTGGAAAGCATCAGCTCGAACAGCACGAACCACTATAGTGGCTTTTTTGCCTTCCGTGGCTAGGCTCGCCGTCCCTGGGAAGCACATTCGCGGACAAACGCGTCATACTTAACCCCTTGCACTACTATTTATTTTGCGATTATAATGATTAGAAGTTCTTCGTTGTTCAAAATTTCGTAGAAAAGAAAGATAGTTTGTGTTTATTGTATGTCTATGTTTCCTCCAAAGGGTATATGTCAACTACAAAAAAATAGAATTTTATTTCGGTTTGAAGGAAATTAATAATATACATATTTATTCGATTCTATTCAGAATCTGTGTCAGGGGACTGACTCGATATTGTAGGGCAAAGGGTTAAGAGGCTAATACTTCTTAATATCTTTCGAATTTGATTAAATCAGAAATGAAAATGATTTCCTTCAAGTGTTTATTTTTCGATACGGTAACGAGAACGGTGTTGGACAATACTTGGTTTTTGGGGTTGAAATAATTACCGCATCGAAAAATGGCATAAATGGTAACTACAGACCGGGAAGCTATTGGGTTGGCAACTAAATAATTGCCGATTTGTTCAATGAAATAAAAGAGTTTTTTTTTTACTTGGAATGAACTTTAATCTATGATGTATTTTCCATTTTGTTCGATGACCTTTTGCCATCTTTCTGACAACTTGAAAATTCGTAGAAAGTCTGATCCTTTTCGGCCAAAAACTGAGTCAAGTTATAGTTTCATCTATAAGTGAAATCGGCAATTACTTAGTTGCCAACCCAATACGTTTCCTTTTAATTTCGAAAATCGGGGAACGGTAATTTCAGGGTTCGTTGCCAAATAAATGGCCCCGTAGAACGACATTCGATATCCACTTGCGCCACCCCTGAAATCAACACTATTATTTAGAAGCGCCGATCGACAGAAAGGGGTTGGTGCTCGAAAATTGAAAATTCGTCTATCGAGCGTTTCTTGCTCTTTTCCAGTGCTCTCTCGCCCCATGTCTCACCCTTAACGTTTCTCCGAAGGAAAACACCCTTGGCGGCGCGTCAAAAGTTTTTTCCACCGTCGGAACGCATGTATATATGCTGATTTATGCGATCGCTCGCCGGTGAAAGGAGGAACTGGCTGGCAGGCAGGCAGGCAGGCAGGCAGACCCCGGGCTCTCTAACCTTTTCCCACGTTTAATTTAAACATCCAACGTGTGTTTTACCTGTCCCGCGCCGGACGGGGCAGGTGTGTAGTGACGCGAAAAAAGAAAGAAGATGACACCACGTATCAATGGCCATTGATATTCAACCGACGAGGAAAAAATGCTAAACCGTGCACACCATGTGACTCCGGAACGCGGCCGGATAAGAATTATTCGAGAGGCATCCTCGCTTTCAAATCCTCTGCCGAATCGGTGTTCATTTCACTACCATTCAGAAGTTCGATTCGCAGTCGACCCACGTACCGGTTGAAACAATTTTTCCCTCGTGGTTTTGTTGCGGCGCGCAGTGCATTTTGGGAATTTCTAATCCCGCTGTGTGTACACCTGCGCGTTCTCCGTTTTTGTTTCACGTCTCATTTTTGATATTCGAGAGCATACGGTCTCTGAAAAATTTTCGAAAGCGAGTAGATCGAACAGAGGCAGGTTTCTGGAAAACTGGATGCTCTTTTTTGCTATAAAGACGATGTTTCAAAGCCGTCCGTACTCGACAAGTACAGTGTAAATTTTAAGTGTCAGGTCTAGTAATAATTAATGTCGTTTTCCAATACATTTTTTAAACTAATTTATTTATATTATTGTATAATTACTTACTAAATTATTGTCTATATTCATTGTACCAAATTTGATTAGGATCTGTAAAATGCAAGACAGTTGGAGAACCACACAATATCGTACATTTAATTTTTTCAATTTCTATTTTATCAAATAACTTACTTTGATTTTATGGAATTTTTGAGGTTTCTAGATTGGCAGTCAAAGTGTTAATTTATCCAAATAAATTTCTAATAAGTTCCTTTATAAATAAATACCTAATAAATTTCTTTAAATAAAGCCTAAACTTTGAGCGATTCTTATTGCAATGCGTGCTCTACCGAAGATATTTATCGAACATCATTGCCCATGAAAGCACCTTTATAAATACAAAAATTGTCTTATTAATTGTTTCATTAGAAATCTAGAACCGGTTATTTGGCCGGTGGTGGTACGTTTATTGTTAAGTAGCTGTTCAATTCTTCCAAATCGATCTATAAAAACAGTTAAAAAATTCTCATTGTCCTCACAGCTATATGACAGTATCATGGGATATTGAGCTTCGGGACGAGGGGTTAACCTTTTAGGAACGACGCGCCACTATAGTGGCTTTGCGTGGAAAGCATCAGTTCGAACAGCACGAACCACTATAGTGGCTTTTTTGCCTTCCAAAAACCTTCTACAAATCCTAATCAAATTTGGTACAACGAACATATTAACGTAAAAATTCATTTTAAAAACTGGACAAATAATACCGTCACCCACATATGGGTGACATGGCGGTGAACATGTTAAAATATCCATTTTTGTCATGAATGCTTAAAATTCGCAGTCTAGTAATCACACAGTGATAATTTCTTTTACAGTATATACTCAAAGAAATAAAATTGCTGAATAATTCCTCATGGATGTATCTTGAGAATTTTAATAATTGTATATTAACCTCTTAAGCTCTATGCGCCACTATAGTGGCTTTCCGTGGAAAGCATCAGTTCGAACAGCACGGACCACTATAGTGGCTTTTTTGCCTTCCGCGGCTAGGCGGAAAGATCCAGTCTAATTTTTCGACAATATCATTTTGAGTTGTTGTTAAAACGAAACGACGCAATAAATAATTCTACTATCAAATGGATTTTTTTGGAGCAATAACCATAGTTAAAAATACAAAGAAATTTTCGGTTTAGGTGCGAGAGACAATGAACCACGACGGATAAATTCAAATATTTACTTCAAACCATGGTATATGAGTTTTTCCATGAAAATTTCGAGGAATACAAAATTTGAGAATACGAGAAAGATCCAGTCCAATTTTTTGACAATATCATTTTCAGTTAAACTGTTCTAGCTTGCGTGTATGAGACAATCAAACCAATCGCGGTAAGAAAATTCGAGTATTTGCCTTAAAAAATGATATTTACATTAAAAAATACTCTGAACTGCCTATCAGCAGATCAACTGATTCCATAAATTTTAAAATGGAATTTTAACCTCTTAAGCCCTGAACGCCACTATAGTGGCTTTCCGTGGAAAGCATCAGTTCGAACAGCACGAACCACTATAGTGGCTTTTTTGCCTTCCGCGGCTAGGCGCGCCGTCCCTGGAGGCACAGTTGCGGACAAACGCGCTTAAGAGGTTAAAATCGAAATTTTCTTTATTATATTCGATTGATTTAATTTTTCTTTTTGAAATCGTCGACGGCGGGGTCTAACGACTGTAAAAAGAGCAACAAAGAGTTGTCTTTCCAGTGGAATAAGGACGGGATTTTCGAGGGAGGCAATGCTCGAGACATGCCAATAGGGAATAGCGTCCAGGAGATATTGATGACAACGTTAATAATGGATCAGGTTCTCCAGCCGATGGATATCATTAACGATGATCTGCTATAGTAAACTATAGTGGCTTCGATCAATCATAGGAAAGCTCGACGTCGCCGGCAGACCTTCTTTCCCCGTTCCCTGTCCGTCTCAGCCAGAAGCGTCGTCCTCGGCGTCGTCGTCGTCGTCGTCGACGGCGGTGTTGTCGTTTCTTCTTTCACACCCCCGGACTACGACGTCTTCGTCTTCGAATAATTCCCGCATAGGCCAGGATATCTTTTTTTCCCTCCTTCTCCCCGTCCTGGAGGTTCGCCAGGATCCATTCATCACCGACATCCGAGGGCGCGAACGGAAGGAGGCAAAAACTCCTCCGGAGGAGGAAGAGATGAGAGCAACGAATAGCGTCGCGCCGGGCGAACCAAGATGGAGTGGCGTCGTTATAGCGTCTCCGAGGCTTCCAGCGTGTCCGTTATGCCGATTATCAATAAATCACGGGGGAAAACACCGAAACAATGTCTTGGAGAAACACCGGCGAAGACCCCGGGGAGGCCCGGGGAGGCCCGAGCGTACCATCTGCATCGATAGTTACCATAACTTTCCGCTAAGATTTTCCTTTCGCAACAAAAACGTTGCCTATCTCGGGATCGTTCGCTCTCTGGATCACTTCGGTGACCAATCGTTTTGGTTCGCTATGCAGGGAAAGTCACCCTGGAAAGTTTATTCGAGGCAGACAACAAGTAAGAAACAGTTCTCGAATGATCGCCACCCTCGGAGAGCAGCGTAATTTAATTATTTACCGACCATGCGTCTTTTCAGGGAGCTTAGATAAATCTTTTGCGAGCTTTAGATAAATTTGTGCTCGTCAATTTGCCGAAAACTAGATTTTTAGCATTTATGGCAAAAATGGGAAGGCACCATTTAAACCAGGGGACATATTAAAAAGATTTAAGGGCACTAGCTTATTGGTTTTAGCTTAATAAAATAATTCAAAGGTGAAAGAAATTTCTATTGGGCACAATTTAAACCAGGGGACATATAAAAAGATTCAAGGGTACTAGCTTATTGGTTTTAGCTTAATGAAATAATTAAAAAAAGACAGAAATTTCTGTTGGGGTCCGATACACCTGGGAAAACATTTGAGTAACGCTCTATATGATTTTGCAAAACGATTACTTCTCTCACGAAGTTTACTTACATTGTACAATGTGCAAGCAATTTCTATTTCGTTCCTGTATCTTGCAATCGACACGAATATTTTTTATTTCGCATAAAGATCCTCAGTCTACCAATAACAGACAGATGAATATTTAACTCGTGATGTGCAAAGACGTTTGAGACATGTTTCTCTACTCCACGATTTTTATAAAACCGAGAAAACATTGTTGAATATTATTTTCTCGTATTTAATTTGAGCCAGTCTGTGAAGTCCTAATCTCTTGAACCCTTAGGCACTCGAACGACGACAGTAAGGCGTCACTAAAAATTGCTGTATCGTTACTCAGAATATTTGTTGCATTATTAAATTTGTTTGTAAATATTTAACACTTACTGATGTGATTTTACATCTTCTTAGTCTTACTTAGATCTTACTTAGTGATTTTTGGCCGGGTTTAGAAGTTCAAAGCGAATTTTATTGGAGTCTTTCGAATTCAAAGGGGTTAAAACAGCTACAACATCATTATTATCAGCTATAACACATTTAATAACAGATTTTAAATTTCTACGTGTAGTTTTCTTTATTAAATTACTCTGACTTTATAAGTATCTTTGGGGTTGATATTCGGCACTTAACGCGTTAATAGATTAGTATTGCGCGAGTAAATTCAATCATTTTCGCCTGTATAACATGAACAAAAATATATAGAGGCCTAGAATATCTAGAATCTAGATGACAATGTAGAAATCTAGTTTCGTTTTGGGGTTGAAATAGCTTCGAGAGCAAAGGGTTAATAAATGCATGTCCCACCACCAAATGCACATCGTTCCACAACAACAACAACGTTGTCTGCAGCGTAATATTTCGTGACCCTGCACGACTAGAAAAATAATTGTCGAACGTTTCTTCTCGCTTTGAACCGCTCCGCGGATTTTTCTTCTCGCGTTTCAGTGTACTATCCCCTTAAAATCATAATTTAGCCCACTTGGGACGTAACAATACACTAAAAAATTTGTATCTAATGGATCGCTAAACATTTGAATGTTATACGCGGAAATCGGATCAGTTTCCGTATGAATAAAATGAAAATATTCTAAGACGGAAGAAAAATTTAGTTTTACAATTATGTGGAACAGCGCCGAGTTGAAAGGGTTAACAAATTATAATACATTACTACGGGACATATTTTTACGTTTTCAATACCATACGATGATTTTATATATTTCAATACCATACTATGATTTTATATTTTTCGTGATTGAAAGAGCCCCTGCAATGAAAAGCAAATCAATAGAAGGCAATACAAAATTGTTGCAACGCAAAGTGTTGTTTCAAACGTGCTATGAATTTAATTTATGGTTTAAAATTTGATCCCCCTATCTAACGAATAAATGTCTGCCACCTGGTTTTACACATACAAAAATATATGGAGATCTAGAATATCTAGAATCTAGAAGACAATGTAGAAATCTAGTTTCGTTTAGGGGGTTGAAATAGCTTCGAGTGCAAAAGGTTAATATAATCCCACCACCAAATGCACATCGTTCTACAACAACAACGTTGTCTGCAGCGTAATTTCGTGGCACCCTGCAAGAATAGAAAAATAATTGTCGAACATTCTCTTCTCGCTTTGAACCGCTCCGCGGATTTTTCTTCTCGCGTTTCAGCGGGCTCGTCAAAAAGCACGGCCGAAAGGAAGCGGGAACAGCCTAACGCATTCGATTCGCAGTCGTCCGCATAAATCAAGTATAGGGTAATACGAGAGAGGATCGGGTCGGCCAGGAATAACGTCACATTCTCTTCCTCCCTCACGTGAAGAACGCGGGGAAGAGAAAAAGAGTTTGCAGAGCCGGAGAGACTGGTTTCTCGTATTTCCCGGCTCTTTCTCGCATCCTCCCGCGATCAATAGCGTGTATTCTTGACGCGCACACATTGTATCCGAAGAGAATGAGCGAGAAAGAAAGAGGGAGAAAGAGAGAGAAAGAGAGTGCGCGCGCGCTACGTTCAACCAGAGAGAGAGAAAGAGAGAGAGCGTGAGTCAGAGGGGTTGCAGAAGGGGAGAGAAAGGGGATGAGAGAGAGAGAGAGAGAGAGAGAGAGTGAGAGAAGCAGAGAGATAGGACACGCGTACATACTAACCCATTCGCCCCAATACCAAGGTGCGCACACATACAGGGTGTACCGTGCAACTTCGTCACCTGAAACGCTCCCGGTGTAATTAAAAATGTCGGCGACACTTGCGCCACGTGTTGACAAACAACCATCCCCGAAACCGAAAAACCAAAAGTCGAAAGAAACTCTCGCGTTCCCACATTAGAGGGCTCGCTAGGTCCTGTACTGTGTCGCTGTTACAAATAAATAAATAAAAAATAACCCTCAAGACGATGAAACAAACTTGGCTCCTTTTATTTTATCAACTATCGCTGCACACTAGTTCCAGAAGAATTACAATTTCCGGGGAGACAGTAGGGGACTCGTATAGGTGACTGTACTTGACTCCGTTCCGCCGCTGTTGCGTATAAATAAATAAAAAATAACCGTCAAGTTGATGATACAAGCTTGGCTCTTTTATTTTGTCAACCGTTGCTGCACACTAATTCCAGAAGAATTGCTATTTCAGGGTTTTTGGAGTTTTCACTCCGTCCCGCTGCGAATAAATAAATACAAAATAACTAGCCCTATGATTTTATCAACCCTTTGCAGCTTAGAAAAATAATCACCGCAAGAGCACACACTGGTTTTGGAAGAATCGTGAAGTTGATATTTTCAGGGGTGGCTTTTCACGAGACATTAGGGAACTCGGGTAAGCGACTGTATTTTCTTCCGTCCCGCTGCGAATAAATAAATAAAAAATAGTTGATCCTACCATTTTAGCAATTCTTTGCAGCTTAGAAAAATAATTACTGCAAGAGCACACACTGGTTTTCGAAGAATTGTGAAGTTAGGATTTCCAGGGGTGGCTTTTCGCGAGACATTAGGGAACTCGGGTAAGCGACTGTATTTTCTTCCGTCCCGCTGCGAATAAATAAATAAAAAATAGTTGATCCTATCATTTTAGCAATTCTTTGCAGCTTAGAAAAATAATTACTGCAAGAGCACACACTGGTTCTCGAAGAATGGTGAAGTTGAGATTTTCAGGGGTGGCTTTTCGCGAGACATTAGGGAACTCGGGTATATATAAGCGACTATATTTTCTTCCGTCCCGCTGCGCATAAATAAATAAAAAATAGTTGATCCTATCATTTTAGCAACCCTCCGCTGCTTAGAAAATAATTACTGCAAGAGCACACACTGGTTTTCGAAGAATTGTGAAGTTAGGATTTCCAGGGGTGGCTTTCCGCGAGTTTCCATATCGCAAGATTGTTTCGGGGCGAGAATGTTGCGTGACCCACCCTGTATACGCGTTCGAAGGGAACACACACGTGACGGGGAGGAGCCGTGGAGGAGCAGATGGAATATGCGAACACAAGGACGACTCGCGTAAGCTTCAATCTTCGCCTTCCATCGCGAGAGGGAGAGAGAGAAGGTGAGAGAGAGAGGGACGAAGGGGATGAAGGCGGGAGAGACCGATAGGGGAGAAAGGGACCGCGAATCAGGAGGAATGCGAGGGCGGAAGCCGGCAAGGAGGCGGTATAGGAGAACTTTTATCCGACCGGCACCGAACCGAAAAGCTTTTTCCAGCTTTCGAGCTTTTACACGCTCGCGCTTTCCCCGAGCGACCTTTCGTCGCTCGAGAGATGGAAATCGCGGGCCGCAGACTTCTTTTTACGCTTCCGTGTGTTGCCGTTGTACACCGGGGTTTCGCCGAGATCTGCTCGCGGGATTTCAATCCGTGGAATGCAATTGGAAACTGTGCACTCGTTGCACCGGCTGCGAACCTTGCACGCGAACCGCCCGAATCATTCTCGAATCCTTCGCCCAGGGGCTACTGAGACAGTCATTTCTAGAAGCTGACCAAGTATGGTGTACCAGTATGCGGTAAAACTATCGTGGGTGATCAAATTATTAAAAAACTACCACTTATTTCGAGTTTATTAACCCTTTCGAGTAGTGATGACTCTGAAGCGCCAGTAATAATTGCTGTGGCATTATTTCAAAGAAATTACAAAAAATATTACACAATATTTGATACTGTCACGTCCGGTGGTTCGACCGCCAATGACTAATCAATCTGATAAAGAACTATCACGAAAATCCGATAATGCCACGAGAGAGGTAAACGTAGAAATAAAATAGTAAAATAAACAGCGTAAATAATCAAATACCAACCATTATATACAGTGACTCCAAATAATATTCGCACACTCTTAAAAATCGCATAACTTTGTCAATGTTGGACTATACTACTTGAATTTTTTTGAGAAATTATAACAATTGGAGCGTTCAATATTGACAAAGTTATGCGATTTTTAAGAGTGTACGAATATTATTTGGAGTCACTGTATATATACAACGTAGTCGCACATACATACAATGTAAGGAGCTAAATACCATGTAAACGTAAAAGAACATATTTCGCAGGAGTCACGAGGGAGAACCAACCCCTAAGATTCGTATCCAAATTACAAAGTAATAATAGGAAAATATCTGCGAAATTGATTCTTGATCGTCGAGAACAAACGTCAAGGTTAACTCGAAAGTAAAGTAGCGCGGAAAACGATAAGACAAAAACAACAACTCTGCTTTCTGCAAAACGCGCAAATGAACCTGGTTTTACACACACCCTTATTTTTCAATACTGCAAACGTTAATGACCCGGGAGAGGCAATTAGTCGTGTAATTAACACGTTGACTGCCATGTCACCCATGTGTGGGTGACGGAATTATTTGTCCAGGTTTTAAAATGAATTTTTACGCTAATATATTCATTGGGGATCCTCATTGAGGACTCTCTCTCTCTCTCTCTCTACTCGATATCGAACATTTAATTTTTTTCAATTTTTGTTTCATTCAATGACTTTCTTTAATTTTATGGAATTTTTTAGGTTTTTAGTTGGGCAGTCAACGTGTTAATACAGTATAAATTTTTAGTTCACATCAAAATAACGAGTAAGATTAATAACGAGTTTGTGTCTTTGTTAATCGAAAGAAAAGGATGTTGCAGGCGATGCAGGTGGAGCCAAGGTTTATCCTGGTGGAACGAACTTTCCCTTGAAATTGAATAAATATAGGACCGGTTCCATTATCCAGAATCCGTCCTCCGTTCAAATTACAAACGTCCACCAAACAGAAAGTTCGCGTGGAAGTTTCGCGGGCAAGAAATTAGTTTGTAAATCTTGTATCTACATAAAATTAATCCTGGAAAGGAAACGTCAGAAAATCGTCGAGTAAGCATCGCGGTAACAATTACCATGGATAATACCCGGAAAGTTGCGACACTCTAATAAAGTTAAGGTCTTCCTGAGTGCCAGTCAGCCGAGCTTCCGCTCTGAATAAAGGTGAGAAAAACAGAGGTCGCGGTTTCACTCGAGAAACAAAATTTCGGCGATATCCTCCACACTGGTCCTTTCGAAATAAACGTACGTGCAAACTCTGCAATATTACATAAACATTAAAAAGTCCACAGGAATTAATTCCTTCAAGGAAATACAAAATTTCAATATCACATACTCAATATCCTGTATGCTCGTCCTCTTTAAATACACAGACATAAAAAAACATTTGTTACATTAATATCCTTCAAGGAAATACAAAATTTCAATATGACATACTCAATACTCTGTATGCTCGTCCTTTTTAAATACACAGACACATAAAAAAACATTTGTTACATTAATATCCTTCAAGGAAATACAAAATTTCAATATCACATACTCAATACCCTGTATGCTCGTCCTCTTTAAATACACAGACATAAAAAAACATTTGTTACATTAATATCCTCCAGGAAATTAAATATTAAAAAATTCTTTGCCCAAGAATCGACTATAATTTTGTCTCCTATAATTATAATTTTAACACTTTGACTGCCAAACTAGAAACCTCAAAAATTCCATAAAATCAAAGTAGGTTATTTAACGAAATAAAAATTGAAAACAAATTATATGTATGATATTGAGTAGTCCTCCAACTTTCTTGCATTTTACAGATCCTAATTGAATTTGGTACAATGAATATATTAACGTAAAAATTCATTTTAAAACCTGGACAAATATTTCTGTCACAAAGTAAAATTACGAGGTTTTCTATTTAAATTCGAATTCTAAGATATTTGCTGTCGACGTTAAATAATATTTTACAACAATGTATACGAGTAAAATCGAATTTACCGCTATGAATATCCGATGCTTGTACGAAATACGTATTGAAACGGTTCTGCTGTGTTTAAGCCGTGCAAGAGTAGAAGAAGAGTTTTGTGTGTTAAATTCCGGGCGGAATTAAAATTGAACAAAAGACGGCAGAAGCTTGTACGAGGTTTTATTGAAAAGATTCTGTTTTTTGGAAAATCGTCGAACGCACGCACGGAGCTTTGAAGCCCGGGTGACCGCGCCGCGCGCCGTGCCAGAGGATTATTAATATTTCCCGGGGTGTGTGTTTCTATGGTGTTCGAATAGAGACGCCGAAAAAGAGAAGCGGAGATGGCATTCGCCGGTAGGATCGAAGGGAAACACATACCCGAGGATCCAAAAAGAAAGGCAGGCGTCGCAACGCCTCGGATCGATGCGCGTCGGAGTGCGCGTTCAACCCCAGGCCAACATGGACGCGGATTTACGAGGTTGAAGCGAATGGGGAAAAAAGGAAATAAGAAGAAAGGAGAATGGTCGTGTCTCCCGGCCTTATCATGCGAGCCCCGCAATATGCAGACGCCGGGCGAAATGTTCAATTAATACTAGAGCCGAAAGCGTGTCATGCCCGGAAAACTCCCGCTCTCGTTCGTCCCCAATTCATAAACCAGCAACTAATAACAATTTGCTGGTACTCTCTTTTTACATTCACTACCGGACACTCTAATCAAGATAAAGTCACACAAACTAAAATCGCAAAAACTCCGGAAAACCGACCTACACATATTTATTAATTAACAGAGACTCCTAACGCAACAAGAAGTGAGTTTAAGAATTTTTTATAACAATTATCTTTATCATATTCTTTATCATATTATCTTTATCTTTATTATATTATCTTTATATTATCTTTATCTTTATTATCTCGAGATCTAACAATTTTTTTGCCATGGTACCCTAATCATTTTTTACGTAGAATGAACAGAAGAATCAACCTGTGTCAAAAAAAATATGCATTTCTATTTAAAGAAATGATGCAATTGTTAATTGCACATGCACTGCTGCATCTAAAAAAAATTTAAAGGCCTACAGATGTAGTGCCCTTCGAACCATTTATCTTTCTCCTTTGGCATTTTTTCGTAAATGCAATAATAACGGAGTTATGACTTGAAACAATTGCGTGGACCACCCTGTATATAAGAATTACGTGTCACGATGTGTGTGTCCGCGTTTAACTCCTAAACTACTGAACCAATTTCAATGAAAGGCACAATGTGTTCAGTTTGGTCCAACTGGATATAGGATGGTTTTTATCTCAATTTATAGTCGCAATATTTTTTTATTGCAAATTATTATAATTTTCTGTAAGTTCCATAAGTTTATAACAGATGGTGGTGTATAAAACGTCAGACGTTAGTGTATAATTTAAACTTAGGTTTATAAATTTTTTAAATTCAAATATTTTTTATGACGGTGTATCCGTCAAGGCCACTATATGTTGCATGCTCGCGTGTGGGAAAACCATCGAATCTGTTTGTGTTAGCAAGAGACAGGTTAATCAAGAATATTGTGCACCGATTAGCGCTCGATTGAATAAAAATGTTAAATTACAATTAAAAAAATGAATAAAATTAATTGTTATATTTTATCAATAGACTTCGGATGTTTATGCAATTTTCAATTTTTATAGAAAAATTTTAAGAAAGTGGAATGCAATAAAATCCTATTTTTAATGGGAACAGCCTTTGTAGATCCAAAGCAAATAAAAATCGTGTTAAATTCTCTGGAACTTTATATTATAGCATTTTTTTTAAATTTCCATAAGCCATAAATGCATACAGATCCGCTGTCTAGTTATCAACTAAGAACTTTTAGAATACACATAGAATTAGACATTTCTTTGTCGATTTCACAAACTAATAAAAATTGTACTTTTACTTTCACCACAGAGAAACATCTAACCACCACCGACACAAGAATAAAACGGTAAAAGCTTCGTACCGTGTGTGTATCGCGCGAACGTATAAATATTGTTTGTTGGCAGAACGGTTAGCTTCGGAAAAAATTCGCCGACACGCTCGGCACGAAATTCCTGCGCACGTTTTAATATTTTAACCGTGTATCTGGCCGTGCCGCGTACCGCATTAATACGAGTGAAAAAAAAAAGAAACGAAAAGAAAG
This sequence comes from Seladonia tumulorum, assembly GCA_913789895.3. Classification (NCBI taxonomy): domain Eukaryota; kingdom Metazoa; phylum Arthropoda; class Insecta; order Hymenoptera; family Halictidae; genus Seladonia; species Seladonia tumulorum. The sequence goes on from OU565281.1 coordinate 3,657,425, forward strand.
AAAATAAAACAACTCTCTCGAAAAGGGAGTCCGACAGTGTTCGTCTTTTGTTTTTCGCCGTGCAAGCATTTTCGATGCAATGGCGCCGAAAAGAAGAGGGCCCCGCCGACCGAGTAATGGGGTGTCGCTGGCAGTCGCGCATTTATAATTTCTGTCCCCCACACCACCCTTCCGACCACTCCTGGTACTTTATTCTTTCTCTCTTGCAGACTGCCAGGTCGAAACAATTGCTTTCCGCCCGACAAAAACGAACAAAACTGTCTGGGATGGCGGAGGCAGCCGGGGTGCAAGTTGCAAGATGAGTTACTGCGACAGGCCCGAACATCTGATGACGTCTGACGGTTTTGTTTATACTGTCGAATCGCGCTCCTCCCTGCTAAATTAATCATTCGTTTAACCCATTCGAGACCGATTGCACACCGTGTGTGAAATGGATTTCCGAGGCTATAAGACGGCCTGCACACCGTGTGTGCAATAACAGTAATGTGCAATTATCAGTTATTCTGAGTAAACTAGTCGTCGAAATCAGATTTTTCTGAAACTAATGAAATCTGTAAAGTACAGGAAAACAAAATTTGCCATTGGTTTTACTGTGTACCAAAAAATCTAAAAATTATCTGAAGCCGGTGCACCCGGTGTGCAATGATCTTATTTATGTGAATTCACTTACGAATTGGGTGATTTCCGTAGTAAACATGTTTTTTTTATTAAAAATGAACAATATAAAGGAAAAAAAATTTCGCTCCTGGGGACCGTGTTCGAAAAAAATTGTCGTCTCGAATGGGTTAACATCGAACCTGCCATGGTCAAAATGACCATAGAAATAAATATATAAAAATTATAGTAGAATAGAAATAGAAAATTATAATTATAGTAGATAACAATTCATTTAGGGAAAATAGTGGAATCCTTGTCCATTTATTGTACCGACAATTACGAACAATCTTAGCAAATTTAGGGTTGCCATTTTTAGAAGGCAATATTTGCCAGATGTGATCTGACGGTTTTGTTTATACTGTCGAATCGCGCTCCTCCTTGCAAAATTAATCATTCGTTTAACACCGAACCTGCCATGGTCAAAATGACCATAGAAATAAATATATAAAAATTATAGTAGAATAGAAATAGAAAATTATAATTATAGTAGATAATAATTCATTTAGGGAAAATAGTGGAATCCTTTTGTCCATTTATTGTACCGACAATTACGAACAATCTTAGCAAATTTAGGGTTGCCATTTTTAGAAGGCAATATTTGCCAGATACTGTTAATGCTTGGTAGGTTCAATGTTAATACCTTATTAGCAACTCTGGTCTGTTGAATAAAATGTCCAATGACTTTCCCATAGTGATTAAAAATTTGCAAGAAACCATGCTCGTAACCCCAGATAACATTTGATCGATAAAAATGTCCAATGGGTCTGTTGAATATTATATTCAATTTATTTAACACGTTTCTCCAACCGCAAACAACGCGAAAAGTGTGACAAATGTCCGTGAATAAATAGATAAAGTTAAACGAAGTCCATTCGTAGCCATAGGGGTGAAATAATCAAATAAAAATAATAAATAGAAACAGAAATTCATAGGAAAAATTGAGAGAATTGATTCGAGTCAAAATTGAACTAGGCGAATAATTTATTTAACGCTCCGTTTGTGTTTTTATTCTGTGCAAATATATATTCCGCGTATTTAACATATAATTCCAGTGGCAGTGATTCAACGGCTGATAATTTCTGAAGAAATCTAATATGTGAAACGTGTCTAGTGTACTCAAAATTGAACTTGATTGTTTTATCGTAGCCATAGGGGTGAAATAATCAAATAAAAATAATAAATAGAAATAGAAATTCATAGGAAAAATTGAGAGAATTAATTCGAGTCAAAATTGAACTAGGCGAATAATTTATTTAACGCTCCGTTTGTGTTTTTATTCTGTGCAAAAATATATTCCGCGTATTTAACACATAATTCCAGTGGCAGTGATTCAACGGCTGATCATTTCTGAAGAAAACTAATATGTGAAACGTGTAACTAGTGTACTCAAAATTGAACTTGATTGTTTTATCGTAGCCATAGGGGTGAAATAATCAAATAAAAATAATAAATAGAAACAGAAATTCATAGGAAAAATTGAGAGAATTGATTCGAGTCAAAATTGAACTAGGCGAATAATTTATTTAACGCTCCGTTTGTGTTTTTATTCTGTGCAAAAATATATTCCGCGTATTTAACACATAATTCCAGTGGCAGTGATTCAACGGCTGATCATTTCTGAAGAAAACTAATATGTGAAACGTGTAACTAGTGTACTCAAAATTGAACTTGATTGTTTTATCGTATGTTTTATCAGATTATTTTTCATCGTAGCGTCACCTTTGAGTGTTTTAACATTTTTGGTTCACCAGTTCGGTCGATGCTGCTTTCGTTCCTCGAGCAAGAATCTTCCTCTTCTTTTTTTTTTTCATCAGTGGTTTGAGAATTACATTCTGGGACCTCCCCGATTCAGATCGCTGACTAAGGGCCGAAGCTGAGGTTGCAACATGGTATTAATTCAATAAACCTGATGAGGAGCGATCCGCGGCAATTTATACAGATTATCGAGAACGCTGGTGTCTCTGTCTCGTTCGGGACAGGCCAAAGGGAGGGATCGAAGAACGAGAAGATCGTAATGTCCTCGCATTTTTCAGCGCCCGTGGACTCGATTCCCTCTTTTTCCTTTGGCTCTCCTCCTCCTCTCTCTCTCTCCCTGGCTTCCTCGGGGATTTGTGTCTTTATCAATGCTGATCATCGCGCTTAATCCTCCGCGCGAAGTCGTTACAACTCGACGCGTACCTCGTTCGCCGTCTTTTCAAATCGGTAGGGGTGAATATTGTTCGGAACACGTACAATCGAATTTTGCCACAATTGATTTCAACGGGGCAAAAATTCTTTCTAAAATATATCTTTCCATTCCGTAAATTAAATTTTTTGCAAATAAAAATTCGTAATAGGAATCGAACGTTTCATTGACACTCGCAAAACATCCTGAAACAGTACCTATTAAGTGTTTGGCAACACTTAAGTGAACTATTCGGGCCACTTTAGCAATAAAGCTTATGTAAAAGTGAAACGTGGAAAGTGATTTAATTCTTGTCATTGGACAGCGGATCTTTATGCAAAATGAAAATTGTCTACCAAAATTGCAATAAACTGGAACGAAATAGAAATTTATTTTCCTTCCTAATATGTTTAATAGGTTGAAAATAATATAACAGTATTTCTAAATTTTTCTAATGTCTTACCGTTTTAAATTACACCTACTCATTTCTGTAATAAATGCATAAAATCCGATGTCTACTTATCGTGCTCAGGGAATTAAAAAAAAAATCGATACTGCGTATAAAAATGTAGAAAGTGAATTAATAAGTTAGTTTTAATGAAAATATTGCAACAAAAAATTTATAACGCCTTTTTTCCACAGTTTTTCAACCCTTACAGTACTTTTGCGTTGCTTTCGCTGTGCTCGTTTCAGGGTTGAAAGCACAACGAATATTTAATTCGAATAATTAATGATTATTTAACACTAAATTTACGGGACCTGTCAAAATGACGGGTTCTGGTACTCTTAATTCACAATTATCGAAATTGTAAGGATGCATGAAGAAGATATTATTCAACAAATTGGTTTCTTTGGGTATATATTGTAATAGAAACGACTTTAAATTTGGATACTTACATTTTTGTTATTTTTATAAATAATGTAGAATAGGTACATTTAGTGCCCCGTAAACCAAGTGTTAAATAACATGATATTAATTTTTCCCAACTTTTTTCCAATATTAGCTTCGCAAAGCGACCTTGATACGTTATTTAGTTTTTCGGTGAGAATATTGTTAGTGTTTGAAAAAATCATTTCATTGACACTCGTAAAACATCCTAAAACAGTATCAAATAAGTGTTTGGCTACCCTTAAGTGAACTATTAAACACTTTAGCAATAAAGCTTATGTAAAAGTGAAATGTGGAAAGTGATTTAATTCTCATCATGCTCAGGGAATTTAGAAAAATCGATACTGCGTATAAAAACGTAAAAAGTGAATTAATAAGTTAATTTTAATGAAAATATTGTAACAAAAAATTTATAACGTCTTTTTCTACAGTTTTTCGACCCTTACCAGTCTTTTGCGTTGCTTTTGCTGTGCTCGTTTCAGGGTTAAAAGCACAACGAATAATTAATGATTATTTAAATAATATAATATTAATTTTTCCCAACCTTTTTCCAATGTTAGCTTCGCAAAGCGACCTTGATACGTTATTTAGTTTTTCGGTGAGAATATTGTTGCGTTTGAAAAAATCGTCGTTGGCAAGGGGTCGAAGGTAAGAATGTTGATACAGCGAGCGATAATTTCTATGGACTGTTAATGGAAACGGCAGCACAACAGACAAGTACACACCGTACGAGCATAGAATGACGGCGTTCGACCCTTCCGGGTCCGTTGTCTCGCGGAACTCGTTTCGATTTAATTTATGCATGGCGGTCCACGTTTCCCACCCCGTTCTTAAGGCCCTTTTGTATAGTTATTAATGCCCTGGGCCACTTCATTTTCACCGTGCGCGCACCAATGCTGGAACTGCGACGGCATCGCTACCTGACATCCTTCCGGATCCAGCGATTCGTTCCCGCGTATGCAAATTTCACCGTTTCGAGGCTCCGAGTGCGAAAGAGTGAGAGAGAGAGAGAGAGAACAGGCCTTTCAGTATACATCTGCCTGCTCGAACAATCGTCGAAAAAATAATAACTGTTTTTACAGGAGAGAATACATTGCCCGAGCGAGAACCGGCTCTGCCGCTTGTCAACTCGCGATTCCTTGCGAATTTCGCCGCATACTCGTTCCGAAACGCAGTCGATTATGTTGCTGATTCTTTTCTTAGCATCGAGTAAAAAAAGAACTACCCCAAACTGGAAATAAAAAACAGGAAAGATTTATTTAGAATTTAGATTCCCCGAGGTATTTATTTAACAGAAAATGCCTTAGCAGCCAATTCCAATCTCGGTAATTACATTTCCCTAATTTATATAGTAACATTAACTCTTTTACTAACACTTCATCTACCTACCAATACCTCATCTAGTCTACTATTAAAATTTTATTTAACTAAAACTTAAAAATATTCTTTCAACCCCCAATTTCTCTGTTTTAGATACTACACAATTTATATTTCTTCGCTGATCGTATTGCAATCTTTTATTCTTTAACACTAGAACTCCCGGATGGGTCAAAAATATGGAATATTTAAAAATATGTAAATATGTTTTCATGAGAAAATTTTTTAATAAACTTCTCTATCGAAGTAGGCATTTAAACAAAACTGTTATTGTTGTAAGGCAATATATGTCAGTTGCATTTACTGCTTGGTAGTTCTAGTGTTAAAATATAAAATTATACACAAGACACAATTAAAGTGCAGTATAGAAACTACAAAATCTTTTGTGCAACTATTTTTGGGACCACACGAGGGTTGAACAATAACTCCAAAAGAATTGATTAGATCATATTACTGGGGGCGTTAATGGAGCAGTGTTCAGTTATAAATTACACTGCACTAGATATGATTGTATGTCTACGTGTTACACACATTGACTTTATTTTCAAGTCGAAAATCATGAAATAATAATTTTCAGCTAATCGCGACGGACAGTAACGAATGCCTCTATTCAAACGACCCACGCAAAGTATAATTGTGTATTAAGGGTCGTTTGAATGCGTCGAAATAGGTTGCCGGAAGATGAACGCATGCAATTAACTCGGTAAGATGGTGAATTGGAATTTATACGTGTAATTTGAGCGCTTTCGGTGCATAAGTGACTGTTTTATCGCCGGTATAAATCGTTTAGGAGCGAGACAAGCCATCGCATTCGATACGTGAGATACGTTTAAACGTGGGAATTAAACACGGAGGTTGTGATTTGAGAATCACTGATGAGATAACGTAGAGATCTGCACCGTCAATGACTCTGTGGGTAAAGAACATTTCTACGTTGTCGGAATTGCTCTAGGGGTGGGGGGATGCTGAATTTTGCTCTATCTGGCGAAGGGTGGCTGAAACTTTTCTGGAATTGCTTTGCAGTCGATAACGTCGATCTCTTACCCCCGATTTATTCATAATTCCAGTGCACTTTTTGTTTGATTTTTTAATGTTGAAATAGCATTTATAATTTTTAACTCGATGCGTATAGATTTTGTTATGTATTTTTGTGAACATTCATTTTCTGTTATGTTCAGTTGTACCTCTTGCAGAAAGATCAACCCCTTCTGCAAAGGACAAACTGTTTTTTTTAATTGTTTTATTTCTGATATTTAATTTTAAAATATTAGACTTTTATCCCACAGCATATTTTACTACACAGTGATCTAAATAATTGAAAAATTGAGATATTTGAGAAACACACTTTTTTCCCAATCATTAATTAGTAGACATCGGATCTTTATGCATTTATGGCTTATGGAAATGTTAAAAAAATGCTATAATATAAAATTCGAGAGAATTTAACACGATTTTTATTTGCTTTGGATCTACAAAGGCTGTCCCCATTAAAAATAAAATTTTATTTCATTCCACTTTCTTAAAATGTTTCTATAAAAATTGGAAATTGCATAAACATCCGATGTCTATCAATTAGTGAAAAAAACGAACCAGGGAAAAGAAATCATAAAGTTCTGAATAAATTTACACAGTGACATACACAAAAATTGATTCTAAAAGTTTCAGGGTTCAGAGTCTATTCGATTTAATTTGATTGAACCAGAGATTGAAAAATTCAGCGACTAATTAAGATTGACGTGAAATTTTGGTAGAGAACGGAACAACGGTGTTCTCGGCTCTCGGAAAAATAAGATTCCATTGAAAAGCCACCCCCTCGTCGAAGCGATAGATCTTGCAAAGCTACGCGCTAATTACGATCATCTCGGTCCTACCGTTCGAACGGAAACGTAAGTCTGGGATTACCTTACACGTTAATTACGCAGTAATTAACTCTCGTCGCGGGCATTGTCAGAAAGGAAATCGTAGAAAGTCAGCGGAACGATTTTACACCGCTTACCTCGAAAATCCTTCGTAAACTCTCGAGCCACCGTTAACGGCGCCGAATAAAACGTAACGATGGCGATTATCGACCCCCTCCGACACAGAAAAAAAAAAGGGAAGAAAATAAGATGAAGGGAGAACGATGGCAGAATCGAACATTGCGCCATTAAAACTTCATTTTATGCCTACTTATAGTTTCTACTTTTAACAACGCGGTCGAAAATGAAATGGACCTTCAGAATTCCAAATTTCTATTGTTTTTTACTTTCTTTTACTATTGTTCAACCTCCGACATTTTATGTACCATATAATACATTATTTTCGTCACACTGCTAATGATCGCAACAAAATTGAGTCTTTAAAACAGTAGCAAGATTAACCCTCTATGGGCCGAATTTTCTTCCGTTGATTTCTATTTGCAGGCAACTTGCAAGGCATTTACTTTTATATTCCAAATTGTTGGTGCAGCTAACCGTCATCGATATTGTTATTGGTTATCTCAGCGACATTATATAATTAAGTCATCTTCTGAAAAAAGTAAAATTATTTGCACGTGACCCGAAAGTTACGCGGGCCCATAGAGGGTTAACCCCTTGCACTACTATTTAATTTGTGATTATACTGAATAGAAATTTTTAATCGTTCAGAATTTCATAGCAAAGAAAAGATAGTTTATATTTATTGTATGCGTATGTTTTCTCCAAAGGATATATATATCAACTACAACAAAATAGAATTTTATTTCGGTTTAAAGGAAATTAATAACATACATATTTATTAAACTCTGTTCAGAATGTCCATCACGAGTCTGACTCGTTATTGTAGGGCAAGGGGTTAAAAAAATTCAGAAGGACCTTTCCATTTTATTTCTGGTCCTTGCAATTGATGTAGAAAATTTCTATTTTTCAAAATAATCCGCCGTTTGTTCCCTTTTCTTTTGTCAAAATTTATAGAATAGTCAAGGATAATGTTACAACCCTAGTCAATAACAATCAGACTGCGAATGTTATGTGGTATTAACCTTTTGCACTACTATCTGTTTTGTGATTTCAATGATTAGAAATTCTTCATCGTTCAGAATTTCAAAGAAAAAAAGGATAGTTTATATATATATCAACTACAATAAAATAGAATTTTAGTTCGATTTAAAGGAAATTCTTCATCGTTCAGAATTTCAAAGAAAAAAAGGATAGTTTATATATATCAACTACAACAAAATAGAATTTTAGTTCGATTTAAAGGAAATTAATAACATATATATTTATTAGACTCTGTTCATAATCTTCATCACGAGTCTGACACGATATTGTAGGGCAAGGGGTTAACAAAAGTATGACTATATAAAATTTAAAACAATCCCACGTGTCTCTTATATCGTGTAATTAATTCGGAGACATTATAATTTGCCATAACGACGATGAAAACTTTGTGGTTGATGTGCCATAAGTTTTGACGAAGGAAAAGGATAATATCGCTGCGAAGGACTATGTTTACCAGAACAGGTAGGGACAGGGGAAAGGATTGAGTTGGCTGACAGTACATAAAAGCGAATGCCGAGGCAGGTAACAAAACGGGCTTCCAGCAACAGGTATCGATACCTTCAATTATTTTCGCACTATTGATTCGATACCCAATAGCATCGATATCGCACCTGTTCGTCACACAGCAGGTAGGTGGCACGCGACCAGGTAAAATCCGTTCGCAGGTTCACCTCGAATGCCATTCACGGCTTAGCTTTCAAAAAGATCAATAACCACTGACTCGTTCACTGTTTGACTTCCTTGACACTTGCAAATTCATTTCTCCACCGATAATCCTTATCCTTTTGTCATTCTGTTGTTCAAATGTTCGGTATTTATTTACATTAGGGGCTTCCTCACCGATTTTGATGACCTTGAAATATGTTGTTTCTATATGTTATTCTTTATGTTATTCTATATGTTATGTTATGTCTATATGTTCTAATATGTTTTAAATTTGACAAATCTAACCAACACCTACTCCGATCACTTTTTGAGATGTTGAAACTGTTTTGCGAATATCTCGGAAACATGTATAGGAAAAAGTTGTTCAGAATGATGACCTTGACAACATATTTCAAGGTCATCAAAATCGGTGAGGAAGCCCCTAATGTGAATAATTACCAAAATGTTCTAAGAGTACAGAGTCTTTTCTATAATTATATATTATAATTATATTTTCTATAATTATAATATTTTAATGTTCGTTGTAACAGTTCATGGTCTAGTTAATCAGATTTATTTTCGAGTATATTGGGGGAATGTAAAGCCCGAGCAGCCGCCATTGCACAGCAGAGTTTGAATTGTATCATTGGCCGTAGAGCCACCCCCTAACCCCCACCCCTGGCATCCTTTTGTACTCTTTTATTCGAGCTCTGTACCGTCACTGGAAAATTACAAATAATACTTTTAATTTATGTAGTCTATACCAAAAATGTACGAATCCGTATTTTTATGTACGAACAGTGGCTTTGTGAAATTATACACATTTCAGAAACCGAAATGGTAACAAAATTGACGTGAATATTTTTTTTCAATATCTTCAGTTTAATATCTGCAGTTTAATATCTTACAGTTCATGTAGTACAAGCACCTTTCAAAGCGTGGCTCGGACAAAAAGTAGTGCAAAAAGAAACAAATAAAAGTCAATTAAAAAAAATACTGCTTTCGAGCGACCTTAAATTCTACAATTTTGTTGTAGTTCAATAAACAATCAAAATGCCTACACATGGCTTCTTGTGCGTTCGTTCGTTTGCCCTTTCGTCGCACAGGAGCAAAAATGTAGTAGCATAATTTATAAAAATGTAAAGTGACCTTCGAATGTCCTTGAAAATTTTTATTCGCGTCAGGAAATTAATCTAAGAAATGGTTCGACGTTCTAACATTTTTTTCTGTCATTTGACAGTTATATTGACGATGGGGTGGGGGGGATTTCGATGGGATCAATAAATAATCGTTTAAAATAAATATCGGTGGGCTCAAGTCGCCGCGTTGGACATTTTCTCGCGGAGCAATCCGAAGATCCAGCCCCGCGACAAAGTCCGTTTAAAAAGGTCTAAAAATTTCCTGCGGGATTTCACCGCGAAGGGCAAAAGGAGGGCGAAGGAGGAATCGCTCGGGCGTAATAAGTTAAATCTTGTTTGCGAGTCGGTGCCTAGTTAGGACGACTGGCCGGGTCTGCGCGAGGGATTGATGAGGAAAACCAGAAGAGGCAGTGACGGAAGAAGAGGTGGATAGAAAGCGAGAAAGGGTGAGAGAGCGAGAGGGCAATAGGGGTGGTACAGGAAAGAGGAGGACGAGCACCTTCCTCATCGACCGTATAATTAAACCGGGCGCTGATTAAAAAAGTTACCACGGCCGTAAGATCATTACAGGAGGCTCCCTGCGAACGCCACCCCTTCGCTCCCTGGTCCTGGCTCCTCTTTAGTCCTCCTCACTTTCTCTCCCGCTCGCTTTCGACCGTTGGGGGCTGCGAATTCTTTCCGCTTCGTGCACTCGCGACGGTGAATCTCGAACACAGCCCCGCTCCGTGATTTCTTTGTCGCCGAACGTTAGGTGACTTCGCGGTTTCTTCGGTCGCCGACCTTCAGAAGTCACACTGGCAACAAGTATTTTCCATTGGCTCCACCAAATCATTTATCGTCACTGTGAATTTCTATTCAAACTTGGATATTTGTAGTTGAAGATGATCAAAATTTTTTGTGCATTAATTAACAGGCTGAAGATAATATTTCTTCAGTCATCTCATCGTTCGAAAGTCTACCACCATGGGTAACAAGTATTTTTCATCGGTTCTACCAAATCATTTATCGTTACTGTGAATTTTTATTCAAACTTGTAGTTGAAGATGATAAAAATTTTCTGTCCATTAATTAACAGGCTGAAAATAATATCTCGTCAGTCACCTCATCGTTCGAAATCATTTATTGTTACAGTGAATTTATATTCAAACTTCGATATTTGTAGTTGAAGATGATCCAAATTTTCTGTCCATTAATTAACAGGCTAAAAATAATATTTCTTCAGTCATATCATCGTTCGAAAGTCTACCACCATGGGTAACAAGTATTTTTCATCGGTTCTACCAAATCATTTATTGTTACTGTGAATTTCTATTCAAACTGGTAGTTGATGATGATCAAAATTTTCTGTCTATTAAGTAACAGGCTGAAAATAATATCTCGTCAGTCACCTCATCGTTCGAAATCATTTATTGTTACTGTGAATTTATATTCAAACTTGGATATTTGTAGTTGAAGATGATCAAAATTTTCTGTCCATTAATTAACAGGCTGAAAATAATATCTCTTCAGTCATCTCATCGTTCGAAATCATTTATTGTTACTGTGAATTTATATTCAAACTTGGATATTTGTAGTTGAAGATGATCAAAATTTTCTGTCCATTAATTAACAGGCTGAAAATAATATTTCTTTAGTCATCTCATCGTTCGAAAGTCTACCACCATGGGTAACAAGTATTTTTCATCGGTTCAAGCAAGTCTGTTACGACAATTATTTATTGTTACCACCCTGTGCATTTTTATATAGACATTCGTAGTTGAGGGTGCCAAAATTGAAATTGAATTTTTCTAGCAATCGGTTTAATAAGTTCGAAATAGTATAAAAAGGAATGGACAGAACTTTCTAGATAAAATTATCACTAATAGAAATAGAAGTATTCATATGAACAAACTATTTGTTAGAAAAATTTTCTGTACATTGGATGTACGAAATTTTGTTCGTGCTTTTTAAGGAAAGTTTGCTGGAAACGGGGACATTTTGGTTAATTTTGTTGAGGAATTGGAGGAAAATAAAAATCGTGTCGTACTGAGAACGAAATTGTAAAAATATATAGACAACCATCAAAAATTTAAAACATTCGTTCCAAAACAGGATAAATGTGTCAAATAAATTGGAAACAATTCTTAACCTGAATAGCGTGTTTCTCTTTATAATTTTTAGTAGAATGTAAGCTGGAATAAATCACTATGATAGGAATAGTGTTAATCAAAAGTTCATTTCCAATGACACAAATTGGAATTTCTACGCATGGGTCTGAACCAATCCTGCCATCCGCCATGCGGTCGGTTACAATCCGCCCAAATTAAACTCTACGTCATTTAACACGTTCCCACAAATTACCGCTGTAGCTGTTTAATTTTTGTTGATGTGTGGACAATTGCTTTTCGCTCTATTAAACAAGTAATGGCTACAATCGTCATAAATTTTCTATAACACTAAACCTACCGAACACTAAAGTAAATAGTCTCTAACACCCCCTAAACGGGAGCTCATTAAAATTTCAGTCAATTCAGATGGAAGCATTGTAGCATCACTATAATTTCAACAAATGCAAAATAAAGAACCGGCCATCCGACCATGGCAAATTTAGTATTAAGAAACAAATATAAAAATAGGGGAACTCACTGCTTCAAATTTAAATAGCTCAGTCTATTTATTGTAGAACAAGCATTGAATCCAGTAATGCAATTAATACACTGCGGATATTTATTCAAAATAAAAATCGTTTGCATTAATCGCAAGACATAGGAGCCAATCCTCTCTTCAATAATTTTATTAAGTTGTAAGAAATCTATTGGCAATCTTAAATTCTTGTAATCTTTTTATTGTTCGAAATGGCACCCACTCATTTTTGCTATTGATGCATAAAGTCCACAGTCTAGTAATCAAGTAAACTATTTTATTATGACAACTCTCTCGCGTTCCTCTGTCTAGTTCCGGTACTCATGGTTTTACTATAGCATCAATTAGTCCTCCCAAGCATTATAATGCTCTTCGTTTAACTTCGCGTAGCAGGAAATAAATATTAACCCTTAGCACTCTAATGGCGACTGTAAGGCGCTCTCCTAGAAATTGCTGTATCATCACTGAAATAAATAAATTACTATGAACACTTCGGTATTGTACGAGTAAATTGCACGATTTTCGTATGTATCAGGTCTAGTGATAATTAATGTCGTTTTCCAATGCATTTTTCAAACTAATTAATTTAAACAAAACAAAACAATTTAATCTACGATATAGTCGCCGTTGTTGTATGTACCACGCGTTTGTGGATTATGTTGATGAAGTTAGCGGCAAGCAGGATTCTAAACGAACACTAAAAAACGACACTAATTATTACTAGACCCAATATAACATGAAAAAAATTATATAGAAGGGAAATATCCTAGGTCAGAAGAAATGTTTCGTTTTGGAGTTAAAATAGCTTCGAGTGCAAAAGGGTTAAGGGTTAAGGGTGCGTTTCCGATTGTCGGACTTGTCAGGAAACTGTACGGGGACGTGTTAACACTTTGACTGCCAAGCTAGAAACCTAAAAAATTCCATCAAATTAATGTAAGTTATTTAACCCCTTGCCCTACAATATCGAGTTTAGGAAAGAAATATTATTCAAGAGTTCATGATAGTATCAATTATGCTTTGAGTCTGGTTTAGAGTATATGTACAATCTTAACGAGGAAAACCAATCTTTACTTACAATATTACTAATGGTGTTAATTAACTATTCTTTGAGCCACTCACTTGCCAAATCGATTAACTCCATGAAACAGAAAGTGGAGAAATGTGATGAAATAGTGTACACTGTTTTTCAAAATTCCCTAACGGAGAAATTCTTAACAGAGAAATTTAAATAAACATTGTATAATACAGATGTAGCTTTTGAATAAAGACATGTAGAATGAATAAGGTAGAAAATAGCCTTGCTGTAACGAATGGCTTCTGAAATAAATTATTTACTATTCGGAGACCAAAACAATTTTGTCGTTTAACCCCTTGTCCTACAATACCGGGTCTAATAAATATGTTTCTTATTAATTTTCCTTAAACCGAAGTAAAATTCTATTTTGGCGCTGTTAATATACAGCTATCGGAGAACATATAGGCATACAATAGATATAAATTTTCTGCTTTTTTTTAGGAAATTATAAATTACGAAAAAGTTCTAATCACTGGAACCGTGAAATTAGTCGTAGTGCAAGGAGCTAATGAAATAAAAATTGAAAAAAATTATATGTATGATATTGAGTAGTCCTTCAACTTTCTGGCATTTTACAGATCCTTAAAAAATTTGATACAAGGTGGAGTGGGGTAAGTGCGTAAACAGGGTAAGTGCATAAACGGACTCTTATTAATATAAGAGACTCTTATACGGACTCTTATTCTTTTTATATTGATCTTATTTTACTAATCCCTTTGTATTCATTTATTTATATTATTTATTTGCTTCACTCCAAAACGAAACAACATATTTGAATGCGGTAAAAAGCATTTTGTAGCAGACATATTTATCAATAGTTATGCTCTTGCCTCGTAGCATACAATATAAGGCATCAAATAGACTTTAAAACTGTCGATTGTGCACTTGCCCCATTTTCTGGGAAAGTGCACAGTTGTTGCAATTTTTTACAATTTTCTTAAAAAATTAGAATATACAAGTGGAATTGGAATCATTGCCAATGTTAATTAAAGAGTATTAACTCAAGTATTCTTTGATATCAATAAATGTTAAATTATTATAAAACAAATTCAAGATATTTGGGTTGAAAGTCAAACTTACTAATAACTGGGGTACACTTACCCCACTCCACCTTACAATTAACCCTTAGCACTCGAGTGGTGACTCTGAAGCACCACTAGAAATTGTTATGGCATTATTTGAAAGAAATTACAAAAAATATTACAGAATATTTGTTACAGTGGAAAATTTGTATTTAAAAGATTACTAAACATTTAAATATTATATGTGGAAATTGGATCAGTTTCATATGAATAAATGAAAATATTCTAAGACGGAAGAAAAATTTAGTTTTAGAATGAAAATAGCGCCGAGTGCAAAGGGTTAATATATTAGCGTAACAATTCATTTTAAAATTTGGACAAATAATTCCGTCACCCACACGTGGGTGACATGGCAGTGAACGCGTTAATATTTTCTTCTGAGAAGACTTAGGCTACAATGAGTAGCCTAAATCTCGGGCGCGCGAGGAGCCGAGGTACGAAGAAGTCGAAGCCTCGGATTGTAAAAAAGGGGAAGATCGATGGGGTAAGGCAAGACAGCCCCGAATAAATATAATTCGGCGAGTCGTCTTTTCCGGCTGCAGGAACTTCCTTAAAATTCAATATAAGCCCCGCGGGCACCCCTACGAGAGAGAGAAGACCGGGTCGCCAACCCCCGTGGAACCTCCGTCCCTTCGGAGAGAGAGCCGATGGCGACGCGGCCCCGGTTACCATGGCGATTCTTTTGCTTGACAGGTGGCTGCAGCTACCACCGCCAACCACCCTCTCCCGGAGCAGCGCCCTCCATCTCCTCCAGACTCGTTTGTTCTGCCTGCCACCGGTACGACGAACCAATCGCGCACAGCGAAAAAATATTCAATCACGCGTCAAGAACTCGAGGGCGGCGGGGTGGTAGTAGTGGTAGTGGTGGTGGTGGTGGTGGTGGTGGTGGTGTGCCCCCCTGTTTGCGCGAGAGAGAGTATGCCGGTTGCCGGAGAATCGAATCACCCTCGGTGCCCCCCTCGTCTTCTTCAACCCCAGCCCACAAACCTGCCCCCACCCCCTTTCGCAGCCTCTCTCTGACCAGGGACGAAGGTCGATGGCGGTGGAGGTCGAACCGCCCCTGACTACAGAGGGTCGCCACCCCCTACCCCGGGCCAAGTACGACGGAATAATAAAATGCCTCGGATTACATATTCAAAATCAATGGCTCCATACCTTCGATGTACAAAGGCCTGGGTGGGATCTAACTCCTCCGACGTTCACCCCTCCACCCCCACCCTCCTGCCCCACCGACTGACGGCGAATGATTTCGCGGTCGACATTTTAAGCAATCACGCCCTCTCGTTCGATTGTTGCTCCCGCTCGAAAATTCTTAACCCTCGGTTGGTAAGATCGTGTTTCAACAAATGGACCGCGTTTATCTTTGGAATATGGTGCAAGTCCATTTTTTCTTTTGTTTCGAGAAAATTAACACGTTGACTGCCGCGGCAGTGGTCCAAATCGAGAAATTCAGTGACTTTTGGTCCGAAAATGAACTTTCATGTATCGATACCTGATCAATGAACATTGCTTCCCAAATGTCCATAGACCTCGGAAATGGAGAAATTAGTACAATTTATTAAATATTATAGTTGTAATAAATATTGAAAGTTGGACATTTTAAGAAGAGTATTTTTCACGAGAAAAATTGCTTCACTTTGATGCGATGCCCTGACGTTCCTATTTAATATTTTCTCGCGCTTTTTTTTTTAAATTAAAGAGCAGATTTTTGCGATAAGAAATCGTGTCTTACATTATTAATTAGTCTGCACAATGTATTAAATGGAGAAAATTAAAAAAATTTTTTATATTCGGTAAGAGATATCTTTAAAGTCCCAGGAAGTCCCAGTTTCTAACAAATTGGACTATTTTCAGTACACCTTCCTCTATATGATGGTATAAAAATTATTTCCGCACTCTTCCGCCTTTGCAAATTATAGCAGTTTAAAACTGACAATGTTACGTCGCGTCGCGTCCCCTTACGTTTTACGGACTACACTTGTATTCTCCGACCAAGCTTCCAAAGCGACTTTTTTCGCTGCATCTAACATAACATTAATTACAAAATTGTATATTATACTACATTACAGGTGATCTCTTCCATTCATCGAGTAGACGTGGAAAAATTTCGAATATATACACGAAGTACTGCGGAACAATTTGTAGCGCTATATGATTGGTATCCCATGCCTGCTTCAGTCCATAAGTTATTAATGCATGGTGCAGATGTAATAAAACACGCATTATTACCAATCGGACAATTATCGGAGGAGGCTCAAGAAACACGTCACAAAGACTTTAAACAATTTAGATACAAACATACAAGAAAATCGGACAGAATATTAACAAATGAAGATGTATTTTATAGACTTTTATTGACATCGGACCCGCACATGTCAGCAATGCGAGTGAAATCATGTAAGAAAAGAATACAAAATTTAGAACCAGAAGCTGAATTATTAATAATTAAATAATAGAAAAGGCAGGCTTTAAAATGGATGGACTATCAAAAATAATGCTAGACAAAACCATTTGAGAATGAAGACTGACAAAGTATAAACAAATATTATTTTTTCATATTTCATGTTATTATTATTATATTATAAAACCATCATTGTTATCACATTTTTATCACAAAAGATTTACAAAAATGTTACTAAATTATTTTATATTATATACAATATTACAAATATTATCAATTATTATAAAAAATATCTTTTGACACAGTTATGTGACGTTTTTACCTTACCCGACTCCTCAAATTTACATTTTTCCCAATTCATTAAACATTGCATGTGTGAAACAAATATAAAATACACACTTAGAAAGAAAAAATGGTTTGGAAGATTGTATTTAAACAATTTTTTTTTTAGTGAAAAATATCAATGAAAATTAATAAGAAATTATTGTTTAACAAATTTAAAAAATATTAATTTTTCTTTAGTTCAAATTTACTATTTTTTTAATGAATTTTAGTGCAAATTTCATCCCGATAACTCTTATGGTACAAAAGTTATAACAAAAAGTCACTGAATTTCTCGATTTGGACCACTGTGTGCCGTGGGGGCCACCGGTGACCGGCGGCGTGGTCAATACTAAAAGTACATAATTATAGTAAATATGGATACTGATCAATCGTAATAATTGCCTACAGCGCCGTGGGGGGCACCGGTGACCCCCACCACAAAAAATGCTTCAAACATGATTTTATAACTCATATTATTTGCTGGGAACTATATTTCATCATAATATGCATCGCATAATGAAAAGTTCATGTTGGCGCCTCGGACAAACCATGGAAAATCCGTCCGACAGTCAACGTGTTAAATGTTAGCAGATCTGACAATTAACCAATTAACTGTGGCGATCTCTTTGCAAAGCGCCCACCAGTGTGTGTCGCTATGTTAAAATCCAACGCTAAGTTATAAATCCAACTCAAATTATTTATAATTTTCATTTGTTTGTTTCGTTTCGTCTTGACTTCTAAACATTTTAAACATATTGAAATTTACGAATATAATTTAGTTTTCGCCAGAATTACAATTTAAATATCAAATTGTAACAAAATTTTACGCATGACGGATATAGTCGTCAAACACATTTAACTGGTTAAAAGAAAGCAAAAAAATTGAACAAAGCATTGGCATTTTTAAAGATATTAAATACTAACTAGTTGTAAACGAAAAGTTTACACTAAATTAAGCATAAATTACAGCATATCTCATTTTTTTTTTTAAAGGACTTACACCACTTTCAAAATAAACGGTCCAAATATTATCCACACGCGATAGTTAGTTTACTTAGTCGTGCATAATTCACACCATTTTTTTTTTTTTTTAACTAGATTTCAAGGTTAATTCGCACGGTGCTAGGCAGAGCAAATCAAAATTTTGCTGGAACACTTACGAAGCATAAGGTAAGATAACAGTGGCTATGATAAATATTGTTTTTTTCAGTAGACTGTGGATCTTTGAGCGAAAGAAAAATTTCCAAGTCGACTGTAGGGAACAGAAGTTGAATAAAAATATATTTTCTCTTTTAATAATTTGAATAAATCGGGAATAATATATCAACATTATTCAAATCTTCCATTATCTTTATTGATGTTGCAGTTTTGTGTGAGATTAAAATCATGTAATTTTATTCGTTGTTTAAGTGAAAGAGGTTTTATAATGAAATATACAAATATTTACTATGTATATTAATTATTTGCTGCGGATCTATACACGGTTGCATAAGATCCACGTGTAAATTTTATTTAAATTCGTAATTTTATTTCAAAGACCAATGTTTTATAATAAACGTTGAATTTCGGAGGAGCACAAATATTTTCACAAAAATAGTTCGTTTTTAGGCCCAATAAAAATATTAAGAAGCAGATGAAGTACAGAGCTAATATAATTCAAACCAATAATAGACAAAACTAATTGAAAATTCAATGATTCTTAAAAACTGAAAATTTCTCAAATCAATCAAATCAATTTTTCCATAACAATGGCAATATTATTTGTGAATCAACAGATCACCCTAAGCAATGAAACCTAATAATTTCTTTTAGGATTCTTATTTAAAAAAGATTTTCTTTGAAACTATTACTGAGTAGATAAAGTATTATTAACTGTTAACACAATGTTCCCTGTATCTAATTTTTTGTGTATTTATTTGATAGTTGAATTTGCCTCATTGATCAGTAACTAATTGGGCAATTTCATAAACAATTTAATTTTTTCTTATCAGATTTATTGATCTGTCTATAGCTTTCTTATATCTCGCTATTAATTATTAGTAAATAAATTCGTCGATAACTCCAACATAAATATTGCTGGCTCTTCAGGAAGATTGTTAATAAAAGTATTCGTTTGATTTGTAACTGCATGGTAATTTAATTAATTATTGTGCTGGGAAACGGAGCAACAATTGCAGCAGCTTCTTGAATTCTTAATGAAAAATGCGTACCTACTTTGAAACAAGAGTCACCCTTCGAATCCGGTGCTAATTAGCTGTAATTTGGCGCGAACAAGAATGGACTGTGCAACTTCATCGAAGTTCAAGGGAGGAAAGTCGACTTGATCATTATGAGGTCTGAATTACGCGCGATAATTTCACAGACAATCGGCGAGGAAATGGCCGAGAGGATACTTCGGGAAAATTAATCAGTGACTAATTGATCCTGCAGGGATTAAAGTCATCGCCTTAAACCCTCGACCCGAAATAGTTTTTACTAATTGCATTAATTGGCGTAACGCCGTTATCGATCGCGGCATCCTTCTATTCATCCATTGAAAAATTGAGACGAGAGTCTTTCGAACCCTTATCAATTTTAAGGACTTCGGTTATCATCATGCTATGGAAAACTACCATCTGTTCCTTTTATTAAAGTATGAAATTTATTAATCTTTCTGGCTTCGGACACAGTAAAGTACAAAACGAAATATTAGATTAGATCGAACAAAAAGTGAAAATTAAATAGCAGATAATATAAAAATATATTTCAACTGTTTATTGTGTAAAAAAATAAAATAAATTAACAGTTCTAGTAGTTCTATTAATAGTTAATAGTTCCAAGGTTCCTTTGTCGTTAAACAAACACTTTCAAGGTCTATAAAAATATTTTTACCAAAATTTTGGGTATTCATTTTTATGGGTAAGTAGAAGTAATTTACATTAAAATATATTTGTAAGTCATCGTTTTGCTGGTGTCGAGATTGTGTAAACAATTCAAACTCCCAATATTGACAATATCAGTCAATACATACCACGTTTTTGTGTTACCTTTCAAATATTATACCTTCACATATAAAAAAATTTTGACAAGAAGTGTTTTCGTGTTCTATGATTTTCCCTCTTTCAATTAACCTTGCTTAGTTAACAAATATTCTCAAATTACAGTCGGCGACAGATCGTGAAACATAGTGGTGCACTCGTCCAGGCAGTTATGGCGACGTACTGGTGGATGACACATGAATTTTACATTTTGTCAGAGGTAAAAAATTAATTCAACAATTCTAAATAATATCACATTAATCTAAGCACAAGTTCTAGGATAATATTTCATAAAAATCCGACGGTTCGAGCATTGTTATATTACTGCATACAAAGCTAGAAATTCTCGCATTTGTGACGTTTCGATCTACTATCGGACGCCATCTTTACAGGCTTACTAAGATTATAATTTTCTAATTTCCTCGGGAATAAAACATTCCGATTGAAAGAGGAAGTAGTAGAGCATATAAAAATACTTTTTTCGTGATTTTTAACACCCTAATATCGTTAGGCAAATTTACAACAAACCGTCGCCTACTATAATCGATATTTACATACACGATGATTATATAGAAATAGAAATAGATTTTTTCAAGTAACTTTTCGTTAAAGAAATCAATACTGCAAACCTCGACGATCCACACTGTTCAAACAATTCTTACATCAGCAAAACGATGACTCACACTACCGCCATTTTCACAAGCCGCCAGAGTATACTTGCAATTTCATACTGTTTTCATACTGTTCCAAAACTGGACACATTTTTCCAAAAAACATTCGAATACAATTCACTGTTTACGAACACACCGAAGCACAGCACATTTTCATGGTGACGAGCGTTAATTATAAAATTGATAGTCCCCTTTGAAATAAATAGAACGTCGCGAATTAAAGTAACAATTTAAACGTGTCGATCGAGCAAAATCAATTTTCGTTGATTGCTCCAAAAATTATGCATTCATTCTCTGCCCTCGTTTTGTTTTTTCTTTTCCTCGTCTTGTCCATCCTCGCCACTCAAAAATTCATCAATTTGTTTCACCGTTGCGCACGAAATTCAACCACAGACGAATTCGTCGAAATAATAACGTGGAGATATGATGGCCGGCCGTTTTCAAACTGGCCTCTTGTATTTTGCATGAATGTAGGACTGGTTCGAATGGCAAAGACCACCCTTTCGTTGGCCACATGGTGGGGTAAGTCCGTGGACTTGGTCAGGTTTCATGTGACCCCTTCAAGATTCCATACGATTCCGCTGGTGTGCTGATTCATTGTACGTAAACTGGACCTTCGGCAAGGTACGCAGATTTTCTCGTTGAGAAACTGACGTTAGAAACCGGTCCTTGGAGGAGCATCGTCTGACAATGAGCATTGTTCGGTATCTTCGTGGCAAAAACGGTCCGACAGTCGACCGACTTTTTTAACGTGGCAGAAAAGCAGAAATTTATTCGTCAAATTAATTTCTCAGGAAGCTCAAACTCAACGTGCATCTGAAATTCTCGGATTTTAATTCCTCTTAAGCCCTTAAGTTTTCATCGTTAAACGTTTGTAGCTCAGTGCAACGTTGACCGATTTAAATGAAATATTCAGAATATGTATAATTGATACAGATGTACAAAACGTACTGTTTAAATTTTTAGTGTAAGCCCGCATTACAAAGTTGTAAAATACAACTCTTAGCACTTTCTATTTTAAATCCAAAACGAAACATTTCTTCCGACCTGGAATATGTTCCTTCTATAGTGACTGCAACTAATATTCGTACACTCTTAACCCCTTGCACTACTATTTATTTTGTGATTATAATGATTAGAAATTCTTCACCGTTCAGGATTTCATAGAAAGGAAAAGATAGTTTATATTTATTGTATGCCCATGTTTTCTCCAAAGGATATATATCAACTACAACGAAATAGAATTTTATTTCGGCTTAAAGGAAAATGAATAACATACATACTTATTAAACTCTGTTCAGAATGTTCATCACGAGTCTGACTCGATATTGTAGGGCAAGGGGTTAAAAATCGCATAACTTTGTCAATATTGGACTATACTACTTGAATTTTTTTAAGAAGTTAGAACAATTAGATCGTTACGTAACGTGAAAATTTTTTTTTACAAAAATTGCAATTGGTCGAAATTGCAGAGGAAAAACTAAAAGTTGTATTTTGCAACTTTTTTGTGTGGACTTACATGGAAAATTTAGGAAGAACGATTTGTAGCTCTGTATCAATTATATATATTCTGAGAATTTCATCGAAATCGGTCAACGTTGCAATGAGCTGCAGATGTTAGAAAATGATTACATAAGGGCGAAATTCCCTGTCAAGGCCAAAATTGTGCGACTTTCGCCCTTACGTTTTCATCGTTAAACGTTTGTAGCTCAGTGCAACGTTGACCGATTTAAATAAAATATGTAGAAAACGTACTTTTTAAATTTTTAGTGTAAGCCCGCATTAAAAAGTTGTAAAATACAACTCTTAGTACTTTCTCTGTAATTTCGACCAATTGCAATTTTAGTCAAACATTTTTCTCACGTTATGTAACGCTCCAATTGTTCTAATTTCTCAAAAAAAATTCAAGTACTGTAGTCCAACATTGACAAAGTTATGCGATTTTTAAGAGTGTACGAATATTAGCTGGAGTCACTGTATATATTTTTGAAATGTTTAGTAATTTATTAACCTCTTAAGTACGGCGCGTTTGTCCGCAACTCTGCCTCCCAGGGACGGCGAGCCTAGCCGCGGAAGGCAAAAAAGCCACTATAGTGGTTCGTGCAGTTCGAACTGATGCTTTCCACGGAAAGCCACTACAGTGGCGCGTCGTTCCTAAAAGGTTAAATGCAAACGAATTAAATCAAAATATTTTGAATAATGATACAGCAATTTTTAGTGGTGCCTTACAGTCACCGTTCGAGTGCCAAGGGTTAATATAGCTAAATATAGCTATAACGTAGCTAATAATTTCTTTTAGAATTGTTGTCCAATGTTTGCAAACAAATTGTCAGCATTTTGACCACTTGATGAAATAAATTTCAACTCTAAGTGACGTTCGTTTTGACTATCTTCGCTAAGACTCCAGCCAAAAGTTACCCTTAGAAAAGTATTCGCTACAAGTTTCCAATTATGCGGAACAAAAAGAAATATTTCAAATAAAAGTTGTTTAACAAGGCTCTCCCAAGGTAATAACAAGTTTTTTAATATAGTATTACATTTGAAACAATTACAGTGTGCAACTTCTTCACCAGCCAGGAAAAGTCGTAGGTGAAGTATGGTCGTAGTGGATGAAATATTGTCGATCAGAAACGTCCAACTAGTTCGTTATTTTCAAACCTAATCGGCTACTAACAATAGCTGACGTATATTAAAAATTTCATCAAGTCTGCAATCGATTTCTATGGACGCTGATTACTACTTTACTTTATTTCATTTTTTAAATTACAGAATTTAACGCTTACCTTCGCTCGGAAGTAATAATAATGAAGAAAGTTTATGTATTGTTAATTTTTCCTAAAGCCACTATAGTGGCGTACAGGGCTTAAGAGTCCTACTCAATGAGTAGGATGACTCAATTCTTATATTCACTGTCAATATTCATATTAAATATTTAAAATAATATTACTGTACGAAATAGTCCGAGGTAGACGAACGCATAAAGCAAACGCAAAATCAAACAATAAACGTTATTGTGTGAGCTTGTGGTCCAAAAGTGATTCTGTATACTTTATTCGAACTCCTACAATCGATTCTTTTTACTCATAGAAGCTGTCAATATTTATATTAAATATTCCGAACGAAATGAACAAAATAGTGAAACGATGCTACTCAACGTTACTGTATGAAATTGCAGTATAAAATAGTTATTATTCTTACTTTATGTAAGAAGTCAAAGAACAACGCATTTTGAACGATGAAAATTTCATTCGAACTCCTACAATCTTTTTGCATGTCAAAGTTGTAAATATTCATATTAAATATTTCGAACAAGATTAACAAAATAGTGAAACGGTGCTTCTCAACGTTACTGTATGAAATTGCAGTATAAAATGGTGATTATTCGGTGCCTGTATACTTTACGTATAAATTCAAAGAACAACGCATTTTGAACGATGAAAATTTCATTCGAACTCCTACAATCTTTTTGCTCATCAAAGTTGTAAATACTCATACTAAATATTTCGAACAAGATTAACAAAATAGTGAAACGATGCTTCTCAACATTACTATATTAAATTGCAGTATAAAATGGTGATTATTCGGTGCCTCTATACTGTATGTAAGAAATCAAAGAACAACCATTTTGAACGATGAAAATCTCATTCGAACTCCTACAATCAATCTTTTTTTTTTGCTCACTGAAGCTGTCAACATTCATATGAAATATTTTAAACAAACTTAGCAAAATAATAAAACGATGTTTCTCAACGCAACTATACGAATTTGCAGTACAAAAAATGGTGATTCGGTACCTGTATCTTAAAGACAAAGAACGGAACATTACAATAGAAATTTCATTCGATCCTCTAAGTTGATAAACACAGAACCAACACTGCTAATAGTCATCGATTTGAAAAGTTTGAAACGCATTAAAAGATATTTGAACAGAGTGTCGTTTACCAACAGCTCCTCTCCGTGTTTAAAAAATCAAAGAGTGTGTTTAAGTTGTTGTTTCGTTTTTAAGAAACGAACATGATCGAAAATCAGTCCAATTAGATTCGAATAACGGGTGGGGCCATTGTAATTGCCCGAGCAGCGGGATTCCGCGAGCAGATCGAGCTTCCCGATACAACGTAACGATTCTTACGTGGCAGCGTCACAGTAAGCAGGCGATAGACAAAAGCAACAGTGATTTTGTTTTTTTGCGAAGGCAGCTGTGGAGCGTAAAACCATAGGGGGACATTACTTAATAAACGTGCGCATCCGGGGTGCGGTCCGGCCGGCATTGTTTCAGGATAGGTAAATGGGTGCTTGCCAGCGGATGCGTGCGGCCAAAGGGTTAAAGTCTAAGGGTTGAGAATCCTAGCTCGGACCCACAATGGACACCTGGACGGGACCATAGGAGCCCGAAAAAAAAAATCCTTTTTCCACTCGCCTCTGGACATCTGCCATTGATCGCCATTGCGCCGGCCCTGCTACCCAGGGTTCCACTGGACCACTGTCCATCAGAGTGTAAGAAGACATACTGGGTGTCCTGGAATTCTTCGATCAAATCATTCTCTGTCATTCTTCTGACAAATGTTCGCCAGTCTGTTGAATTAGTGTTCTTCGAGTACCGGACACGCGAGTGGTCTTTTTAAGGGGTTATATACAGTTAGAATTTTCAAAAAATCTATTTTTTTTTTTTTTATTTCATTTTCGTAATGTACATATATTTAAGTATACACACAAAAAATTCCAAGTCAATCCGGCAATTATTTTCGAAGTTACATGTATATTTGTAAAGACGTGTCAGAGCGTTTGAAAGTAGGAGGCGATCTTTCGACGCGATTTGCTCGAAACTGTGTTTTCAAAGTCGGTGACCAAGATTTCTCGGAGACGGCTGAACCGATCACTCTCAAATTTTAACACAAGCTTCTTAAGTATATTTTTAAGTAATTAATCGAAGCTTTTTTCTCTCCGATGAATATTTTTGTTTTTATAAAAAATTTAAGACCAAAATTTTTGTGAAAAATCGATTTTTTTCTTTGAAAAGCTGCCATTTTGTCACAAAATTTTATTTTGCTTATTCCTTTGATTAATTACTAGATTATACATTTCTTTAACGAAATCAGTTTGGTTTTTTCATTTTTGATGATTCAGTCCAGAGATATAGTGGTCACCACAAAGCGCCTTTTTTTAGAGGAGCTCCAGGAGATCAGCTATAGCAGGTTTCAAAATTATTATTTTTACAAATAAAAAATGTTAAAATACAGTTAAAAGTTACCATAATATGCGTACAAATTTTTACATTAATAGATGTAAAGGTCTTCTCAGGAAGAATTCTTAAAAAATTGCTTCTTTTGGGCCTCCTAACTGTATATAACCCCTTAACACTGGATTCACGGAGCAACAAAACTCACCATTCTTCATAAAAATAACAAGCGTAGGTATGTCTATCCAAATTTTTAGCCATTTCATTAATAATAATATACACTCTTTAACACTTTGATCGCCAAACTAGAATCCTCAAAAATTCCATACAATCAAAGTAAGTTTTATAATGAAATAAAAATTGAAAAATATGATATCTATGATATTGAATAGTCCTCCAACTTTCTTTCATTTTACAGATCCTAACACTAGAACGACCAAGCACTAAATGCAACTGGCATACACTGTCATATAATAACAACAAAATAAGATTTGTTTAGATTTCGTATTAGTTTTGTTTGAATATCTGCTTCGATAGAGAAGTTTATTAAACAAATTTTCTCATGGAAACATATTCACAACATGAACAATACATAATTTCAATATCACTAAAAGAAAAAATTAGGAGGAAGTCATTTTGACCCATCCGGTAGTTCTAGTGCTAATCAAATTTGGTACAGTGAATATATTAACGTAAAAGTTTATTTTTAAAACCTGGACAAATAATTCTGTCGTTCACATATGGTTGATATGGCAGTCAACGCGTTAACCCCTTGCACTGCGATTTATTTCACGGTTTCAGTGATTAGAACTTTTTCAAAATAGAATAGAAATATTCTAGAATAGAATAGAAACTTTGCCAAAATAGAATTTTATTTCGGTTAGGTGAGGGAAATGAATATGAAACATTCATCACGAATCTGACTAGATATTGTAGGGCAAGGGGTTAAAACAGTTTTTAGAACGCTCTTTAGGACAGTGTAACTTTCTTCAATTTGGATCAAACGACCTGACTTTTTTTTAGCAACTAGAAGAATCGGTCTTCCGAATGATGTGCCAAAAAGATTTTCAAAAAATTGCAATTGGTTGTAATTACATGAAAAATGGTACATTTAACAACTTTTTTATTCGAGCCTGTAATGAAAATTTCACATGTGCGTTTTGTAGATGTATATTGGTTGTACACATTCTGGAAACTTCATCGAAATCGATTAATATACGCATGAGCTGCAAATTAAAAATTTAAGAACATAGAAATTACTACTGAACTAGAAGTTAAAAAATATTAAAAATTGATTGATACTAGAAGATTTTATAGACTTATCGTAAAAATGAATTGGTCGATAACAAACCTGAGACATTAGACAAATTGGTATTAGACGATGATGGTATATTATTCTTGACTTGCTAAAATTCTTAGAAGAGGCAATGCAGTATCGTGTAATTATAATTTTTTAAATTATTGAACAAAGAAATATATTCTGTCTTCTGTTCTTCGTGAAACGCCACCTGTCTGTTGGAATTATTAGACTGCGGATATTTCTGCAATTTTTAATTTTTGTAGACAAGCTTTTCAGAAGTGGAATCGCACGAAATTTTACCTTTAGTGAGAATAGACTTTGTAGATCCGAAATACATACAAATCGTACTAAATTAAGTCTAGTAATTATCAATAAAGTCTATTAACACGTTGACTGCCATGTCGCCCATATGCGGGTGGCGGAATTATTTGTCCAGATTTTAAAATAAACTTTCACGTTAATATATTCGTTGCACCAAATTTGATTAGGATCAGTAAAATGCAAAACAGTTGGAGGACTACTCAATATCATACATTTAATTTTTTTCAATTTTTATTCCATTAACACTAGAACTACCGAGTAATAAATACAACTGATGAATATTCCATTGTAATGATGGCAATATTACATCTATTCAAACCTAATACCATCTTTATTCTAACGTGTGCTTCAATGGAAAAGTTCATTCAAAAAATTCTGATGAAAACATTTTTATGATTTCAGTAATTGTGAAAGAAAAAAATTAGGAACCAGTCATTTTGGATGGTTCGGTAGTTCTAGTGTTAAATAACTTGCTTTTATTTTGTGGAATTTTTGAGGATTCTAGTATTGGCAGTCAAAGTGTTAATTATCGAAATCAGACGTCCCTTCATTCCAGTCTGCATAAAACAACCTACGAAACCATCGATATTATTTAAACGGTTGCAATTTCATAAAAACGAGAGGCACCTCGTGGCTTCAATGGAAAAGTTCATTCAAAAAATTCTGATGAAAACATTTTTATGATTTCAGTAATTGTGAAAGGAAAAAATTAGGAACCAGTCATTTTGACTGGTTCGGTAGTTCTAGTGTTAAATAACTTGCTTTTATTTTGTGGAATTTTTGAGGATTCTAGTATTGGCAGTCAAAGTGTTAATTATCGAAATCAGACGTCCCTTCATTCCAGTCTGCATAAAATAACCTACGAAACCATCGATATTATTTAAACGGTTGCAATTTCATAAAACGAGAGGCACCTCGTGGCTTCAATGGAAAAGTTCATTCAAAAAATTCTGATGAAAACATTTTTATGATTTCAGTAATTGTGAAAGGAAAAAATTAGGAACCAGTCATTTTGACTGGTTCGGTAGTTCTAGTGTTAAATAACTTGCTTTTATTTTGTGGAATTTTTGAGGATTCTAGTATTGGCAGTCAAAGTGTTAATTATCGAAATCAGACGTCCCTTCATTCCAGTCTGCATAAAACAACCTACGAAACCATCGATATTATTTAAACGGTTGCAATTTCATAAAAACGAGAGGCACCTCGTGACTTTGAACAGTGAAACCGGTGCCGAAGAGGATGGGATTGAACGACCTGAAGAGTATCGACGGTGCGACACAGTGGCTTAGACCTGAGAGAAGACGAGCCCGAGAAAAGACAGACGGGGTGCGGTACGAGTCTCTTGAAAGAAAGAGAGGCGAGGCAGAAATTTATTCCATATTTCTCGCCGAGAGGAGAATCCCCGCGAATTTCGCGATAGACCAAGAGACCGAGAGAGGGGTGGGGGGAAGGGGGTTTGTTGAGGGGTCAGGGGGGTCGGTACTTGAAACGGGTTTCCCGATACGCAGAGTTATGATAATTATTTCGTGGACCGGGGGACGCATGAGAGAAGAATATCACTCGAGGACTTGCTTCTTTTTTCCTCCGGTTCTTGTTCTCCAGGTTGGTGGCACTCGGGGCTCTGGTGTCTCGGGCGAAAACAATAACTTGTATAATAAGCAGGCCGAATAAAGAGGAACCTGTTCCTGCGAGCCGAGATGGAGACCCGGAGCCAAGGAAAAGGGATAAGGACGAAGAGAGAGAGAGAGCAGCAAGAAGGGAGAAGGGCGCGTCTCACGGGGTTACGGGATGATCTTTTTATTTCGTCGACGCGAGTAAGTCTCGCGAAGGACAAAACGACGCACTAATAACGTATGCACCATGCAGCTGCTCTCCGGGCACCGTCGTTTTGTTCTTCACCGGCGCTACAGGTTCTTGAATTTCACACACGTCGTCCGTTTGCCCGCGACGATTCTGCGAGATGGGGTTGCTTCCTCTCTCTACCCTCTCTCCGTTCCGCAGCTCCTTTCACCTCTTTCTCCCTCTCCCTCGGAAAAAGGAACCCCCTATTGTTTTACCAAGCGAGACCAGTTTTTGTTTCCACTCTGTCTCTCTCTCTCTTTCTCTCCGCGGCTTATTATATGCGCTTTCTGCCGTTCCGTGTGCGCGCACGATTGTTCGCACGGCCGAGCTCCGAACCTGATTCACTCGGGACCAAAGAGAGAGAGAGAGAGAGGAGAGGAGAGGAGGGAGAGGGTAGAATCCGGTCAAACGGCGAGGAAAGAATGACGGAAAAAAAAGAGCGATACAATAAAGGGGTTAAAGTTGATACAATTGAGCGAGAAACGACGACGTTGCACGCGTGATTTATTTTTACAGACCCCTCTCTCTCTCTCTCTCTCTTTTGCCAGCATCCCCTACAGCAGAGCTAGTAACGCCGCTATTGTCTTTCTGGCACGGTGTTGCAGGCACCCGTGGACGAATTACCTTCGCGATGACTTAAAAACTCGAACGACCGGGCCCTTCATTGTTTGAAACGTTCGTTACGACTAACGAACGCTGCGACAAGTCCGCGGGGATGTTTAACCCTCGCGTGCCACTCGGGTTGTTTCGTCGGCTACGAACCGGAATTTTTAAACGCTCCTTCTCTGTGTTACGTCTTGAGTGGACTGAATTATAGTTTTGAGGGGATAGTACGCAGTTTCGAACCTACACTCGCCGCGGAAAGTATGTTGACACGTCTCAAAAATGCATATTTTCTATTTTAAATCAATAATTTAAGAATTAATGGAAAATATATATTATGTATATTATTGAATACAGTACAAACTAGTATGTGTAGCACTATAGATGACATAAAGGTTATAATAATGACAGAAAAAATGAAATAACCTTTTTATCGATTGCGGAAAGTATGTTGACAGCATTGAAAATTCGTAATTAAGTGTATTCTTAACAATAAAACGACATAATTAATATGAAGTTTGATACCCTTTGTTTCTTATGACCTCTTCAAGTCTTCTAGGCATACTTTCAAACCATTTATTTATAATATTTTCGTCAATACTATTCCAAGCACTCGGTAATGCTTGTTTAAAGACTGATTTATTATTCCGAAATTTCTCACTTACACTTCGATCTAAGTGATCCCACAGGTGTTCAATTAAATTCAAATCGGGACTTTGAGTAGGCCATGGTAACAATTGAATATCATTTTCATTGAAATATTTCGTCGCTAGTTTGCATTTATGTTTGGAATCGTTGTCTTGCTGGAAGATATAATCACCGTGGATGTTCATTTTTATGGTTGAATCTTGTAAATTCTGTTGTGAAATATTTACATACCCTGTTCCTGTTAATATCCCGTCTATAAAATGTAAATTGCCGACACCATTTGCAGAAAAACAACCCCAAACGTATACTGATCCTCCACCGTGCTTTACTGTAGGCGTTATCACCGTTGTTGATTTAAAGCATTCACCTTGCTTTCTCCATACATATTTTTTTCTATTACAACATCGAAGTTCAAACTTTGATTCGTCGCTAAATATAACCTTCTTCCAGAAATCTGGTAATTTGTTTTTAAACTGTTTCGCGTATGCCAAACGTTTTTTGGCATTAATTTTCGATATGAATGGTCGTTTTCTTGATATTCGTCCTAAGAATCCTGCTTCTTTTATGCGTGCACGAATTTGTGTTTCTTGAATCGGTAGATTTAAATCAGATTTCAACTGTTTGGCCGAAACAAAGGGGTTTTTTTTCACTTCTCGTACAATCACCCGATCCTGTTTACGAGTTGTCTTCCGAGGACGTCCAGATTTTGGTTGATTTTCTGC
Organism: Seladonia tumulorum; assembly: GCA_913789895.3. Classification (NCBI taxonomy): domain Eukaryota; kingdom Metazoa; phylum Arthropoda; class Insecta; order Hymenoptera; family Halictidae; genus Seladonia; species Seladonia tumulorum. The sequence continues at coordinate 3,689,120 of OU565281.1, forward strand.
AGTTCCATTCTGTTCTAATCTGTGTACTATTTTCCTTACACCTTCCGCCGAAATGTTAAAATCAAGAGCAATTTTTCTTAAAGAATCTCCTCTTATTCTTCTGTTAAATATTTGCGACCTTTCTGCAGGTGTGAGTTCTCTAGTTTTCGGCACAAAAAAGCAATGTTTATAATTTAACGTGATATTATATGTAGGATATTGTTCAACATTGTGAAATCAACAAATAAATCATTAATTAACACTTATTGTATAAACATATTATAACAAAATACCCTCAAAATTGCGTGTCAACTTACTTTCCGCGTGAGCCTTTTATGCAAACTTAAAACTGTACGTTTGTTATTTACAGTTTCCTGAACTAAACTAAACAGTAAGCTAGTAGAAGTAAACAATAAGTGACACACATAAGGTCAGAGCCTGGAAAAAAATGTAAACACTTGGTCTTTCATCAAAAATAGATACTTCTGAAACGTGTCAACATACATTCCGCGGCGAGTGTACCTGCATTCACCGGCTATGGTTCGGGAAATTGAGGATCGTTTAAATAAAGGTTGTACCCTTTTATTGATAAAAATTGACTTATTTATTCAAAATAAGAAACTAAATCAGATATTATTTATAGAGCAGATATACGTGAGTGCATTTAGCGCGATTATAAAAATATAGAAAATATAATATAATATAATATTACCGAAATACAATCTTCTTTGGTTTTATACAATGTAGTATCCAGAGGACGCTCGTGGAACCTCGGGGATCCTTCGATTATATTTGGCCTTCACGAGGGGTGTACGTAGTTTATATCCAGAGGTTCACTTGCGGAATTCGCGGTTTCGAACGATTTCCAACACAATGTTTTAACGAAATAAACTCAACTCGACTCAACTCAACTAACTCAATTGACACCACTGTTGCAACTGCTCTCTTAAGGAGCTGATTCCTTTATTTATAGGGTAGCCAATTCTTTGTCTTTGAAGATGCTGGCTCAGGAGTAGGGGTCCTCATCATCCGATGTCATTCTTATTGATTCTCAGAATGTAAACCGAACTTTCATTGTGCAGTTTGAATTATCATAGTTTTTTCTCGTGGCAATATCTGATATCTCTTCTATTGAGTCTAAGGGTGCAAACCGATCTTTATTTGTGCGTTTCGCAGAAGGCTGAGTTGTTGATTTGGCATCCTGTTGATGCGTCACTTTCTCGTGACATTATCGGATTTTGCAATAATTCTTTATTAGATTGTTTAATCATTGGCGGTCGAACCACCGGACGTGACATCTGTTTCTTTGATAAGCAATCGACTTCGATGAAAAGTGCAAAAGGAACTTTCCGAGGGTGAGTTTTCTACTGGTTATTTACACTCCCGTCCATAAGTCGCCGGACACTTACTCGTTTTTCAACAAAAGAATGATTAACACGTTGATTAACACCCAGATGTGGGTGACGGAATTATTTGTCCAGGTTTTAAAATGAATGTTTACGTTAATATATTCATATTACTTTTAGATGTAATACGCTGACGTAGTGAAAATACTAATCAAGCCGATTTCATTGTTTAATTATTTCTTAAAATGTTCAAGGTTTATCAGTGCCTGATAGACTTACAGAATAAATAGAACGTAATAATTTTAAGGTTAGCTTAGTTCTTTGCGGAAAAAATCGTCGAAAAAATCAGTTTTTATTTCCTTTTAACAACGGCGCACCAAACCAAAAAATCTGAAAAAATTCACGAACAATACTTATGACAATATACCGCTACTGTAAAAATATAAATGTTGCCAGTCTAGAACTTCCATGTGAAATGTGCATTTTTTCGATTTTTTTGAGGTTTTTGATTTTTTACAAGCAGGATTTTCACTTTAAAAATCTGAAACCAATTGCAAAGTTTGTACTAGGGTTCTTGACATGCGTCAGATTTTTCTCAGAATATCTAAACGTCATTAACTAGGGAAAATAGGCCAAAAACTGATTGTTCGATTTTACCCCATAACTACCCTCCCGATCGAGATACAGGGTTGAAATTTTGCACAGTATGTTTTTTCTTGTTTTTTCTTTTCTATCGAATGGGACATCGTCGATAAAATTCGGTTCAAGGGCATTTTTGACTATCTTATCCGGCTATACCCTTTGATTGGGATCTGTAAAATGCAAGAAAGTTGGAGGACTACTCAATGTCACACATATAATTATTTTCAATTTTTATTTCATTAAATAACTTACTTTGGTTTCATGGACATTTTTTAGGGTTCTGGTTTCGCACTCAAAGTGTTAAAACACAGATACGACTCTCTAGCTTGATTTTATTGTTGGTCTTGTAATATTTAGCTATTTTACGATAATTTCGGGATGTGAAAATAGAAATAAATATTAGTTATTTAAATAAACGTTTAAAAAAGGAACTGCATCGAAGGAACTTGTTCAAAAGTGCAAAAGGAACTTTCCGAGGGTGAGTTTTCTACTGGTGGTTATTTACACTCCCGTCCATAAGTCGCCGGACACTTACTCGTTTTTCAGCAAAAGAATGATTAACACGTTGATTAACACCCAGATGTGGGTGACGGAATTATTTGTCCAGATTTTAAAATGAATTTTTACGTTAATATATTCATTGTACCAAACTTGATTGGGATCTGTAAAATGCAAGAAAGTTGAAGGACTACTCAATGTTATACATTTAATTTTTTTAGAATTTTTATTTCGTTAAATAACTTACTTTGATTATAGAATTTTTGAGGTTTCTAGTTTGCCAGTCAAATTGTTAAAAATATCTGCTAAATGTTCCCTTATAAAAATGGCAACTCTTATTGAGATTGTGCGTGTAAGAGTTGAGATTGTGTGTGTGTAACTTTCAATATAACAAATGCTTGGACGAAGACACAGAGAACTTTCTTCACTGTCTTATACAGTGTTTTCTCGATATATGTCCACACGAGTCTACCCAGGGACATATAGCGGCCAGGAGATATTCTTCTTTGATCCACGCCGAACATAGAAAAGGAGGAGTGTAAATAATAATAATAGTGGTGTGAGACCACTACTAATTCAATAACAGAACTTCTTCATTTTTTAATGGGACTTTCATCAACATATTCGTGGCATTTTTCTAATGCCAATGATACTAAATATGATATAATTCCTGTACTGTGGATTTTATGCATTTATGACAAAAATGAGTAAGTGTAATTAAGAAAAATAAAAAGATTAGAAGAGTTTGACAATGTCGATATACCATTTTTAACATATAAAAATTCTGAATGAGCAAAATAAATTTTCACTCAGCTCCTATAGTTTACAATTGATGTGCGAAAACTTTATTTTGCATAAAGATCCGCAGTCTAGTGATGAACAATGGCAGCGACTTCCCATTACAATTATATGAATGATATCGTGATTGGTCTCATTTTAAACAGAAAAATTCCACAAATATATTGGTCAAAGTCGCATAAGAAAATAATTAATAATAAAAAAAGTTCAATTTTTGCTTTAAAGGCCTGAGTTTAAGCGAATCTTCCGACGGCTTCTTGCCCAGATAGCACTGGACGGCTTAAAGACGTCTGTTTTACGTCCATTTTTGGTCTGAACGTCTTACGTCCTGAAAAGACGTCTTTAAGACGTCTTAAAGACGTCTCGTAAAAGACGTCGTTTTTACGTCTCATTTCAGACGTCTTTAAGACGTCTTTTATGAGTCGTCTTTAAGACGTTTCATTTCTTGACATTTCAGTCATTCTAAACTGCTAGAAAAAAGCTTTACAAACTGTACACACGCAACACAATATAACGCAGTTTTCCATCCTTCGAATAGACGTTTATTTATTTAGGAAAGTTAAATAACTAAATTGTTAATTTAGTACTATTATAATATATTACATATATATTCGCAATAGAATTTAGCAATAAATATTGTTTAATAATAAAACTATACATTATATATCACAAATCCAAAATCCAAAATAATATATCAAAATAAATAGATAAATAAATAAATAAGTTAAATAAATAAATAAAGCATAAAATGTTAATGTTCGCGGATATGCTGAAAAACATTCTTTTAATTAATTTTTTTTATTTATAAATAAATAAATAAATAAATTAATTAATTAAATAAATAAATAAAGCATAAAATGTTAATGTTCGCGGATATGCTGAAAAACATTCTTTTAATTTATTTTTTTTATTTATAAATAAATAAATAAATAAATAAAGCGTAAAATGTTAATGTGCGCGGATATGCTGAAAAACATTCTTTTAATTTATTTTTTTTATTTATTTAATTTTTTTGTTGTATCAAACATTCAATTTATATTTCTTGTACATGTATACAATATTCAAATTCAATATTTTTCTCACAAGAAAAAATGTGGCTTAAAAAATATTTTTCCAATATTTGACAAACATATCTATCTAATATTTTTGTGGTACTAGGGGTCTGTTTCGGGACGTCTTGAATACGTCTGTTCGAGACGTCTTAAAGACGTCTAACGGACGTCTTAAAGACGTCGAACGGACGTCTTAAAGACGTCTTTAAGACGTACAGTTTTTTCACAAAGACGTTCCAGAGACGTTCAGAAGCCGTTCGGAAGCCGTTCGTAGGACATTCAGACGTCTAATAGACGTCTGAACGTCTTTGACAGACGTCTTAAAGACGTCTTTAAGACGTCTCTGTGCTATCTGGGTGATTATACATTTTTACAGAAAATAAGTAATACCGAGCTAAACAAGAACACCCGAGAGTTCTTGTAATAGAACAGTAACTTAATTAAATTGCAATCTGTATTAATTGATCTAATAAGTAATGTTGCGAATGGGTCGTCTTAGATTGAGCTATTTAAATTTGAAGCTCGTTGGTATTCTACAGACTTCTGTTTGTGACTAGTATAACACGTTGACTGCCATGTCACCCATTTATGGGTGACGGAATTATTTGTTTAGGCTTTAAAATGAATTTTTACGTTAATATATTCATTGTGCCAAATTTGATTAGGATCTGTAAAATGCAAGAAAGTTGGAGAACTACAGACTATCATACATTTACTTTGTTTTCAATTTCTATTTTATTAAATAACTTACCTTGATTTCATGGAATTTTTTAGCTTTCTTGTTTCGCGATCAAAGTGTTAAGTGGGTTAGGGGCATGCATCTCGCTCAAGATTTCAGGCAGAATCAATCATTATACAATATGTGAAAATAGTGGATGGATGAATGTTCACCCTGAGAAGTGTTGATACATGCGAAATTGTCAAGAAAGAAGTGTTGCACTTTAAACAAATTGATTAAACTAGGTGATCTCACGTATGGATCAATCTAATACATGAACGAATTTCTTTCGTTTCGGTTAGAAAGTCAGAGCATCGATCTGCGAGATTATTGCGGAATACGCGAAAATCGGAAATGTTAAAATGGCGAATCGATTCGTGGCGAAGAGCTGACGTCACGCCTGGCGAATCGGCGTTCGCGCGCATAAATTGAAATGGTAAAAGCGAAATTGGGTAGGAATTAGGAAAAACGCCGCGAAATGGGACTATGATTACGAGCGGAGAGCGAGGGGGTTGGCCAAGGGGGTGGTTCCACGGGGCGAAGTCGGAATTTTCTGCCCTTCGACAGGGATTGCGCTTGGCTATCGGGAGTCTATGGTGGCTCGGAGCGTCGAGGGACTCGGGAGAGGGTGAGATATCCTGAAGGGTGATGGGGGATGGTGGGGTGGCAGCAGCGTGGATGCGTCTTGAACGAAAGGGAAGGCCGATAGAGGCAACAGCCGAGGGGGTGGACGCGGAGGTGGCGAGGGAATGGTTACGGGGTTGCGATGGTGGAAGGTGGCTCTCCGAGTGCCGTGTAAATAACTTCCATCTTCAAGGGTGCAACCACCCCCTCGGAGGGTGGACCCAGAATGACAGGGAGAAAGGAGGGGGGAGGAGTGAGAGAAAGCGAAAAAGTGGAGAAAAAGAAAGGGCAACCGGCGGAAAGGGGGTGCCGCGAGGAGAGGACGGACGATTCCATTGAAAGAGAGGGAGACGGTAAAATATTCTTAATGAGCAAAGACTTTCAAGTATTGACTCAAAATGGCGGCCGTCCTTTCAAGTCGGCTTGTTAAGCATTATTCTGCGCCCTGCCGCCCCCCCTTCGTCGCCCCTCCGACGCTTTGTGCGAGTCCTCCCTCGTCTTTCCTTCTCGTTCCCCGTGTGCACGGCTTGTTTAGCGCCCCGGTATCCTACGCGAGGACACCGACCCACCTACCCACCCCCATACACCCCCGCGCAGGGTGTACACCGTCGCAAACAAGGGCGTTCGACGAAACTGCAAAGAAACGAGAAGCCGATGCCGGTGCCCAGCCACGCCGATCTCTTCTCGAGGCTTTTTATTAGGTCGAGGAAGACAAGAGCGCATCTTCTCCTATTCCTCCTTGTCGCCCACCTCAAAGGGAACCTGTATCCTAAACGCGGATCCTTAACCTCTTAAGCACGGCGCAAGTTTGTCCGCAACTCTGCCTCCCAGGGACGGCGAGCCTAGCCGCGGAAGGCAAAAAAGCTACTATAGTGGTTCCTGCTGTTCGAACTGATGCTTTCCACGGAAAGCCACTATAGTGGCGTTGAGGGCTTAAGAGGTTAAACCTAGTGCTAAAACAAAAATAAAATTCTGAATAAAATTCTACTCTTTTGTATGCAATTTTTAAGCTTTAACTCCTTGGATTAGGATTTACTTCATGGTTACACTGATTAGAACATCTTTAGCGTTCATAATTTCTAGGAAGAGCGAGGAAGTTTACATTTATTGCACAGAAATTTTCATAATCAATGTCAATAAAATTCAGATTTTAGGTAGTCATTTGGGACCAATTTCTAACGATGTTTCAAATCCGAAATTGACAAGTCAAATTGACTAATCATGCATACCAATATGACCAACGATTGCATCCTCGAGTGGATGAAAAGACTCGAATAATATCCAATGAATTACAAGGAGATTAGAGATAATAACAAGACTATCGTAGTACAAGCTGTGTCAAATGGACAAAACCAGTGTGGAAAAAGAAGCTGCCGAAGCATTCCACGGATAAGTATAAAACAAAAAAATGCTCCAAGTTAGCATAGATCGTCTCGTGACGAGTAACGAGAAGGTTCGGCGCGTAGCGGAAACAGGTATTCGAGAGCGTGGTAATTTAATAAAACATGTCTGCGTCCTGTTAGTATTCGGTAACCGCAGATAAGCGATAAGGCTCCGCAACAAAGCCGAAAACCTCGGAAAACGCGGCATAGTAACGCGATGCGTCCATCTATCTGTAATCCGCGACCAAGAAAGCGAAACCTGATATACGTGCGAACGATGAAGAGAAAATGCATAATGACAATGTGCAAGTTACAGAGAAAACTGACGTCCGAATGCGAATTAACCTCTTAAGCACGACGAGTTTGTCCGCAACTCTGCCTCCCAGGGACGGCGAGCCTAGCCGCGGAAGGCAAAAAAGCCACTATAGTGGTTCCTGCTGTTCGAACTGATGCTTTCCACGGAAAGCCACTACAGTGGCGCACAGGGCTTAAGAGGTTAATATACAATTATTAACCCTTTGCACTCCGAACCATTCTGGCAGAAATTTACAAATCCTCGTATCATTTAGTATAATTTTGGAACCAAGTAACGTATTATAATGATATTGGACTTACAGTAAGTAACGAAAGTATTCGAACGTCCTTTAAATCAGTATAACTTTTTTTTTTATGTGAATCAAACGACCTGACTTTTTTGAGGAGTTAGAAGAATTGGTTTTCCAAATGATGTGTAAAAAAGATTTTGAAAAAATTGCAATTGGTAAGAATTACATGAGAAAATAAAAATGGCACTTTTCACAACTTTTTTATTTGAGCCTGTAATGAAAATTTAAAATATGCGTTTTGTAGATCTATGTTAGTTATACACGTACTGAAAATTTCATCGATATATATATACATGTTATACATATGAAAATAGTGCAATTTAATCGTAAAATACTAAATTGTTTTACATGCAATTACATGCAAACTAATTTAATAATGTAAAAAATATTTTGAATAACGATACAGCAATTTTTAGTGGCGCCTTATAGTCGCCATTCGAGTGCTAAGGGTTAAAATTCGCATTTACGGCCGGTCATTTCGCGGAAAGAATACGACACAGTTCCGAGAGGACCATGACATCAAAATCCTGTCGGAGCTCAACCATAAATTGTGGTCCACAAATATACCCTGGGAAAGAATAATATCTGCAATTTTCTTGATAATTTTAACACTTGATCGCCAAACAAGAAAGCTCAAAAATTCCATGAAATCAAAGTAAGTTATTTAATAAAATAGAAATTGAAAACAAATTAAATGTATATGATATTGTGTAGTTCTCCAACTTTCTTGCATTCTACAGATTCTAATTAAATTCGGTACAATGAATGTATTAACGTAAAAATTCATTTTAAAGCCTGAACAAATAATTCCGTCACTCATATATGGGTGACATGGCAGTCAACGTGTTAATGGATTATAAATTACACTTTAGGTCTGGCTTGGCTGTATGACTTGGGAAGGAACAATAATTGCAACGTTATTAGTGGTGTTGAGGATACATCTTGTAAATTAAGTCCAATCTAGGAGCTAAGTCTGAAATATTAGGTCGTCCCATAGAAGTATTTTAAAAGCATTGTAATGAAAAGTATTTGAATCAAATAAATAATTTGAATAAAAGTATTTGAAAAGTATTTTAACCCCTTGCCCTACAATAACGAGCCAGACTCGTGATGAAGATTCTGAATAGACTTCAATAAATGTGAACGTTATTAATTTCCTTTAAACTGAAATAAAATTCTATTTCGTTGTAGTTGATATATGTCCTTTGAAGAATACATAGGCATACACTAAATATAAATTATCTTTTTTTCTTTCTATGAAATTCTGAACGTTGAAGAATTTATAATCATTATAATCACAAAATAAATAGTAGTGCAAGGGGTTAATGAAAAACCGCAGAAATTTTATAGTGACGGTACGCGATGTCTCTGCCAAAAAGGTCAGAAGAGGTTGTGGAATGAAAGGGTGATTACATATTTTGTTTTTAGTATTTAACACTAGAAAGACGGGAGCTTAGTATATACCTATATTGTCTGAAAGCAGTCAAAATGACTGCATTGTGAAAAAATAACTAATGCGCAAAGAAATTTGTTTAACAGTAATTTTTAATATATTTTATATCACTTACAGTCATATAACAAGTTATTAATAAGTATTAGCAATAAAAAAAATGTATTTCAGTTCGAAAAAAAATAATTTAAAGCAGTCAAAATGACTTGCTTAGGCAATCTAGTGTTAAACGGTACAAGAGTAAACGGCACGAACTTATGGGACGACCTAATATCTTCAATATGACCGTGGAAAGCATATCTCTGATGGAGTATTTACGGAAATACAGTGTATTTAGCTACCGAGTAATAAAATGTTGAAATCTATGGCTATTGTGTGCGTAGAAATACTAGTTTCGCAATCTCCTTCTTAGTTGTACCGGCAACGTATTATCCATCCTCGTCCATCCTTTCCTTTTATAATTAATAATTGTCATCCGAGTTTAAGAAATGTCCAATATTAGGAGAAATAATCGATGTACATGCTCCCGGTTCGTCCAGGCGGAAGGGAAGTCCACTGAGAGGTTGGAATTCTTTGAGATCCTCTTCCCCAAGGACAGGGGCCACCGGAGCCTCCTACAAAAAGGCTTTCGTACGAATGGATCGAGGAGTGGATTATTTGTGAGAGAAAGAAAGAAAGAAAGAGAGAGAGAGAGAGAGAGAGAGAGAGAGAGGAGCCTTGGGTGCCTCACAGTTCGAGGCTTGTTAGAACTTGGCTTTCGCTTTGAACCGGTCATGAACGGCCGCGCGCGCTCGTCCTCCCCGCTTTGGGGCCGGGATAAGGGTTAAAAATGTATAAGATAAAATAGAGAGCAAGCAAGGATGAAGGAGGAGAAAAAGCGAGCCAATAGCTCCGGGGCCAAAGGAGACGGTGAAATGGGAGAAGAACGCGAAACCGAGACGGAGAGAACTTTCATTATTGATCAAAGAAACTGAGTGTCGCTTCGCTCCCCGAAAGCTTGTTCTATTCAGCTCGCCTTCGGCTTCCCATTAAAAATACCGGCGTCATCCGCTTTTTGCTATGTCGGCACGATCTCGCCTTCCGATACCCTGCTGTAATTCTCGGCTTGTTTCCCTCCTTTGCACGCTTATTAATCGCCTTTTATAGCTTGCGTGGATATACACGACTTGCCCCCCCCCCCGTAACAATTCCACCGAAAACAGCCCGAAGATGTTCAATCAGCTGATCAACCACCGTAGCTACCATCAACAACCGCCTCACAGTGGGCAAAAACGGTCTTTTTCGATTCAAAATCAAAGAACTTTCGATAGGAATGAGGTAGAGCGATGCAATTTTTTTTAAATGAAAGCTGAAACTTTGTAGAATATGGGAAAAATAGAGAGATTACGGTATGAACGTTTTTTAACCTTGAGAGAAATTCGTTAAAGTTGCACAATTTCAAGAAAGTGTCAGTAGTAATGACAGCGATACGTCAAGTGATGACGAGATGTGAAGTGCTTCATGTTTCGTAAGTAGCTCAAAACGTTAAAATACTTCATTATTATTATTTTTATTGTGTTTTATATATGAGAATACGATATACTTTCAAACTAGTGTGTTATCAAGTCATTTTAACGAAAAAATTTCATTAATTTGTGTCACAAAAATCAATTTTTTTCAAAAACCAAAGGTCGTAGAGAAATTTTGAAAACGGATTTGAAATCAGCGTGAAAAAATCTATGGGAAACGATATATAGCATGTTAAAAAAAATTTTCCGCGCGTATTAGCGTCAAAAACAAAATTTTCTTGAAATTGTGCAACTTTAACGAATTTTCTCAAGGTTAAAAAACGTTCGTACCGTAATCTCCCTATTTTTCCCATGTTCTACAAAGTTTCAGCTTTCATTTTAAAAAAATTTCATCGCTCTACCTCATTCCTATCGAAAGTTCTTTGATTTTGAATCGAAAAAAGGCCGTTTTTGCCCACTGTGCGCCGCTACGGAATTGATGGAAGACGTTCTGAACGTGTACAGTGACTCGCAATAATATTCGGACGCTTTTAAAAATCGAAAACTTTGTTAATATTGAACCATGCGACTTGGATTTTTTTTTAAGTTAGCACAATTGATTTGCCATATAAAATGAAAGGAATTTTTTTACAAAAATTGCAATTCCTCGAAATCACAGAGAAAATAATAAAAGTTGTATTTTGCAACTTTTTTATGCGGGCTTATATTAAAAATTTAAAAAGTACGTTTTGTACATCTGTACGAATTATACATATTCTAAATATTTCATCTAAATCGATCAACGGTGCACTGACCTACAAACGTTTAACGATGAAAACTTAAGGGCGAAAGTCGCAGAATTTTGACCTTGTCAGGGAATTTCGCCCTTATGTGATCATTTTGGAACATCTGCAGCTCATTGCAACGTTGACCGATTTTGATGAAATTCTCAGAATATGTATAATTCGTACAGATCTACAAATCGTACTTTCTAAATTTTCAATGTAAGTACACATTAAAAGGTTGCAAGATACAACTTTTAGTATTTTCTCTGCAATTTCGACCAATTGCAATTTTTGTAAAAAATTCCTTTCATTTTATATGGCAAATCAATTGTGCTAACTTAAAAAAAAAAAATCCAAGTCGCATGGTTCAATATTAACAAAGTTATACGATTTTTAAAAGCGTCCGAATATTATTGCGAGTCACTGTATGTATTCTAATTTGGTTTCTCCTGGGGACAAAGTATTTCAGTATCGAAGAAATTTTATTGCCAGCGATTATTTAATAATTTTTATAATGGTTCGTCGCTAAAGATTGCTTAATGAAGCCTTCAGCTACAGCAGTAATTTCAATTATGAACGAACTAGTCATCCCCAGTAATTATAACGTGAACGAAGATTTCTAAGCTTCCTTTTCGTAGAGCATAATTATTGAGACTTTTATTAGTAAGCTTACAATCGCGTTTATTTTAAAATAGTATGAAGAAGAATATGGGAGTAGAGTATGTAATGGACTTCGATAATTTTAAGGGCTGAACAAGCATTTTAAAATAACACGAACGCACAGGAAAGTGCAGAACGTACAGCGTGCAAAAGATACTATTTATTATTGAAAAAAAAACGATGAATATTGAATGTTTATTATGACAGCGAGTGATTCGTGCCGGATTACACTTAAGACGCTGTGTGATCAGCGGCACAAATCATTTGCTCCGTAAAATCTCGAAATAGCGCCACTTAACGTAGTGGCAAAACGCTGAAACTGGTAGACAAATGTTACCAACAGTCGATTTTTATGAGAAACAACAGTAGCGCCATCTCTGATCAAATGGTAGAACTAGATCAACCTATTTTATGAAAACTGTCCCAAATCAAATTTTAGCCATATTTAATGTGCAATATCATTGTCAAAGAAAGTTTTAGGTATACGATATTAACTGAGAGGAAATGAGAGTGCTTGCACTCCGGGTTTTAGTGTCCACACTTTTCTGCATTATCTTTTTAGACTAGAACAGAACAGACTGCTAATGATGCAGGTAAGATAATCAGAGATGGCGCTACTGTTGTTTCTCATAAAAATCGACTGTTGGTAACATTTGTCTACCAGTTTCAGCGTTTTGCCACTACGTCAAGTGGCGCTATTTCGAGATTTTACGGAGCAAGTGATTCGTGCCGGATTACACAGAAGACGCCGTGTGATGAGCGGCACAAATCATTTGTATCAACCGATTTCGAGAAAATTTTCAACATGTGTACAACATAAATTTACAAAACATATACAGTGACTCGCAATAATATTCGGACGCTTTTAAAAATCGTATAACTTTGTTAATATTGAACCATGCGACTTGGATTTTTTTTTAAGTTAGCACAATTGATTTGCCATATAAAATGAAAGGAATTTTTTTACAAACATTGCAATTCCTCGAAATCACAGAGAAAATAATAAAAGTTGTATTTTGCAACTTTTTTATGCGGGCTTATATTAAAAATTTAAAAAGTACGTTTTGTACATCTCTGTACCAATTATACATATTCTAAATATTTCATCTAAATCGATCAACGTTGCACTGACCTACAAACGTTTAACGATGAAAACTTAAGGGCGAAAGTCGCAGAATTTTGACCTTGTCAGGGAATTTCGCCCTTATGTGATCATTTTGGAACATCTGCAGCTCATTGCAACGTTGACCGATTTTGATGAAATTCTCAGAATATGTATAATTCGTACAGATGTACAAAACGTACTTTTTAAATTTTTAATATAAGCCCGCATAAAAAAGTTGCAAAATACAACTTTTATTATTTTCTCTGTGATTTCGACCAATTGCAATTTTTATAAAAAATTCCTTTCATTTCATATGGAAAATCAATTGTGCTTACCTTTAAAAAAAAAATCCAAGTCGCATGGTTCAATATTAACACAGTTATGCGATTTTTAAAAGCGTCCGAATATTATTGCGAGTTACTGTATTTTAAATTTTCATTGTAGGCTCAAATAGAAAAGTTTTAGAAAGTGCCCTTTTGTTTGCTTTTATAACTCCAAGCAATCAAAATCGTTTGTGCACGTCATTCGGTAAACCAATTCTTCGAATTGCTCGAGAAAGTTCTGGTCGTTTTGATCAATTTAAAAAAAGTTACACAGCTTTCAAAGGCGTTCGAATAGCTTGGTGAGCCTGTGTATATGGGTTTTTTCTATGTGCGTGTGGTTACACAGAGACGGCAAGACGGCAAGGCGGCTATAAGAGAGAATGTAGGCCGGAAATTATTGCGAATAAGTTAAATAAAAATTAGTGTATACTTGCGAACAATTTGCGGAAAAACAGAATATGTCACAGTGTAAATTTACGGGCGACAAGTAAGAACCTTGATTTAAATGGGAAATAGCATCTAAAATAAAAAAAAAAGGCGGCACAGCGACCCTCGTAAACACAGGTAAGAACCTGCCTTTGTCACGTAACAATCGACGCCCCTACCCTTTGCGCCGATCCCACTTTTGACGCGCGTCGCCGATTTTCCGGGAAGCCCCCAATATTCGGGCCTTCGGTCCCCCACCACCACTCTTACCCCCGCGGCCGCGACGATCCGACCGCGACTTCATTCTAATAACGAAAGTCAAAGTGATCGGTTGTGTGTTGTGTGTGTAAGTGATCGTTATCTCCGAACACCCTCGTCCTTGTCGACCGCGTCGGTTATCAGTGACACATAAAGGATATATTACGACGCAAGACAAGGACCTTTACATGGTACGTACCGTTTCTATATTTTATCATTCGCTAGAAGTCAAGATTATTTATCGTAATTTTTATTAAAATTAATACCGTGCTCAAGTGAATTATTTATTTTTAATTTTTAATTTATTTAATTCTAATTTATTCTCGAATCGTGTTGCCTTCTCGCGATAATTTACTGTTGCGTCCTGACGATAAATCAAGTTTGTTTAATTTCGACTTTGTATTCAACTTGGATTATTTATTTTCTATTAATTCGGATATATTCTTTAACGGCTGGTCGATTGAAATTAATCGAATTTGTTCTTTATGTTACAGAACCTGAGGGGAAAAAGAGGCTTCGACACCAATAGGATATATCGATAGCCAGGTTCGAGATACGATTTCTTCGAGCAGGAGAGGACATGTGAGTACCAGCAGTACATGTTACTAATTAAACTTAGTTATTCAACATTTTATATTATATTTCAATTGTGTTAATTTTCAAATATATTATTTTCCAAACGTGGTATTTTTCAAATATGCTATTTTTCAAATATGGTATCTTTCAAATGTGCTTTTTTTAATATGGTATTTTTCAATTGTGCTATTTCCAAATGTGCTTTTTTTTAAATTTGCTATTTTTCAAATCTGTTATTCTTTCCTAATTTTTTTTTCATGCACTAATGTAAAATTAACATAGAGTTGCGTATAAAAATTCAAGTGCACGGGAGCTTTACATAATATAATATTTATTAAATTAACGTCACGAATAACAATGCACACTGGTCGCGTTTCGAGCAAATTTAGAGCTTATAGTGAAGTTTTTCGATTATTTAATTCAAATGACAGTAGACTCCAACGTACTATTTAATCGCGGTTCGACCTTTTTTTTAATATTTTTTCACGAGTCAATTACGTGAATTATTTGTTGATTCAATTGCATTTTATATATTTGTCGTATGTTTTTAAACGAATTTTAATCTATATATCTCATATTTATATTTTACAGGCTACCTTAACTCGAGGGAGACAACATTGAATATTACGTTAGCCACCCTTGTGTTCAATATTTTTAAAAGTTGCATATAGTAGAGAAGTCCGATCGAGACGGTGGAGGTCCGCACCTACTCTTCAAGTAGGGGTGACCTCGCAGCTTAAAGACCGCGGCGCACTATCTCTGGCAGATAATGCCAGCGTTACTAGGCCTCGGCCTATACTTAAAGCGGCCAGCTCGTGGAGTGTATACTCGCGAGTTGGAATCACGTTTTGAGCGAAGGGGCGCATCTGTCCTGGCGTTACGACGTCCAGGCAGGTGGATGGTGTCGCCTCGCGTAAGAATCCGGGGTTGATTCTATGGGCTTGGAAACCCAGTCGCTAGCCGTCTCGTTTCGCCTCTACCGAATTATATAAAATTTGTTCATAATGCACTTTGAAAATATTGAAAACAAGGGCAGTAAGACTAACGTAATACAACGCATCGTAGTGCTGTCTTCAAGGGGGAGAGAATGTAAGTATCAAAAGACATATATTTCCAATTAAACTATCTTATTGATGGAATTGTACGAACCATTTTTTAACATCTTGTTCCTTTTTTTGATTCCAGAACGATTCCAGAACGATTCCAGAACGATTCCGGAACGATTCTTAACGCAGCTTTCGCATCCCCCCAACAAGTAGTAAGTGCACAAACAACTGTCTTTTTTATTACTATAATTGATTAGTAGTTGATTTTTTGACGAGTGTAGTGACCGTGGAAAATGCCAGGCGTTTTTCACGGGTAGTAATCTGTTTCCTAGGTAGGTAGGGTCTTTTTGTACGTCGCGTTCTTTTTTTAAATGAAATAGTTTCGATAATGGTATCACCAACTTTCGAAAAGATAAAAATCTTCCGTAATTTGGTATACCATTAACTAGAGTCACTTTTTATTATCAAAATAATTATTTATCTTTGAAATATATTTGAAATGAAATGAAGTTGCTTTTTAACTTTAAGATAATTATTGATTTTTTAGATTCATTTAAAATTCAATACGGATCGTTTTTTTAAATTATTTCGAATTGCTCAGAAGCACTGGGTCTCTTGCGTACAAAAAGACGATTCGCGACGGATAGATCCTCGAGACAAAGCATATACACATATCAATTTAACTTGGATTATTTTCTCGAGTATATTACATTTAGTATAGTACTCTTTCAATAGTTTCGAAACTTTGCTTTGTTGAAAGGATCGACCGAGGGTTTTTTAATATTTTCTTAAAAATTTCAAATAAATAAATTAAATTAATTAAAATCTTTGTCTTTTTGCTTAACGATTAATGTTTTCTATTAATTCTTTGAATGATTAAATATCTTCAAATACCTTTAAATTTCAATTCAATTTTATTTTTTGCAAGTTTGTATAAATATTAGCCCGTATGCTAATGAATTCTTTTAGTTAGGATTTTCAGGATATTGAGGTTCCCTGTTCGTTGCTCAAATCCTCTCGCGTGCCCAGGTGCTATTCGGGAGGGTGAGAGCAACGGGCACATGGAATATTGTTTTAATAATATATATTTGTGTGGCGACTGACAGTGTATCGTGCACGACGTATTTTCCACTTGTGTGTGTGTGTGCGATTAGGCAGTGGAATTGCGTCGGTTCTTTCAATTAGATTCAATAACGCATATTCCTGTCGATTTGTGACATGCTACATAGATCTTCATGGAATATGTTCGCGAGTAGCTTTTCTAAAAACCACGTTTGTAACATTCAGAATTACACGTAGTTCAATTGAGTCTAGAAAATAGTTTGTTATTTCAATTTACCGATTTATAAAGCAAAGTTCACTACCATTGTCAGTCGATTTCAGTGAAACTGGTACGTACCTTAACTGTGTTTGTATGAGGTTTCGACGTTAGGGTGTCGGAGGCGTCCCGGGACGTGCTCTCTAGGTATTAGGCTTTTGCACCCTGGCGTCTGAATGGGAATCGTTGAGTGAATGTGTTGGTGAGCTTGTGTTTTTTGCCATTTTTTAAATATAGGACTAGGTAGGGTTAGGTAACTTTACTTCTTGGTGTGAATGCTAATTTTAAGTAGGTAGGGGCCGGGGCTGGCTACCGTTTTCTCTTTCGGGTAGGCCGTGATTCGACCGGTAGTCAGTTCCTGGAAGAGCTTGAAGTATCGTTCTCGAATCGAAATCGAACGAGGCATGACGTTCGATGGATGATTCGTCTTCGATTCTTCTTGCTCGCATAGCTTTTCGCGGACGCGGACGCGAACGCAAACGCGCGCGGATTAGGGCCTCGAAACGTTGCGCACCTGCTCGATTGCACCAGGGGAACGATCGACTTCTCTCGAGACTTGTGATTCGTCTCGAAAGTCGTCGATCGTTTTCCCTGCGAGCACGTTTAGGGTTTCAGATGTTCGAGGGCAGCAACTGCATGTGTTGTATCGTTACTACCTTGTCACTATACTCGTCAGTAGAAATATTTGAAGTAGTTGTAGAAAAGTAGTTAGTTGCATCAATGGGCAGGCCTCGCCGCCCCAACGATCAGCCGAGATGGGCACATACGCGATTTACATTAGCGTTGCGAAGAAAAAACACGCGTTGCATTAAGTAATTTTGAACAGAGGATTAAAATTAGTGTTGCGAAAATAATCGCGATCTAGATTGTGTAGAATGTAGTGTTGCGAAATAAATACTCGCGATTTCCATTTCATTTCAATTTTATTGTTACTTGAGGCAATTTTTTAAATATAAAGATTTCATAAGAATTTTTACAAGTAAAGAAGTTTTTTTTTCATTCCACTGTTCCTTGAATTAGCGTTGCGCAGCAAAAAAGAATCGCGTTTGATTTCGAGTCATTTTCGATATTTCAGGCGCCCATGCTCGAGCTGCAACGAACCCTGCCCGGTGTGGTGCAGGCATTCGCGTTTTCGAATAGAGTTGCGAAAAATCTCAACGGGTTGAATTAGCGTTGCGAAAAAATAAAACAGAATTTGTTTAGTTACCGCTTTTGTTAATGACAAAGTAAAATGGTGGATGAGCCGGGTCTCTTCACCAATAGACTTTGTCACTCTTCCTGCATGCGTCGCGAATCAATTGATAAAAACATTTCTGTTTGAGAAATTAGCGTTGCGAATTTGATATCGCGATTGTCTTAGTGTTGCGAAAAATATCAACGCGTTGTATTAAGGCGGGATTATTTTCTTGCATATTGGAAAACGTAAAACCTGAGATTTAATGGTTATACTCGCGACCGCGTATATAAAAGTAAATGTTTAACATTGCAGAATTAGTTGCGCAATAATGCATACAAACATTGAATTCTAGAGATTTTGTTGTTTAGATTTTCGAGTAATATTGCTCGAGTTCTGTATTTCAAGTTTAAAATTTTTGCTACCGTCGAAATGTGGAGCATGTGTCCACCGGACCGCTACACGTCGAGAAAAGAAACGTATTGGTACGTTCTCAGGTCGCAGTTAGTGCAAAATCACGGTGCATGTTGCTACGTTCGATTACGCGCGGTGTGCCCTAACACACGTTTCGTTTGCCGTTCCAGCAATGGAACATGTATATCCGTTTTCGTATGACAGTAACATACACAAAAAGAAGACGTATTAAGTTACGTCACCTGTGGTGGTACGCACGATAATGCCATGGTGACCATTGTATTAGTATCTAATGCGATGCGAGCCATGGTATTGACGTGCCTTACGATGGCGGAAATCACTGTAGGTTCACCTGAACGTAGCGACGTGTGTCTTAGCCATTTGATGGTGTGTGAGCGCTAAATGCAAGGAACCTACCACTGCGTTTTACAAAGCATGTATTTTTTAACGTAGTGGTCCGATCGGGTTAGAAGACATACACTTTGTGTATGTATAGCGTATCGAACGCCTCGTCGGCCCGTAAGGTAAAAGACGGGGTATCTTTACGTAGGGACCGCGCAGTAATTTTGTCGATGGAATTCAGTGTTGGTTGCACCATGGAAAACTGATTTTGCAATGTTCGAATTTGTAATAATAGTAGGGACCGCGAAGTATATTTCCCTGCTCGCGTGATACAGTAAGAATTAGGGATTCGTATCGATCTAATATGAATGTTTTCCGATATGCAAACGGTAGAAAATCCCGCCTTTTAGAGTTGCGATGATTGAAATGCCACACTTCACCCTGACATAACTGCCCCTGTTACTTGTACAATTTATATGAAATTTTGATTTATTCCTCGCATATCACTTGATAGAGATCAATTGAATTTGTATTTTGTGTTCAAAACAGGTCTTCATCTATACATAACTTCCATTGTTACTGTAGCCTATTACTCTTGTTTCCATATCGTAGAGATTAGGATACGTTCAGAGTTTATCGTTAGGGTTCGGGAACATTTAAAATTATCATTAGAGTTTGATTGCTTGGCTTTGTTTGTTTATTTCCACCCGCTTCTCGGGTATTTCCTTTTATGGATGTCTTTAAAGGAATTTGTGCGTGGATGGTATGTATTTACATTATTGGGGTTTGCTGATAACCGATTGAGTTCACTCGCCGATATGCGTTTGGCTTCATTCGTTGATATCGAAAATTGTCTGGGATTCGAGGTACTGTGACCCATGGGGGTAACATGCAGTCTCCGGTACATAGTATTGCGGTCCTTATGGGCCGCAGTCGGTCTGGGGACTGAACTGTTGCCGTCATGTGCCGCAATGCCTCGCTCGAGATACTCTGTGACCCATGGGGGTAACATGCGGTCTCCGGTACTTAGTATTGCGGTCCTTATGGGCCGCAGTCGGTCTGGGGACTGAGCTGTTGCCGTCATGTGCCGCAATCTCCCGCATCCCTTACATGTTTTCCCCGGTGTAAATACTTACTCCGCCGCTGGCTTTTTGGGGAAACCCAGCGAGACCCCGGGTCGAGAATATGACATATATATATATACAATAATTTATATATGTATGTATAATATATTTATATATTATATATATTATATTTATGTTGTAATATATATATGTTCAACCCGCGATTAAATATTAAATGTATACATGTTATAACATGTGCCAAGCTTGTAGGTAGGTGCGACCAAGTGAAATGGATGGATCTTTGATTTGTCAAAATCATTGAATTTAATGGAAATCATAGATCGTTACAAGTCGTTTGAAGGATAGTTTTTACGCGTACCCCTCTGTCGGGTAGATCGGAGAGCTGGCGATGGTACAGCTCGACCTAGCTAGAGGATTAGGCGAGGTCTTGGGCCTCAACAAGGCGTACACAATCTGGCCGTGCTTAGGCAACGTGGGCTTTATTGTTGAGGCCCTTGCGACACTCAGAGGTTTTACCGGCAGGTCCGCGTCGTAATTATTATATTACTATCAGCCGACATAATTGTAACGATCTCTTAGAGCGCGATCCTCCATTTCACTTCGGATAAAACGATCCAGCAGTAGAGTCATTTGTTTTTGTTCGAGGGTATAATACGCGTTAGAGTAGAGTCATGCAGATGTTACAGATGCAAGATGGATTAACCAGTCACGCTTCCGATACATACGTTGTTGTATCGGGCAGGGTGCATTGGTTGATGCATCTTGCATCTATCCTTTGCCTAGCTGGATCCATTGTAAACAAAGATTCATGTACAATTATCGCAAAAAAGACTTGGCTACTCGACTTTGCCATAGCTATTGCATACCTCCTGTCTAAAATAGACGAGCCAAAATGAGCTAAGTAGAGGTTTAGAGACCTCGCAGCTCATGACCGCTGTGGTAGCATTTCTGGCATAGCCAGCGTTCCTGGCCTCTTTCAACCGCTCCTCCCCTTTGACCCAGAAGCGGAACTCCTGCCCTGGGCGAAGGGAGGGAACGCACTCAACTGGCGTTAACTACGACCAGAGGGTGGATGTTGCCGCAGTGTACGGATCTAGTATCTAGATCTACGGATCTAGTAAATACTATAGTAATCCGAGTGGCCTGAAAAACCACTAGTCGCTAGCTTAGCTCATTTTGGTGGAGGGTAAGCTAATTCCATAGGCATGGCCCGCCTAATAGACCTGCACAAACCAGACCGCGGCTATTACGCCGGTCATACCCCAAAGCGCCTACATCAGTCGAGGTTCCACATTTGGAGGTCAATGTCATGCGATAATTAAAATTCGTTTAAATTATTTAGTCGGTATTTGGGAATAGTCATTTTATCGGAATGTTGGTAATGTGGTTCGATAATCTCTACACTAGATGTATATGTACCCGCTCTTCTACCCGGTACATTCGATTTCGATTGCTGGCTTCGGTTGGTACCCAGCAATCACCTGCTTGCAGCCCGGAGGTTGATTCTTTTGATTCCTTTGGCTTACTGTGGCGCCGAACAAGGGTATAGGTGGACTCCTGCCGTGGACGGTGGTGGTTCTGGTCTCGTATCCTAACGCGTATAATCGTAATTGTAGAGATATTGTCGCATGGTGTCTCCCCGAATGCGCCATGCCACATGGGCTCAGAAGTACGATCGTAAGCCTTAGGTCTCCGTCCTCTTCGTGCCCGGCCATTGGAATTTGTAGAATCTCCTCTTTGAGCGCGCAGACCGGTCTGATATACATTTCTGTAGAGTCCCAACATGCGGTAAAGGTTTCTCAAATAGCGTTACCACTTTTTTCCGAATTACTAGGTGTACTTGCTCGTAGCGTATTTCACTTTTTTTTACATTTTTTTTTTTTCGGTGATAGAAATGGGGAATGGGGAGCTAGCTAGGTTTGGTTGCCAGCATGTAGTTTCCCGCGATATTTTTCATATCCAATATTTCGATATTCAAGTCTAAGTAGAGAAGTCCGATCGAGACGGTGGAGGTCCGCACCTACTCTTCAAGTAGGGGTGACCTCACAGCCTAAAGACCGCGGCGCACCATCTCTGGCAGATAATGCCAGCGTTACTAGGCCTCGGTCTATACTCAAAGCGGCCAGCTCGTGGAGTGTATACTCGCGAGTTGGAATCACGTTTTGAGCGAAGGGGCGCATCTGTCCTGGCGTTACGACGTCCAGGCAGGTGGATGGTGTCGCCTCGCGTAAGAATCCGGGGTTGATTCTATGGGCTTGGAAACCCAGTCGGCTAGCCGTCCCGTTTCGCCTCTGCTTTAAGCTTTGAACACATTGATAACAAAATAATAAGGCTAACGTAATTAATCGTGGTAGAAGTATTAATCCTGCTCATCACGAAGAGTGTGACTTTTTCACGGAAGAGAGAATGTGTGAGTACCAATCTATCTTTACAACTACACTTTGTTGTCTAACATTTTCGTTTCGAATTATTCATGAAAAATGAATAATTTATCATTAATTTACTATCGTGCAAAAAAGCTTATTGTGAAACTGTTCGATTATTCGATTGAAACAACCTTTTCAAAGCTAATTTTTTCGGCCTTTTTTTTATATTTTTTTATGAATCAATTATGTTAATACATTATTGATTGTATTGTATACGTTTGTTGTATGTTACTAAACGAATTCTATATATCTCGTGTTTATATGTTGTAGGCTACCGTAACTCGAGGAGGGGAACTTCCACTTCCATTATTGCGTTAGCCAACCTTGTTTTCAATGTATCGAAAGTTGCATTATCTTAGAGGTTAGGATATATTTGATATCATATTAGTAGAGAAGTTTGATCGAGACGGTGGAGGTCCGCACCTACTCTTCAAGTAGGGGTGACCTCACAGCCTAAAGACCGCGGCGCACCATCTCTGGCAGATAATGCCAGCGTTACTAGGCCTCGGTCTATACTCAAAGCGGCCAGCTCGTGGAGTGTATACTCGCGAGTTGGAATAACGTTTTGAGCGAAGGGGCGCATCTGTCCTGGCGTTACGACGTCCAGGCAGGTGGATGGTGTCGCCTCGCGTAAGAATCCGGGGTAGATTCTATGGGCTTGGAAACCCAGTCGCTAGCCGTCTCGTTTCGCCTCTACCGAATTAATTAGAATTTGATGATAATGTGCTTGAGATATATTGAAAACAGGGGTAGTAAGACTAACGTAATACAACGCATCAATGCTCAGATTCAGAGCCAACGGTCGCTGACTTCAAGGGGGTGAGAATGTAAGTAAGAAAAAACATTGGTCCAAATAAACTATCTAGTTGATGGAATTGTACGAATCGTTTTTTAACATCTTGTTTCATTTTTTGATTCCAGGACTCTAACGCAGCATTCGTATCCCCCCAACAAGTAGTGAGTCAAAAAATAACTTTTTTATTATTATATTTGATTAGAACAGTAGTTGAGTTTGACGAGTATAGTGACCGTGGATAACGCCAGGCGTTTCCTTGGGTAGTAACCTGTTTCCTAGCTAGGTAGGGTCTTTTTGTACGTCGCGTTTTTTTTCTTAATGAATCAATTTTTATAACGGTGTCAACAAATTTCGAGAAGACAAAAATCTTCCGGAATTTGGTATGCTATTATTAACTAAGAAATAATTTCTAATGGAAAATTTACTTGTAAATTAAATGAAAAACGTATTTTAAAATCAGTTGTAATTTATTGAAAGTATTAGATTTTGCGTACAAAAAGACGATTCGCGACGGATAGATCCTTGAAACAAAGTAATTACGCATACTTTACATTTGGTAAAGTGCTGTTTTCATTTTTTCGAAACTTTGCTTTGTTGAAAGGATCGTCCGAGGGTTTTTAAATATTTTATTAAAGATTTTAAATGCATAAATAAGATAAATTAAAGTCTTCTTTAATCTTTTTGATTAATAGCACAAATTTTATATTTTTCAATATTTCAATATATCATTTAGAATTTCAGATTAAATTTTGTGATAAAGTAGAGTCATATTTGAAGAATAAATAAATATTAGACCGTTTACAAAATTTAATGAATTCTTTTAGATAGGATTTTCAGGATATTGAGGTTCCCTGTTCGTTGCTCGAATCCTCTCGCGTGCCCAGGCGCTACTCGGGAGGGTGAGAGCAACGGGCACATGGAACATTGTTTTAATAATATATATGTGTGGCGGCTGACAATGGCCAGTGTATCGTGCACGACGTATTTTCCACTTGTGTGTGTGTGCGATTAGGCAGTGGAATTGCGTCGGCTCTTTCACTTAGATTCAATAACGCATATTCCTGTCGATCTGTGACATGCTACATAGATCTTCCTGGAATATGTTCGCGAGTAGCTTTTTTAAAAACTACGTTTGTAACATTCAGAATTACACGTAGTTCAATTGAGTCTCGAAAATAGTTTGTTATTTCAATTTACCAATTAATATCGCAAAGGTCACTACCATTGTCAGTCGATTTCAGTGAAAACTGGTACGTACCTTAACTGTGTTTGTATGAGGTTTCGACGTTAGGGTGTCGGAGGCGTCCCGGGACGTGCTCTCTAGGTATTAGGCTTTTGCACCCTGGCGTCTGAATGGGAATCGTTGAGTGAATGTGTTGGTGAGCTTGTGTTTTTTGCCATTTTTTAAATATAGGACTAGGTAGGTAGGTAGCTTACTTTCTTGGTATGTGTGAATGTTAATTTTAAGTAGGTAGGGGCCGGGGCTGGCTACCGTTTTCTCTTTCGGGTAGGCCGCGATTCGACCGGTAGTCAGTTCCTGGAAGAGCTCGAAGTTTCGTTCACGAATCGAAATCGAACGAGGCATGACGTTCGATGGATGATTCGTCTTCGATTCTTCTTGCTCGCATAGCTTTTCGCGGACGCGGACGCGAACGGTAAACGCGCGCGGATTAGGTCCTCGAAACGTTTCGCACCTGCTCGATTGCACCAGGGGAACGATCGGCTTCTCCCGAAACTTGTGATTCGTCTCGGAAGTCGTCGATCGTTTTCCCTGCGAGCACGTTTAGGGTTTCAGATGTTCGGCGGACCGCGAAGAAAAAGAAGAGGCCCGACAAACAGTCACTCAAGAGGGCAGCAACTGCATGTGTTTTATCGTTACTACCTTGTCACTATACTCGTCAGTAGAAATATTTGAAGTAGTTGTAGAAAAGTAGTTAGTCGCATCAATGGGCAGGCCTCGCCGCCCCAACGATCAGCCGAGATGGGCACATCGGCGATTTGCATTAGCGTTGCGGAGAAAAAACACGCGTTGCATTAAGTAATTTTGAACAGAGGATAAAAGTTAGTGTTGCGAAAATAATCGCGATCTAGATTGTGTATAGTGTTGCGAATTAAATGGTCGCGATTTCGATTTTATTTCATTTTTTTTTTTCAAGATATAAAGATTGTGTAAGAATTTTTGTAGTCAAGTAGTCTTTTTTCTCAATCCTCTGTTCGTTGAATTAGCGTTGCGCAGCAAAAAAGAATCGCGTTTGATTTCGAGTCATTTTCGATTTTTCAGGCGCCCATGCTCGAGCTGCAACGAACCCTCCCTGGTGTGGTGCAGGCATTCGCGTTTTCGAATAGAGTTACGAAAAAATCTCAACGGGTTGAATTAGCGTTGCGAAAAAATAAAACAGAATTTTTTTACTTACCGCTTTTGTTAATGACAAAGTAAAATGGTGGATGAGCCGGGTCTCTTCACCAATAGACTTTGTCACTCCTCCTGCATGCCTCGCGAATCAATTAATAAAAACAATTCTGTTTGAAAAATTAGCGTTGCGAATTTGATATCGCGATTGTCTTAGTGTTGCGAAAAATACCAACGCGTTGTATTAAGGCGGGATTATTATCTTGCATATTGGAAAACGTAAAACCTGACATTTAATGGTTATACTCGCGACCGCGTATATAATATTAAATGTTTAACATTGCAGAATTAGTTGCGCAATAATGCATACGAACATTGAATTCTAAAGATTTTGTTGTTTAGATTTTCGAGTTATATTGCTCGAGTTCTGTTTAAAGTTTTTGCAATGTGGAGCATGTGTCCACCGGACCGCTACACGTCGAGAAAAGAAACGTATTGGTACGTTCTCAGGTCGCAGTTAGCGCAAAATCACGGTTCACGTTGCTACGTTCGATTACGCGCGGTGTGCCCTGTCACACAATTCGTTTGTCGTTCCAGCAATGGAACAAGTGTATCCGTTTTCGTATGACAGTACCATACACAAAAAGAAGACGTATTAAGTTACGTCACCTGTGGTGGTACGCACGACAATGCCATGGTGACCATTGTATTAGCATCTAATGCGGTGCGAGCCATGGTGTTGACGTGCCTTACGATGGCGGAAATCACTGTAGGTTCACCTGAACGTAGCGACGTGTACCTTGGCCATTTGATGGTGTGTGAGCGCTAATTGCAAGGAACCTACCACTGCGTTTTACAAAGCATGTATTTTTTTAACGTAGTGGTCCGATCGGGTTAGAAGACATACACTTTGTGTATGTATAGCGTATCGAACGCCTCGTCGGCCCGCAAGGTAAAAGACGGGGTATCTTTACGTAGGGACCGCGCAGTAATTTTTTCGATAGAACTTAGTGTTCGTTGCACCATGCAAAACTGATTTTGCAATGTTCGAATTTGTAATAATAGTAGGGACCGCGAAGTATATTTCCCTACTCGCGTGATATAGTAAGAATTAGATATTCGAATCGATTTAATACGAATGTTTTCCGATATGCAAACGGTAGAAAATCCTCCCTTTTAGAGTTGCGATGATTGAAATGCCGCACTGCACCGAATGACTGCCCCTGAAAACCCACAGCCGGTGTGGCTGCCCCTGAAAATACCCCCCGCAGCCAATGCTTCCCCATTAGAGTTGCGTATAAAGAAATTAAAGTGCACGGGAGTTTTTCATATCGAATTTAATAAATTAGCGTCGCGCCAATAATGCACTGCTCGCGTTTGTTTCAATATATTTATTATTTATTATTTTTTGACTAGCGTTGCGAAAGAATAATTCGGCTTGATTCCCTCCTCATAAATTCAAATGGCTGCTATCGCGATTCCATTTAGTGTTACGGAAAAAAATGAAAGTGCACGGTAATTTTTTTTTCTGAGGAAAATGAAATAGTGTTGCGGTAGATCATGCACTGCTCGCGTTGTTTAGAGATATTCAATGTACATGTTTGTAGAGTAGTGTTGCGCAAAACCAGTCCACTCGCGCGTTTTTTGAAATATATCGAGTGGACAACCATTCTCAACATGTATTTTTTTTTTATTTTTTTATTTTTTTCTGGAAAAGTCGCCACGCCCCTTCCCAAAATACCCCCCGCAGCCATTGCTACCCATTAGAGTTGCGCATAAAGATATTAAAGTGCACGGGAGTTTTTTTGTATCGAAACCAATTAAGTAGTGTCGCGATAAATAATGCACTGGTCGCGTTTGTTTCATTATATTTATTATATATTGTTAATATACTAGCGTTGCGCAAGAATAATTCGGTTTGATTTCCTCCCCATAAATTTTAATGGCTGCTATCGCGGTTCCATTTAGTGTTGCGGAAAAAGAAATGAAAGTGCACGGGAATTTTCTTTTGTGAACAAAATAAAATAGTGTTGTGGTGGATAATGCACTGCTCGCGTTGTTTAGAGACATTCAATGTATATTTTTGTAGAGTAGTGTTGCGCAAAACCACGTCCACTCGCGCGTTTGTTTGAAATTTATCGAGTGGACAACCATTCTGAATTTTTTTTTTTATTTAAAAAATTTTTTTCTCTATAGGTGACCACCCCCTTCCCAAAATACTCCCCGCAGCCATTGCTTCCCCATTAGAGTTGCGCATAAAGAAATTAAAGTGCACGGGAGTTTTCTATACCGAATATAATAAATTAGTGTCGCGATAAATAATGCACTGGTCGCGTTTGTTTCATTATATTTATTATATATTGTTAATATACTAGCATTGCGCAAGAATAATTCGGTTTAATTTCCTCCCCATCAATTTTAATGGCTGCTATCGCGGTTCCATTTAGTGTTGCGGAAAAAAATTAAAGTGCACGGGAATTTTTTGTTCTGAAAAAAAATAAAATAGTGTTGCGGTAGATCATGCACTGCTCGCGTTGTTTAGAAATATTCAATGTACATTTTTGTAGAGTAGTGTTGCGCAAAACCAGTCCACTCGCGCGTTTGATTGAAATATATCGAGTGGACAAACATTCTGAATATGTATTGTTTTTGTATTTTTTAAAATTTTTTCTTGTGTTAATCCAAGATTTAGTATGTTTCAGATATTTCATCCCATGACGAGGAAGAGACGTTTGTTGTATGTGTTGCGTGTGGTGTAGGTTCTCGTATTTGTTATACCTTGTGCTGTCTATTGTATTTGTTGATCGTTGTGTAGTCTAATATATTTTTATTTCAGCAAATTTGTGCTAGCCCTCCCCCCCTCCCCCAAAAGTAAATGGCCAAAATACATAAAATACAAAAAGAAACAAAAATAAAATACAAAATACAAAATACAAAAAATACAAAAAAACAAAAACAAAATACATGATAGGTAGGAAATAAAAAAAAATAAAAAATTAGATTTTATACTAGGCAGGTAGTAATTCGGCGGGTAGGCTTTGCAATGAGCTCTTCTTGGTATTCGTTTGCACAGTGATCAAAACTAGAGCACTGTCAAATGTGTATTAGGAAGAGTACAAAATGGGGTACAAAATTACGGCTTTTTTTATTATTTTGTAATTTTGTTAACTTTCCGTCGGGTGGGACGTTGGCCTTGTTGAAACACGGCGGAAATTGTACGCTTTTCGCCATGTCTGAACGACGCCAAACACTATGTGGGTGGGGCGGGTCTCCCTCACAGCAACCTCCACGTGGTGAGACCCGGACAATCGGTGTGATTCTCGATTTAGAATATTTTGTTGAGCAATGATTATACCAATTGTTCTATAAAATATTAAAAATCTATAATCACATCGAGCCAATGGCTGTGATAATAAAATGATTCTTTGACATGATTTCTTCTCGACGTTAGTTTTAAACGAATATTCTTTGTTGGATAATAATTATTTTATATCGGAATAATTTCCAAATTAAATATAAATTCTGATATTTCTTTCTAGTTACTTTCATATTGCCTACATTTATAAACTATCGATTATAAAACAATGATTACAATGGTCAACAATAAGGAAAATAAAATGGCAATAACAGTGTAATGAAATTACACAATAAAAAATAATTATTTTGCAAGCCATTACAGAATGCGTTTATTTACAACCGTTCTATGTATTCAGATAGCACTCAGCACCCACTTTAGGCCCGCAGTTTAACACGGGGGCTGACAGTCTTTAAATATATCTCGTCGGTGCTTTAAGTATATCTCGTCGGTGCTTTAAGTATATCTCGTCGGTGCTTTAAGTATATCTCGTCGGTGCTTTAAAAAATCATTTGTTCCCTTCACGGTGTCCGTACATTTAAATAATGTTTGCAATTGTTTACATATGTCAGTATAGCCGCAGATGATTCTTGCCGCTTTTCCATAAGATACAATGTAAAATCCGGTAAGATTCATCTGCTCCGTAAAATGTCCGTACAGCGCCATTTCGTGCAGCGGCAAAACGCTCAAACTGTTAGCCAAATTTACCGACCGATGATTCCACATTTCATCGCTAGATGGCGCACGCGAGTACACTAGCTACTGTCGGTACATTTGGCTAACAGTTTCAGCGTTTTGCCGCTGCACGAAATGGCGCTGTTCGGACATTTGAGCGGAGCAAATGTATCTTGCCGGAGTTTACATTGTGTCTTATGGGAAAAGAGGCAAGAATCATTCCCGCTATATATGTAAACAAAATTGCAAACATTATTTAAACGTACGGGCACCGTACAGGGAACAAATGATTTTTGCAGAATTCCACATTACTTGACATTGCAGTTTGTAATAGTAACGTCAACGTTCAAAAGGAATCACGGAATCATGATCAAAGTAAATTAAAATCAATTTAAATTAATCGCTAAAATTTATTAGCACCGACGAGATATATCTCGTCGGTGACGGGGGCTGGCAGTCTTTCAATATATCTCGTCGGTGACGGGGGCTGGCAGTCTTTCAATATATCTCGTCGGTGATTGGGGCCGTTACCGACCGCTCCCAGCACCCACTCAGCATCCACTTTAGGCCCGCAGTTTAACACGGGGGCTGGCAAGACTGCCAGTGATTCGTGCCGGATTACACAGAAGACACCGTGTGATAAGCGGCACAAATCATTTGCTCCGTAAAATCTCGAAATAGCGCCACTTGACGTAGTGGCAAAACGCTGAAACTGGTAGACAAATGTTACCAACAGTCGATTTTTATAAGAAACAACAGTAGTGCCATCTCTGATCAAATGGTAGAACGAGACCAACCTATTTTATCAAAACTGACCCAAAACCAAATTTTAGCCACATTTAATGTGCAATATCATTGTCAAAGAAAGTTTTAGGTATACGATATTAACTGAGAGGAAATGAGAGATTACCCTCGGGGTTTTAGTGTCCCCACTTTTCTGCATCATCTTTTTAGACTTGAACAGAACAGACTGCTAATGATGCATGTAAGATGATCAGAGATGGCGCTACTGTTGTTTCCCATTAAAATCGACTGTTGGTAACATTTGTGTACCAGTTTCAGCGTTTTGCCACTACGTCAAGTGGCGCTATTTCGAGATTTTACGGAACAAGTGATTCGTGCCGCTGATCACACGGTGTCTTCTGTGTAATCCGGCACGAATCACTTGTTGTCATAATAAAATATCATAACACTAAACTTCATGACAATTGAAATGACAAACAACTGGTATATATTTATTTATTGTTTATGAAAGTGGAAAAATGTCATTATTGTTCAGAATTATAATCTGAACACAAAATTAGTATTCTTTACTATTATCAGCGACTCGTGTAAAACCACTGTTGAAATAACAATTATGAATAATTTAAGCACAATCGAGGTACAAGATAGACCCAACATCCCATTATATGATTGCATGATTACAATCTATATATTACTATGTCACAAATAATATTTCATGTAATAAGGTTTCAAGTGACACAAAAATACGTGGATGTTAGTTTAATGCTTTATTCTTTTTTCTTTAGAAAGGTATAAAAGAAAATCAATTTCATTTCGCTATATAATCTTTTAAATTTAAACAAGATTTTCGGTATTCGCTTCTTCTAAATTTGACGATATTGCAAATCGTCGATACCTAATTGAAAATTGTAATTTGAGGTAAACAATTTTCTAATTCACGATTTGATTTAGAACTCATTGTAAAATCTATTCTGGACAATAAATTCAGATAGGACTTACTATAGATAGTAACTTCTAATTATTATGCACATTTCTTACACTGTAACGTCCTGACGTCCGAACATCAGCGCAGAGGTCGACGCAATGTGCGCCGCATATTGCACTTACTGCATCACTCAAACATTTAACAGTTAATAATATTATATTGCGAAAATATTACTATCACATTTTTATCATTTTTAAATTATTTAATAATTTCTAGTATTTTGGTATTTCATGCCACAATTGGTTGATGCATTACAATTGCATCATTATAGCGTTTTATTTAAATTAACTTGTTTTTTAAATCTGAACCGACAAACGAGAGATGAAAAATCGAACGATGAATTGTTGCTTCACCTAAAGAAATATTATTGTTTCATTGGCTACTAAATATCTTGTTAGAAAAACTGTTGCATTGAAGATAAATAGGCCGTAGTTATTTATAAAAAAAATATACAATTGGTATCGGAACCACAATAAGTTAACTGGCTTTATCATGTAATCATGCGATTATTAAAATCATAGTGGATTGATAAATGATGCATAAGTATTGCCAGCATTGCGGATCTTAGCGCTTAAGGATAGGACGTGACAATATTACTCAGTATAAATTTCTAGAGTAAACCGTAAACTATAATGCAAATATTTAACCGGCCACTGCCTCTGTATAAAAGACGCGTATAGTTCAAGTAAAACGATGGCAGTGAAAATATCAAATTAATTATGTCGCTAAAATTTTAAGTTCGCATGGACGGAAATGACTTCCAATGTAGTATCTTTATAGGTGTAGTATGACAAAGTTGCTCGTATAAATCTATGAATGAACTTTTCAACAAAGAGGTGTAATGTACAACTACCTCAAACAATTAACACGTTGCGGTCCTTCAACGGCGTTTTATTATGCGGTCTGCAGACAACGCGCGTCTGACACGACTATTTCTTCGAATGTTAGTGAAACAAATTTAGTGATTTGATTGGAATTCTTCCAAGTGACCGTTTGAAAGAAATATTGGCATTACGATACGCTGCGGTATTATCCAAGGTCACTATATTTACTTCACTAACAGTACACTGCGGTTGCTGAAAAATTCTCAGTCGTAACAGTTTGGTAACGTTAATATACATGTATTGTTAATTTAATGTAATGTTAAATAAGATGTACTTTCTATCGTTAAGAATATCATTGCTTGGTAACCTTAAAAAATTGATAAAAACATGATTAAGTAGTTTAACAAAAAAATGTTAAAATGCATTGTGAAAAGGAACTCGCATTTTTTACTGTCCTTAATGTAGCGCAAAATTCTATTTAAAATATTCTTTCGATGTATATCACATGCAAGAAAAATATTTAAGTATATGTTAAATGAAGTTCGCGGGTATGCGGTACTTGATTTTTTAAATTAAAAATACAACTGTTGTTATTGAACACACACACAAAAGTTAAAAGAAGCTTACGCAAACATTAAAATTTATCGTATTTATTGGAAAAAATTTAAATTTCACGTTAAAGTAACTTCAAGTACTTTGATTTAACCAGTTTTCATATCTGCGTTTATATCTAACAAAAAGTATGACTAAGTACGTAGTACAGCTTTTACGTAATTGAACCGGAGAGCGCTACAGTTCAACATGGACCACGGACCGCAATGTGTTTACATTAAATATAATCACCGACTATTTATGAAATAGTTCAGTGTGGTTGCTTTACTTCTAACAATTGAGGATAATTTTCTACTATGTTCAATAAGATTCCTTCAATGTATGCTCTTAATTGAGTGTTGACCTCTTGCTGCTCCTTTAAAGCTTGTTTCATCTGCAACAAACCAATTTGAATAGAATCGAGACAAACAATTTAAACAGAATATTATCACAACTATGACTTAGTACATACTTCGGATATGCTACAAAGATCACGATAATCACCAGGAATCTGGCCATCCATCTATAATGAAATACAATTAACATTAGAGACCTGTATTATGCAATTTCTAACTAGTGGAATCTTTCACCGTTTCGTCGGTTAAAGATCTAATGTGTGACGTACTTGATCTTGATCGATGCCAGCTAATAATTCTACTGCAAGACTAGGTCCTTTCTCAGCATTACTGTTACAGGGATTTAACGTTAAAAGTTCACGGCCTGCCTGCAGTGCCGCTGCAGCTTGCAATTCGTCTCTCGATTCTTCTAGATCTGAGGCAACAAATTCAACAAATTCGATTAATTTTAAAAACCGATTTTGTTAATTGGAATGACGGATTCGATAATATTATTACTTTTATTATGCGCCCGTAGTTGTGCCACCTGTTGCAGTAATTCATCTATTCTTTGCTGGTCCTCTACCCTCAACGCAAGTTCTTCTCTAACAGCTTCTAGCTGATGGTGAGCATCGTTTGCCCGACTTATGGCTTGACGTTCGTTTTCCCGTGCCATCTTGGCTTCCATCGTGGATTCCTCAAGCTCATTCTCCAATCGATTTTTCTCTGACTTTACTTTTTCCAATTGTTCCCGTAACCTTACTATTTCGTCTCTTAAACCGGACCTTTCAAGCTCGATTGCTTGCAATTTTATATTATAATTTTCTAGTTGCAACTGCCGCTCGCGATCCAACCGGTTCGCCCATTCTCTGTGCCTCCGTTGCTCTGCCTGGAAAAATATTATTTATCATGTTAATTTAATCGACGAGTATACAATATTTTGACGTTGTTTGCGCTATTATTTTACTGATTCGATACAAATTAATCTAATCGGATAAACAGACGACCGTGCTTGCAATAGCTTTCCGAAAGGAGGTACCGAAGTGGAACGTACTTGAAGCCTTTCCTCGGCCCTAGCTTCAGCATCCTTAGTCGCCTCCTCCAGCATTAGTATTCTCGCCTGCAACGTAGCATTTTCCTGCTTCGCTCTTGCGTAGCGCTCTTCGCCGACCGATTGAGTATCCACTAAAGCATGCATTTGTTCTTGGATCATTTGGACCTGGAAACACAATTTATTTTTGAAATATCAGTCTTGTTAACTTTTCAATTTCAAATTAAATTTTGCTGCAATGTTCTTGCGTGAACCAAAATTCCTTAGAATTTACAAATAGAATTTAACTAAACTTTTATTTCACGAGATTTTTTCGGTCGATTCGACAATCGACGGGTTAAAAAGTTTTTTGGAGACACAGCGATGCGCGCACAACTGCCGGGTTTCCCGCCACACGTAACTGTCCCGTTTTATCCACACCGATTAATAGATCTGACATAATACTATACTAAATAAACACGGCGTAGTCCTTTGGTTGAGAACTGGCCACAGTAGTTACTGTTACTTTTACTGATCAATTAAAATCACTTTAATGCGTTCGTTTTAATGACCCTTGAAAGTCCAGTAGCTGAATACGACGGAGTACTGACGAAGACAGTGTCGACGAATACCTCCTGTTCAGAAACTTGCGCACGCGACTATACATTCCGAAGGTTTGCCGTTAGTGGTTCTCAATCGCGAGACACGAGACTGAATGTCGATTTTTCTGCCTATGTAAAATGTCAAGCTCAGGGGGGTTTTAAAGACCTCGAGACTTTTTAATAGACACTCAATGAATGGATTTTAGATACGTGAAAGTCTTGGGCGCTAATTTTTACTTGAATCGAATTTTTCCAGTAGTCTGCCATTTAAAGCCTGTAATCGGCCATCCTAGGCGTTACTACTGTTAATATATTATTTTCTAAATTTATTATACGACGGCATGAAACTATATATTGTTAATGAGGAATAGGCTGACCATTGTACTCATTCAAATGTGTAAGAGTTCGTTACAAAATATCTTTTATTTTTTAACAATTTAATTTTGGGAAGGCTGATAAATGATTAAATTCTCTTATAATTATATATTTAGTACCTCTCTCAGTAGTAGCAGTACTTTAGAAGTATAAAAATAATCTGTACTATTTATATTTTAAGACGTGATTAACTAAGTATAAAAATTTAATATTATTAAGTAAACAAAGTTATAACTAGAAAAAGATCGAAGTCCAATACGTATCCGAAGTGTCTATAATTAGTTTTCACCGAGCAGTCGATGAGCACCACTGCACCCATCGGTGGAATACTAAACATAAATACGCCAGCAACACATGGCATTAGCCTACCGTAAAGGTGAAACTGTATTCCTTACGTTACAAATATAATTTTAAATGTTATACAATGCTCCCTAAGTATATTATTTTCTATTAAATACCTATTAAAGTGTAAACGTTGCTATATAATTTCTCAGCTCCGTTGCATAAAAATAATTACACCGTTTACTCTCCCAAATTCATGAAACTTGAATTGGGCGTACTTTCTCTGTCACAAAAATTGAGAATAATATACAATGAATATATTACAATTATTTTCTTTGTATTGCAATTGCCTAAATAATTTATCAAAATAATTCGAGTTGTGTCGAGATTCTTCGATAATCGATCGCGGTAATCAATTACGTAGCTCCTACACATTTAAAAAGGAATGTTGTTTACATAGTATGCGCCTATAAGAACAGTTTAATAGAACTAGAATTCCGAATCGAACTGGTTCGAGCGAAGTACAGTTGATCGAAAAAGTATTTGCACATTCAATTGCTCAAAAATAACTTTCTGCGATGAAAATAAAACAATATCAAAACTTGCGGATAATATACTATCCAACATGAATTTCGCGTTCCGAAAATCAAAAAATTTCCTGAGCAAATGTCAGCAGACGTCCACAAAGGGTGAAGGGCGGATGTTGCTTTCGCGGGCAATGAACCGCCGAAAAGTATACAGTCGATGAAAAAACTGTTTAGAAAGACTGTACACTTACTGGCACAGAGGATGCATGTATACGTAGTCTTTGGAAACAGTTTTTTGATCACACATACATACTTATATATACTTATAGACCCGGCATTGGTATAGGATATGCATTAGGTCGCATTATTCCAAGGTAACGAAGTACTGGTGCCCACAACGACAATTCAAAATGGTGGATAATTTATTCGACATATACATTGTTATTACTATTCTTTTTTTTAAATACAGTAAATTGTGAGGAAATAAATACATATTATCAACATCTACATTAAAATTTAACCTTTTCTAATTTATAATTGACAAAATGAGCCAGCACAATTTGCACAAAATGAACGAATGATAAAATAAAATATTTATACAGAATGAGACACGGCGACGTGTTTCGCCTCTAACAATTTAGCTTCGCGGTACTGCAGCTTCTCAATAGACTATAGCAGTTTGCCCACAACCGTCATCTGGTAGATGATATAACATTGGTACAGGGCATGGTATCTGGAACCGGGTCTATAAGTATGTATGGTCTAAGGTCGAATGAATGTAAACTACGGATAGATACGCTCAAAGAATGATGAACATATTTTTGACCAAACACACGGTGGTTCCCACGCGCTACCATTTGCGTGTTCGAGCGAATCCAATTTAAAATCGTGACGTTACCATTCGGAGTAAAATCGCCCACCGTCTCTAGATAAAGGCTCGACCTGGCTTACTTGCTCGGTAAGTCGAGGACCACGGCGACGAGGTAGCCGACTAACACGGGAAGAGGGCGTCTGTCCGACGAATTGAAACTGTCCTTCCCACAAGTCGTACTCGAGGCCGGCTCCGGGTCCTGGGGACAGCCCCTCCCCGGATATTATTCGACTGTCGTGATCGTGATCGTGATCATGATCGGCCGGGCATGTGTCCGTTTGCTCGTCGTAAACGTTCAAATCCATTTTCAGCATTCGCGATCTGTCACGTCACACCTGTGTCAGGTAGAACCGTCATCCTCCTCGGGTTAAACGCAACCTCGAAACACACCGGGTCTACCTATTCCGTTAGAACGACGTGCAAGCACGCCGTTCGTCGCTAGTACATATCCCCTCGTGCACACACACAACACACTGCCTCGGACACTAACCTAACCTCGAAATTTCGTGCATTACCCAGCGGAGAACCTCGATGCCCGATACTCGAACGACCGGATAATCGAAACCGAACGAACGTAGGGAGAGTCGCGGTCACAACAGTCGGCGCACTTCCGTTTCTTCGGGCGTACTTCGAACATAATCGTTCGTCTCGATCGCCCGCTGTAAACTGGGAGTAGCCGCGAGGCTATTTGTGCACTCCGTATACTACGTATCGACTAACTCCGACGCGAATTCACGTATATCGCGCCGCCTCTTACATCGAACAAAGTCTGTAACCGGCCACCCCTACGCGCGCTTCGCAAATCCAGTTAGAAAGCACGGAAAGCTCTTCCTGGCCTTTGTCTGCTCGCCACAGCCAATTAGCCAATTAAGATTCCCTATACCTTCGGCTCCGATTTCGTTTTTAACCGGTGCACGTCGAATACCGTGGCAATCAGCCGAGGACAAAATTGCGTATCACACAGAAAATATTATCAACCTAGAGAACGTCTTAAACAAAAAATTGATATATGTTTTCCTTTCTATACAGCATTTAATCCTCGGATAGCTAACCTTCTTTCGCTCGCCGTTGGAAGGTTAAAACTTTGTGCACAATTTAGTTATATGTATTTTTGATATTTTGAAAAATTCCAAATCTTCAACAGATTTCTATTCATCTCGATTTTATTTATCTATGTGTTTCAGAGACATGTAATTGGAAAATGTCTGAAAATTGAAAAACGTATTCTTCCGGATGACATTAAATTGCTGGGATGCGGTAGCATCTATTATATCACGACAAAGCGACGTAATGCATACATTATGGACTGTATTTAAATTTGATGGTGGTAATAAGGCAACAGGTTCCGTTTTAATCACTGTGTATGCAATGCGATAATTTCCGTACATGCCAGACGCGGGTACACGCCCCTGGTATCAACTTGCGTAGCGTGTTGTATGTTATTGAATATGTTCGATATGATATATGTATGCATAACACACTTCATTTGAATTTAGAACTGTGTCAGAGATTATTTTCTCTTTTATACTACAATTTCCGGCTTTTAAAATTGCTTTAGAGAGTTTCATTAAAGAAAAAACTTGAATGATATAGCTTTACTAATTAAACTATAAAATTAATAATTATGGTAACGTAACGAAGCAATCTCTTTTCACTTTTTTTCCAAGTAGTGGAGCTTTTCCGTTATCCAAACTTTCGTTTAACTGTAACCTACTTTAACAAATATTTCGAGGCTATTTCTTATCAATGTTCAATCATTAGCTTGATAAATGTTACTAATTTTATACTAATATCTAACCCCGTGACCGAGAAACTTGCTTGAAAGTTTATTTATTATGCCAGGCAAGACGTTCAATGATTAATTAATATTCTATCGAACATAAAATATAAAGCGGTGAATATAATGGAAGAAAATGCAGAACTAATTTTGCAACTAAAGTCTAACAACATGTCTAATAAAATGTAATGTGCAGAAATACCGTGTAAGATGAAAATGCTTGATATTATCCTCGCTTTTCAATTAACTTCCACCACCGTGTTGCTCTGGTAGAAAGCGTTTGTACAAATTGAATCCGAGATAAGCAATCACACAAAGAAGAATCAAAAAACTTATGAAAGGCCATCCGCCCCATCCAATAAAACCTCCAGGTGTTGCTCTGACACAGGACATGTTTTTCCACCTGTTTTCTCAAATTTTTATTCAACGTTCGCTCAACAGCTCATACTAGAAACGAATATTTCACTAATAATTTCATTTGTACGAAAAATTTTGTAATTTGACATTTTCAACGTGACTGATTAATTTTTATTGTTTACCGCTCGATCGTATTTTTCTATTATACCGGCTTTCTATTGTTTCTTTCCAAATCTACACCGTGAACGTTTTTGTCATGCGCAAATGATTGAGTCACGAAGAGCGTCATGAAGGACTACTTTATTACATTACAAAAATGCGCACGCTAGAAAATTATATGTAAGCAAATATCACAACGTACAAACATTTTTACATCAACATTCGCGAAGAACTGTTTATTTGATAAGAGATGTGTGCCCTATAAACTCGAGTAGGCATTTTATAACACGTTTCACATATTCATATTGATATCGCTCTCATCACAATTTTCGAACCTTCTCCAAGTTTATCATAGTCAAATCTGTAATAAACATTTCACTAAATGGAGAGTATTTTTCAATATCAAAATCGTACAGGAGGTTTCACAAAATTGTGGCATGGTATATCATTAGATAAATGCTATCAAAAAAAGCGTAGAAAGTATGAATCACGACGCAACAAAAATCACCGATATCTCCGACACCACGTGTACCAAACTAATCAACCTAATTTGCCGTAGCCGTTCTCCCGAGCTCATTCTTCCAGCCGCGTTTCATGAAACATCCTGTACGGTATCACAGAGTCAGCTTACTTCTGCGTAATCCAATCAGGAGCTGTTAATTGCACAACGATTTAATTCAGGTGCCGCGGTAATTAGCGTGTTCCCTTTTACTTTCGCGACGCATCGAATTTGCGGTATCCACGAGTCGCGCGGGCTGCGTATCGTCAGGAGCGTTCGCATCGATCATTCCTCGATCCGTGATCTCTCTTCTACGGTCGATTTACGTGCCAGTTGAACGCGTGCCGGTCGATTCTATCGTGTCGGTGCCAGCGTTCACTCTTTTCGTCGTCGAAATCTCTATGATACCGTGATCATCAAGGCAATCCGCGTCGCAATACGTCGCGGAATCATCCTCGCAGCCTTCGCAGGGAAGGTATTCTCTGCTGACCTTCGAGAAAACGAGAAACTCCGCCGGGAAGTTCTGTTTCGCGTCCCTTTTCGTCTTCCTGGTCTACAGGTTCAAAAAGACGGACCTTTCTGTTAGCGGCCGGCAGCGTATCGTTACCGTTTAGGGTACTCTGTCCCCGCGATTATCGCCCTGGATGTGAAAAACGATCGTGCACTTTACTTCTCGCCGACAGCGAATTCCATTCGCGCACGGGAATATTTCGAGACATTCTGATATAACAACCATTCAAATCTACATAGCAATTTTCTTTTACGTAGTTTTTAATCCGCGTTAATCTTCGCATACGACTACATAGAAATAATTACGAGCTTGACCTGACTGCTGGAAAAATGGAATTCGAATGAAACGCTAGCGTCCTGGGTCAACATGGACCCAACTCTTCAAGGGTTTCATAGCTCAAAGATAGCCGATGCACTAATTTCTAATTATAATTATAATATACAGATTTGTAACTCAAAGATAAAAGGATCTGTATCAACATTATTCGACATAAAAAAAGAATTCCAATGAGTAGATTGTAGATGGCAAAAAAAGAAACAGAATTGTATAGTCATAGAATGATAAAATTTTTTGTTGGATCCAATTAGTACTAACACTAAACCTAACTGTGTCTTATAGAAGTTTG
This sequence comes from Seladonia tumulorum, assembly GCA_913789895.3. Classification (NCBI taxonomy): domain Eukaryota; kingdom Metazoa; phylum Arthropoda; class Insecta; order Hymenoptera; family Halictidae; genus Seladonia; species Seladonia tumulorum. The sequence continues at coordinate 3,729,909 of OU565281.1, forward strand.
AGTTGAAACTTTGTACGGTTTTCATTGTAATATGTGCTCAAATTATGAAGCCAACTCAAGTAATTTCCTACGAAGACATTTGTACAATTTCAATAATTCCGAAATAGAAAACCGGTCACCGTGGCAGGTTTAGCGTTAATTAACCCAAAAAGAAAATCGATTACACGAGCGACGAAAGCGCGAAAATGATCGACAATTGCGACCAAAGGATGAGAGTTCTCAGTGTCCCGATCAGACGACAAACAGACAGAGACGTGTCAACATCGTGCATTGTTTTCGCCGCGTTCAGAAGCCACACGATCGCGTCATCTTGAGAACAATGACGAGCGCCGACGAGTATCATTGTTATCTCTCGCGGGGGGGAACCACGGTGAATAATGAATGGCAATTAGAGGGAATTCTCCTAGCACCGGACACATAACAATCTTTCTTTTCAATATGTATAAAATTACACGCGCACTAAATTCGGAGAAACATATTAATTAACATTCTAGTGCCTTATTTCATTGTTCTTGCTTTACTTCTTCGTCATTAGCTTTAGTTGGATTCTTTGCTGTTAGTAATTTCTGCTCGTCCTTCTCGCTCGTTATGTTTCAATTGTTTAGATGACACTGTCTGAAAGTTAATTCTAAGCAACCTGGGAATACCGAGCTTCAAAATAAATTTTAAATTATTATCAAAATTTCTTTCAATTCATTTTTATTCATAATAATTCTATCAAAATTTAATTTTATTTTGAAAATTCCTCTAAATTCAAAATAAATAAAAATTATTATCAAAATTTCTTTCAATTCATTTTTATTCATAATAATTCTATCAAAATTTAATTTTATTTTGAAAATTCCTCTAAATTCAAAATAAATAAAAAATTATTATCAAAATTTCTTTCAATTCATTTTTATTCATAATAATTCTATCAAAACTTAATTTTATTTTGAAAATTCCTCTAAATTCAAAATAAATAAAAAATTATTATCAAAATTTCTTTCAATTCATTTTTATTCATAATAATTCTATCAAAATTTAATTTTATTTTGAAAATTCCTCTAAATTCATAATAAATTAAAAATTATTATCAAAATTTCTTTCAATTCATTTTTATTCATAATAATTCTATCAAAATTTAATTTTATTTTGAAAATTCCTCTAAATTCAAAATAAATAAAAAATTATTATCAGAATTTCTTTCAATTCATTTTTATTCATAATAATTCTATCAAAAATTAAGTTTATTTTGAAAATTCCTCTAAATTTTAAATTATTATCAAAATTTCTTTCAATTCATTTTTATTCACAATAATTCTATCAAAATTTAATTTTATTTTGAAAATTCCTCCAAATTGAAAATAAATTAAAAATTATTATCAAAATTTCTTTCAATTCATTTTTATTCATAATAATTCTATAAAAATTTAATTTTATTTTGAAAATTCCTCTAAATTCAAAATAAATAAACGATTCGAATTGGTAACCGGTCAATTCAATGAAAAGGTCAAGGTATCTGAAACAGGTGTACTGGGGTCACTCATGACCCCAACAAAATTTGAAATATCGAGTTTCCTAATTTCTAGAATATTCGGATTATTTAGTCTTGTATAGTTAAAGATAACTGAGCAAAATTTCAAAATTTTAAAAACGTCCTAGTATGGGGTTCCGTGATCTCAGCAATTACTGTACTGCTTAAGAAAATATTAATAAATGATGCTCTACTATGAATATGACCAAAATTCAAGTGTCCAGCATTAGGCGAGTCCTCTCTACTTCAGATCAAGAGAGCATGAAGATTTACTTGGACCGGTGGATGCGTCAGGATAGGGATCCTAGGGTCCAATCTTCTTCGAGAATCTCGAGGTAGGAATCGATATAGGAACACGCTAATCACGCACAGTAGCAGGATAACGAAAAGGATAACGCCGGTCAAGGACGTGCCCGAGCTTTTTGACTCCTGTTCTCGTTCGGTGCAATAAGGATGCGAATAGTATCCTCCCGAATGATAGGGCCCGTAGGGACCATAGGGATTCAACGGCGGGTAGGCTACCGGTGGCGGGTAGTATATGTAAGGGGGTTGATGAGCAGGGTGTTGCTGATGGAACCTGGCGTTCTCGACGTGATCTTCAGCAGAGGATCCCGACCGCGGTGGAGATCTACAAGGCGAGTTCGAAGCACACATCTACGATCTAGGAATCGCGTTTCCTTCCATCCGACATCGCTGCCAAAGTCCCGAAATTGAAAAAGAATTACCCACTCTTGTCTACGAAACGATAATTTTGATGTACAACTGTTTCCAAGGTTAGGTTAAAAGAAATCTTGACTCGATCAGTGTTCAGGGAACTTCCGTTCGAGGTATCGGTATACTGGGTGTTCCGTAAAAAATTATATAAAATAATCACTATATGTATTAAACTGTGGTGTAGCATATCGTAAAATTTGTTCTATGGAGCATGGTCATTTTTTGCAAAATGAAGATCACAAGATTATGGGATTCTTATCGTATTTAACCCTTTGCACTCGAAGCTATTTTAAACTCCAAAATGAAACATTTCTTCCGACCTGGAATATTATCTTTCTATATATATATTTTTTTTTCATGTTGCAACTTACTCTTACACTTACCGTAATATATTGAGTACAAACAAATTTAAAAATGTAAAAAATATTTTTAATAATGATGCAGCAATTTTTAGTGGTACTTTACAGTCATCATTCGAGTGCTAAGGGTTAACTTGGCCCTATTTTTACCTCTCACAGTGATGTTTATGGAAATTTCGGAGCCGACCTTAAACCCATAATTAACTCCCTGCACCTTTCCCCTAAAGAGTCAAACTATCAGATACTGTATCATCTTAGAGCCTGAAATCTAATTTTCAATCTTAATGTACGTATACACTAAAAACCGTTTCAAATGAAAGTTAAATATCGTTCAGCTGGTCGTGATATTACCCGTGTTCTATTAAATTGAATTACGTATTTTGGTGCGTCTTGCTCGAAGCAGCCTGCAATTATCTCCACAAAAACCAGCCAAGCCACTCAAGACTAAAGCCATTAATTCCGGAGATATTTTAATTCGAGGATCGCGTGATGCTCCTCAGTTCCGCTATTCTATCTCCAGAAATAATGCTTTTCAGCCATAAAAGGCTCAGTACGAAATTACACACTACACGAACCATTGAAAATATACGACTAAAAAAAAAAAAAAATAGGAAGTCAGTGGATCTTGAAGCCATTCGAGTTTGATTTGCAACTTTTTTCGACGGTTTAGGGTAGTCCCAAGTGAGACATCCTGTGCGAGGGTCAAACTGTGCCAGAAGCGCATTCGAGTGCAGCACACAGGTTGCACCCCCAACCGCTTTTACGACTGCATCGTATTTCTTCGGGCCGTATAATTTTCTGGGACTAGGGCTACTTTGTAATTCCAATGTCCTGTGTATTCGAGGGTTCAGGATACGCCGATCCTCTCGGAGAAGCAGGAAAAAGCTCCCAGGCTTCCTATTGTTAATTGAAATTCCGTATTTCCGTGTCCATAAATAACCGAGCTGAAACGTGTCGCGTGAAAAGAACACAGGAACCACGAAGGGTACTTTCAAAAGTAAAAACTTCGCCTCTTAGAGAGTCGGGTCACGTAGCCAGAAGACAACAGGAGGTATTTTCGTCGTCACGCAATTATGCTTGTAACGAATCGGTAATAGAAAAATTAAAAATCATCGTGGCAGGGATGAGTATTAAAACTTCTCGCAGACACTCTTTACATTTCAACTACCGCGAATCTAATTGTAGAATTCTCAACGATTGTGTTATGTAAGAACGAAGCTTTTTTAAACAACAATTACCAAAAGAAGTTGGGATTACCTTGATTAAGTTGGATTACACTTGGTGCGCGATTCAAATCACTAACAGTGTTCAAAAAATTCATTAACATTTCTACGAATCAAGCTATCAATCGCAAACTTTTGACAACTGTGGAACAATAATTATTTTCGGCGGTATGTGTTAGGAATCTTCTGCGAGTATCAAGTGCAATAATATCTGCAGTTTGGTCGATACTAATATTCATCTGAGCCTCATAGTTTCCCAAACCTTTTCTTTTTCTTTTGTATTTTCTATTTCTATAAAATAAATGTTTTTATTAACACTTTGACTGCCTCGTTGGTACGCCTCACACTATTCTTTTATCTCATCCTGTATATTCTTATATTATTAAACGAGTTGTTCTAATATTGTATAACTATTATGGACACTTGTGTTAACTAACGAATCTAACTGGAAATTGATATGTATTTGAAAACGCTACAGATATTTTCGGTAGTAATCAATATTGGGAAACTACGCGGCAGATGTCTATTATTAGAATTAGATGGGTATTATGGTAACCATATATCAATAGACAGAAAAAACTGACTTACTCTATGATTGAGATCAATGACATCTTCCTCCAGGGAGACATCGCTGTACATATCGTCCGCGGGATCACAGTTTGAGCCTCTGCCTGAGCTGTTGAAGCTGCCACTTCGATATAGCTGGCTGTGATAACAATAAAAATTATAAATTGTATGCGAGCCGAAGGGCACAGAAATAGGACAAGCATATAGATATTTTATTTTTTTATTTATATAGATATTTTTATTTAATGTACAAATCTATATTAATTTTGTATGAAAAATTACTCTCATAATTCAATAAAATTCAATTTATTATAAAAATTTCTTTTTAAATTCATCCTCATAAGTTTAAAAATTCAATTTATTATAAAAATTTCTTTTTACATAATTTTTAATTTAGTAAAATTCAATTTTTCATTTTAAAGCTCTTTTCCCATTTTTTTTTCTTATTATTAAAATTAATACGTAATGTATAAGTACTGGACAATTGATTTTTCGATTTTTAAGCGTTTCAATTGGACATAACGATTGTCAATGAAATGTTTTTCATTGTCGGATAATCACAATCGATTAACCTTTTAGGAACGACGCGCCACTATAGTGGCTTTCCGTGGAAAGCATCAGTTCGAACAGCACGAACCACTATAGTGGCTTTTTTGCCTTCCGTGGCTAGGCGCGCCGTCCCTGGGAGACAGAGTTGCGGACAAACGCACCGTGCTTAAGAGGATAAAGAAATTTATTATTCGTTACCAAGAACGTCTTATTTTTATCTCGTAGCATTTTCGCGTACTTATTTTTCTTGTAAAAAGAAATGATGTACTGAAAAACTGGATATCTTTATATATATATAAGAATTACGTGTCACGATGTGTGTCCGCGATAAACTCCCAAACTACTGAACCGATTGCAATGAAAGGCACAATGTGTTCAGTTTGGTCCAACTTACGATATAGGATAGTTTTTATCTCAATTTATAGTCGCAATATTTTTTATTGCAAATTATTATAATTTTCTGTAAGTCCCATAAGTTTATAACAGATTGCGGTGTACAAAACGTCAAACGTCAGTGTATAATTTTAGGTTTATAAATCTTTGAAATTCAAATATTTTTTATAGCGGTGTATCCGGGTACGTCAGTGTATAATTTAAAATTAGGTTTATAAGTTTTTGAAATTCAAATATTTTTTTAAATATTGACGATCTACATAACAATTTGATTATAAGAGGTTACAAGACTACAATAAAATTAAATAATAAAATACGTGTACGTATTACTTGCTTGCTTGCTTATTTTATTATTCAAATTTTATTATAACCTCAATCCCGTGGGTTTTTACATCGGTTACAATGTTTTCGTCTTAGTCACAGCAGCGCGTGACCTGGACCGCTAGTAAATTATAGAAAAAAGATGCAACGTTCAACGGAAATATTATTTGAGAACAAGAATTTGTTGATTGCTAATGGGACAGCACTCGGCCGCGCAGAGTTAGGAAAATTGTGGGGTGTACTAAGAGTAACAGGAATTTCTTGCGGTAGTGGATGCTGTTAGGGGAAATATTTGTCGCGTCTGTATTTCTCAATCTGTCCTCGGATACTTGTAAATGCATAAAAGGAAATGGGATGTGGAAGCGCGTGTGCTGGCAACCGATGCCCACGCTTTAGAAAGTCTGCGGTCGCTTCGCGTTTCGCGAAAGGATCGACTTGAAAATTACCGGTCGAATAAGGACACCCCGAGAGAAGTCCCTTTCTGCGAATTACGAATTCCACGTCGGTGAGTTACATCGCGGCTATTGTTAACCCGTGACGTCAATATGCCGGTCCGCGTGTCGAGGGAGAATTTTTAGAAAATTTGCCTTCCAGTCTCGCGAACAGTATCATCTTCATTAAATAATATTACTTGCTATTTTTATCTGCAGTCGAGGTATTCCTTCACGTTCAATCTACCGAGATAGAATCTCTTGACCATTGTTAATTACACTGGATGATCAAATTATTTCATCCAGCCAGTTGTTTACATAAGACAATTAATGCTTTAATGAAACCAGCCTAGCTACACCGAATATTACTTATTTTTCATAGAATATTCACGTTCGCAAATTGCAAATACACGTTCGGCAACACTGCAGGCAACATTTATCAGACAGCTGTCACGTTGAAACAAATATGTTTTTCACACTGTGGTACTAATAATGAAACTCAAACCAATGATAATTTGAGTATATGCGTTGTTAGGAAAATTTTAGCAGAATCATTTATTTTAGTGTGCAGACGATATGGGAAGCATGAACATTGTTCTAAGGGAGATTATTTGATTGTAGATTTTAATCTGGGAAACAATTTTACTTGCTCTAAGCACGTTATCACTGTCAGTAATTTTTAAGCATAGAATACTTCGCGTGGAAATTACTCATTGTCGATTAAAAGTGGTTTTACGGCGATATTGCAAATGTTTTTTTTTTTAGAGAACCGACTTACGCAACGTCTTACACGATACGAGTACTGTTCCTATTTATGAAGTCAGACAAGTGATGATTCATTCTTACCTTGCTAATGCATTGGTACTGAGTCTCTTCCTTCCGGAACTGAAAACAGAGTAATATGGCCATGAAAATCCAAAGATTAATTATCCAATTATTGAATAATAAAATTTGATAGGTTGAAGACGCATTTTTGAAATGCTGAATAGCTTTAATCCATTAAAATGCTCCAAAGTAAAGTAAAAAATATGCCACCATTAAGCTTGTTTGCAAACGAATTTAATTTCTAATGATTTATTCAATGTCAGACCAGAATATTTATACGGTTTTCGTTCAATGTCAGACCAGAATATTTATACTGTTTTTGTTCAATGTCAGACCAAAATATATATAATAGTTTTTTTTTTAAATACAGATAACATTTTTACAGAATTTAGTTCACCTGCGACAGTTTCTGTGACTCACTCTACACACCGAATGCTATACTACACTTTCTATGAGCATAACAGGTGACCTAAGATACGTATATGTCTGATTGTGTACGTTAGGGCAACGGTTCTCAGTCTGTGATACTTGCATTAAATAATTTGATTCGTTGATTCAACTTTTCTTCGGTGAATTGAAATAAAAATCAGAAAAGACACCGGGACAAAAATTTGTATAAAGAAGAAAATACGAAAATTGTCTAAAAGGAATAATTATTCTAATAAGAAGATACTAGTGCTATTTCTGTTACTATTAATTTCTAGGGTAAGAAACTCAATTAAGAAACCCCTAATAATCGAGGATGTCAATTACTGTGCCTATATTAATTATACTTATTATTAAAGCATAATGAATATTAAAAAAGAGATATATAATTGTAACTGGTACCCCCACGGTAATTGGGTTCCTGATCCTAGTACTTAAAAAAAAATTTCTTAGGATGTCGTGCAGGAAAATATGCATTTATTATGTAACGAATGAGAACCGCTACATCGGGGCACATGTTGCGCGACATCTGCCAAAGGCGTAAATGTCGCAACTGACGTCGAACCAAATTTAGGTTTCTATAACCGATACGAATGACCGAAGAAAATAGCTGGTGGTCAAAATTCGTTTTACAAGCGGAAGTGGAGCCAAGAAGCGACCGTTAGCGACTGTGAAAGATGCGCAACTCGAAGAACAAGGCGACGCCACCGCTGGCAAGGACATGCTATTCTTTTTAACCTTCCGCAAGCATCAGTTTTAGAACACAGGTATCCCACGCATAACACGTTATTTAAGTTCCAAAAATTATCATAAACACACTACTGTTCCTATTCACATTTCTGAACACGTAACCAAGCATTTTTGAAAGTCTACCTTGGATTTTAGAATACAATTACAATTACCTTGAATTTTAGGATACAATTACAATTACCTTGAATTCTAGAATTGTTCGACTAAGATTGTTCTGTCTCTTGTACTTCAGCTCTAGAATAATATCTATTTATTAATATCTCCTCTCCTACATGGAATGTTGTTAACATCTTTTGCTTAGGGGACGATATAATATCAATTATTTCATGAATAATTGTTCGACTAAGATTGTTCTGTCTCTTGTACTTCAGCTCTAGAATAATATCTATTATAATATCTATTTATTAATATCTCCTCTCCTACATGGAATGTTGTTAACATCTTTTGCTTAGGGGACGATATAATATCAATTATTTCATGAATAATTGTTCGACTAAGATTGTTCTGTCTCTTGTACTTCAGCTCTAGAATAATATCTATTATAATATCTATTTATTAATATCTCCTCTCCTACATGGAATGTTGTTAACATCTTTTGCTTAGGGGACGATATAATATCAATTATTTCATGAATAATTGTTCGACTAAGATTGTTCTGTCTCTTGTACTTCAGCTCTAAAATAATATCTATTATAATATCTATTTATTAATATCTCCTCTCCTACATGGAATGTTGTTAAAATCTTTTGCTTAGGGGACGATATAATATCAATTATTTCATGAATATTGTTTCCAATATGCTCGCGACAGTTGTTTGTGATAAAAGTTTCAAGAATGATGAGTAACAAAAGTCAGCAAAAATTCACCCGGGTATGTGACGAACAATTTCCTGGAAAAGTTAGCAACAAAGATATTAAATAACAGAACGTCACCGATACAACAGAGCCTGATAAGGCATTTTTCGAATCGCGAACTCAGCAGAGTTAAAATTAGTCATCGGAACAACTATATATGTAGCAGCAACTCGAAAGGTCTCCGTTTGAGTCATCGACCATCCAACCTTCGGCTGAAGACTCGAAAATGTAAATGAGAAGAAAACTTAACATAAACAATGAGTACTCGAGATCTGCGAACAATTTGATCGATATCGATAACACCGAAACAATGTTATTTCTAACATGAAAATAATAATGTCCTGTTCGCTATCCCACGTGATTATTTTTGGTTTTCATCCGATGCGAAATGTATTTAGGCCTGGTTCAATACACTCTTATTAAACGTGTTATGCCGCGAGTAGGTCAATCGCTAGGAACGCCATGTGCCGTCTATACCTCTGGCAATAAATGTCAGCGTCGACTATATTTTTGCACGAGTGTTACCATTGTTGAAACTACGGAGACGCTTGCACAGAAAACCGTCGAATCGATTTCGTTGTTCAGGCAAATATTATCCAGAAAAGATTCTACTAATTTTTGTTAGTTGAAATAAACATTTTATGTAATGATTTCACGCAATAGGAACCCATTAGCAGGCTCTTTCTCTCTCTAATCATCCTAATAGATTGAAAATATAATATATTACCGATTAAACTAAAGATACATCCATGAGGAATTATTCAACGTTTCTCTGGGTGTATCTTATTAACACTAGAACTACCAAGTAATAAATACGACTGATGAATATTGCTTTGTAATGATAACAAGACTACATCTATTCAAACCTAAACCATCTTTATTCTAACATGTGCTTCAATGAGAAAGTTCATTCAAAAAATTCTGATGAAAACATTTTTATAATTTCAGTAATTGTAAATGAAAAAATTAGGGACCAGTCATTTTGACTGGTTCGGTAGTTCTAGTGTTAAATAAAATGGCTCAAAATTTGGGCAGCACAGTCTTGGTATTTTTATAAAATAATATAAAACAGTCACTTTTAGTGCTACGTAAATCTAGCGTTATGTAAATCGTATGATATCGGCCAAATTCTCACAATCCCCGATAGCAGATTGCAAAGTATTGTATGCACTGTCTAACATATTCTACGTACACTCGGCTCTAACAACTTCCTTCTACATTGCGCAGATACCTGTGAAAACATCTCCTACAGCAAGAGGAAACGTAGCGAGTTTCTTGTAGATAACAGTAGATACCTTTCTTCGTAAATTGAACAGGTTCTTTATCTGTTTCGGTCTACTAAAGCAACATGGTGGCCATAATCTATATAGAACGGTTCCACGGGAGCGATTTTTTTTTCGCACGGCAGTCCGATCATTGTTCCCCAGGTTTCGGAGTTGTTGCGACGAAATGAGTTCGAAAGTGGCGAGAGTAGCTCAACGCAAAGCGTCGATAATTAATATTTTTTAACTGCGTTGTGTTTATGAATAACGATAACTAGACAGCGGATGTTTATGCAATTTCCAAGTTTTATAGAAAAATTTTAAGAAAGTGGAATGAAATAAAATCCTATTTTTAATGGGAATAGCCTTTCTAGATCCAAAGCAAATAAAAATCGTGTTGAATTCTTTCGAATTTTATATTCTAGTATTTTTTCGAACATTTCCATAAGCCATAAATGCATAAAGATCCGCTGTCTAACGATAACTTACCAGGGTGGTGTCCGCCTGAGTGACGTCCTCAGCCAGGAATGCCTTCCTATGGTTGAATTGGGGCTCCTAGGGTTTCTGTATAACATAAAATCAAAATTTACATCGTTTTACACTTTATACATAATAGAGAATACGAGAAGAAGTGTTATGAATAGACATCGGATGTTTATGCAATTTCCAATTTTTATAGAAACATTTTAAGAAAGTGGAATGAAATAAAATTTTATTTTTAATGGGGACAGCCTTTGTAGATCCAAAGCAAATAAAAATCGTGTTAAATTCTCTCGAATTTTATATTATAGCATTTTTTTAACATTTCCATAAGCCATAAATGCATAAAGATCCGATGTCTAGTTATGAATTTAATGTGTTCTCTATTTCATCACGAAACAGGGTAAGGGACTCGATTACTGTACCAATTACTGCGCCTATATGAATTATACTAATTTTTAAAGCATAATGAATATTAAAAAAAAGAGACACATAACATTTGTATTAACTGATTTTAAAGAGAAAAAAATTGAATATCTCTTTCATAATATTCGTAAGTCTTTTTCAAGAAGTAAAAGCACAGTAATTGGGTCCCTTACCCTGCTGTGTAAAATTTTAGATTTACCACATAATCGGGACCAACAGGTGTGTTGGTGGAACATTATTTGAAAATACGAAAGACTATGGCAACCGAATGAAACGAAGACTAACCACTTCTGAGGAAACCAGAGTTTTCAAACAATCGAAAGAACGAAACGGCGAGCACGATGTCTCTGTAAGTTATTAGATCATATTTTCTCTTTCCTAGGGAAAGTTTCTCTGCGTCTTCTATCAGACGAATCGTTGGCGTAATCGTGGGAAAGCATCTGCTCCGAATGATATTAATATATAATGTGAGAAGATCGGATTCAACTTTGATGTACATACAAAATACAATACAGAGAAAACAAAGTGGTTTCTTGTTGGGGGATTAAAATTTAAAAGTCTTCACAGAATTTTTGGAAATTTTTGTGAAATTTTCTATAAGCACATCAACAAGATATAATGCGAACTCATAAAAAAACTATGTATCGTAGAAACGCTAGCTTTCGGTGTGAGAAAGATTCGCGCGATCCACTTGAAACACAGCTTCGCGATATGGGCGATGAGAAGATCTACTCTCCGATCTACAACTCAGAGGGGGCTCAGAATATCTTTGGGAGGATACAATTTAGCTTCTTAAGATCCAAAGATTACGCGCGTAATTATAATTTCAAATTTCAATAATGATGTGCTGAACGGAAAGAGGAAGGAGACAGTTTATGAAGGAGACTAGAAAGAGATGAAGAAGACCGACAAACTGCGCTTCAACCCTGAATTGAAGTCACTGGATAATGTTGAATATGCAAGTTTTTAATGCAACTTAGCAGCAAGCCAATTTCGTTTGCATATATTGGAATGCTGGGTTGCTAATGGGATGAAAATCTGAAAAGCCAGTTGAAGAACTGATTCAACATATACACTATGTAAACCAGTTTGTTTTAAATGCAAGGGTTCGGAGAAGGTTTGACAAATCTTCCGTGGAAAGCAAACAATTTGTAAACAAATGGTCTTGCAGAGCTACCACGTCCGTGTAGTTTAAAATACTTGGTTCTACTTTTCACGAATTATTACCGTGATAGGTAACTCTACAATTCTACTTACAATGAATAAATTACTTTTATGGAATTTTTGGTGATACGCTCTTTTCTCGATATATGGACCGTTTATTTTGAAAGTGGTGCAAGTCCATTTTCTTTTGTTTCGTGAAAATTAAATGTTAGCAGATCTGACAATTAAAAACTATAGGTTAATTATGTGAAGTCTGGGAATGTTTGTGGTAATTTATCAATATGTAATTTGATTATATAAATTTCTTTTAGGCGAATTTAACTAAAATAATATATATTTCCAGCCTGCAAATGGACTTACATTTAATTTCAATTTTGAAATAACGAATATCGCTTAAAATATATTTCATATTAATCCAATTTTGTTTATAAATAATAACAAGAAATAAAATAGAATTAGTATATTTATTTTGAACCTTAATTATATTTATATATTGTTAAATTTAACACAAGATATTGGTATTATTAATTATTTATGCTCTTCATGTGGCAGTGTTTTGAAATATTCATGATGCACAGGAGGTATGTAAGGTAATAGCTGCTGCATATCCTCATATTTTTCGTATGTAATAGGCCTGGCATCGTGATACAAAGACGCCAGGAAGATTTTTTCAAATTTTGACATGTAGGTGATAAATTTAGAGTCTTAAATTCTGTGTCCTCCATTGATGTTTTATATAAAACAGTATACGGTGCACTTCTGCAAAATCTCATCCAACATATTTGCAAGCAATTTACTTTTTCTCTATTAGTGTTTCTCCTTATCTGTGTTTTAATTGCGTTTTGTAGATTTTTTGTTGAAACAAAATTCTCTCGTTTCATTTCATGTAAAATAAATTTATTATGTTGTCTACATTGGTTTATAACGTCATAATAATCCTGTGGCGTGTACAGGAAATTCTTTTTCCGTAATGTCACTTCTATGATATCAAAATCTGTATCGTTTGGAAGATACGAATGTCCGGAGAGTAATTTATGATCAATTACCTCAAAGTTATTTTCCAAAGACTGGACAACCCTCAACCACATCAACGCCATTTGTAAATTTCGAGTTTGCCCAGTACACATATCACTATATGCAAAATAACATGACTTTGAGTCGTTACATTTTCTAAATGTCTCAAACAGCAAGAATCTATGTTTTTTTGGACTTGCACCACTTTCATAATCAATGGTTACGCAATTTCTTTTACCGGCCAATTTTAAATTGAACAAACGATTGTCGTTTTTTAAGATATTAACCCCTTGCCTATGTTATTAATTTCCTTTAAACCGAAATAAAATTCTATTTTGTTGTAGTTGACATATGTCCTTTGGAGAAAACATTGGCATACAATAGATATAAACTATCTTTTTTACTATGAAATTCTGAACGATGAAGAATGTGATGAAGTTAATCATTATAATTACAAAGTAAATAGTAGTGCAAGGGGTTAAATACTAACTAGTGCATAAACAAAAAGTTTACACTAAGTTAAGCATAAATTACATCATATCTCATTTTTTTTTTTAAAAAGGACGCACCACTTTCAAAATAAACGGTCCATATGTCGAAAATACCTGGCTGATAAATCCCCACTGCTGCGGGGTATACCCTATGGGGGGCCATGAAGCTCGAGAGACCTCGCGTTGCCCTATATCGCGAAAACACCGTGAGTAGTATCGAAGGGATGATCCCATGTGAACGGTACACAAGCAAAATTGAAACTACCTGTTACAACGTACAGGTCGCGAAGCTTGGAATGCGTGACCGTTCCCACGCGAGAACTATTTAAAACCGAGTGCAACGGTTAAGGGTTGAACGTATCGACAGAGTTGAGGAAAGAATCGATCGGTGGCACCGGTGGCAACGTGCCGCCCGCGTATAATATAGAAACGGCAACGAACTTACCGAAGAGAATTGGTGCCGGTGGGCGAGGGTGCAGAGCTGCTACCACCCGGCGAGTCTACCCCGTCGTCGGCATCCCCCTCGACGGAGCCGAAGGCCTCGTAGCTCTCCTCTTCGTCGTGTGTCCTTGCTAGGTTGGTCGGGTTGCATCCGGCCGCGGACGCATCGGCGTGCTCGGGGCTGGCCGAATAGTGGCCTGAGTCCTGCAGGTTGCTCGGGTTCACCAGATTATGCAGATCGACCGACATAGAAAGCGAGGGCGGACCGCTCTCGTTCCATTCGATCGGGCCGATGGTAGCACCGTTCACGCGAGGTGGTGTTCCACCCTCGTTTTTCGCGTTGTACGACGACTGCCGGTCACTTGGCAAGATGGCGTCACCATCACGTGCTACGTCACTGTCGGACACGACGACACGCGATGTAACCACGCTGTTGTTAGCGGACGACGAGAGATCTACGCCACTCGCGCGGGAGCTTACCATCCTTCGTTATCGGCCAGGTTGGAGGTTGCGGTGGAGCCCGACACGGCCAACTCTGCCGATGGGAGACTGCCGTCCGATCACCGGACACGCCGAGACCCCAAGCACCGGTAGAACCGGTCGTTACTGAAAAACGGTGCTCCAATGAGTCAGAGTTCAGAAACGCCGAAAAAAGAAAGAGACGACCGGGATCCCAGAGAGAGCGACCCGTTCGAATGCCCCGACACCGCGGCGGCGGTTACAATGACTTTTCTTCCGTGAAATACGGTACAACGCTCGCGACCAAATAGCTCCGCTCTCGCCCTACTATCCTCAGACTCGCAGCGAAACACGCCGTCGCTCGATTAGAAACGCGAACGCTCGATAAACACCCGCTACAGGGGCTCTGGACGCCCCTCTCTCTCCTCTCGCGGCACCCGCACTTTTAACACTTTGATTGCCAAGCTAGAAACCTCAAAAATTCCATCAAATTAATGTGTTATTTATTGACAGAAAAATTGAAAAAAATTATATGCATGATATTTGAGTAGTCCTCCAACTTTCTGGCATTTTACAGATCCTTAAAAAATTTGATACGATTAATATCCCTAGTAGCACAATATTTATTTTATATTAAGTAACAAATATTTCTTTTTAAATATTCAGAAAATATCTATTTCATGTTACGAGAAAAATATTTTTTCCTAAATATTAAATGAATCTTTATTTCATATTATAAGTAGAATATTTTTTCCTAATATACATATAATATTTATTCAATATCATGAAAAAAATATTTTTTTCCCGTAATATATTCCCTCAAGAAACAGTGCGCAGAAAGTAATACATATTCATAGTTTCTAATTTTTGTTATAACTTTTTCTTAAATTTGAAAATTTTATTGAATGTTATTTAACACTAGAACTACCGGATGGGTCAAAATGACTTACTCCTAATTTTTTCTTTTAGAGATAGTGAAATTATAAATATGTTTCCATGAGAAAATTGTTTAATAAACTTCTCTATCGAAGTAGATATTTAAACAAAACTAATACGAAATCTAAACAAATCTTATTTTGTTGTTATTATAAGGCAATGTATGCCAGTTGCATTTAGTGCTTGGTCATTCTGGTGTTAAATATTGAATTTATATTTTTCAAATATTTAATTCACATTCTTTAAATATTTACTTTATATTTTTTAAATATCTAGTTTATATCTTCTGAATATTTAGCTTATACTTTTTAAACATTCAATTTATATTTCTTGTACATGTATAAAATATTCAGATCCAATATTTTTCTCATATGAAAAAATGTGGCTTAAAAAATATTTTTCCAATATTTGATAAAAAATATCTATCTAATATTATTGTGCTACTAGGGATATTACCGTAAAAATTCATTTGAAAATTTGGTCAAATAGTTCCGTCACCCACATATGGGTGACATGGCAATCAACGTGTTAATTTCTCTGCCGCAACTGGGCTCGGTGGAAATCGTAATCGACTGTCTTTTTGATGGACAATGGTACTTGTTCGCTACTATTCATAAGCGTCCGACTGCTTAATCTTTTGCTGCCGTTCACTTAATCCTTAATTTAACCCTTTGTGCTCGAAGCTATTTTAAATCCAAAACGAAACATTTCTTCCGACCTGGAATATTTTCCTTCTATAGTGACTCCAACTAATATTCGTACACTCTTAACCCCTTGCACTACTATTTATTTTGTGATTATAACGATTAGAAATTCTTCACCGTTCAGGATTTCATAGAAAGGAAAAGATAGTTTATATTTATTGTATGCCCATGTTTTCTCCAAAGGATATATATCAACTACAACGAAGTAGAATTTTATTTCGGCTTAAAGGAAAATTAATAACATATATACTATTGAAATATGGGTGTACTAATAAACCACACTCTATTATAAACTATAAAATTGAAGTTATATTTCAATATTTAATCTAGAAGCACGTTGCGAGACACGTCTGTAATGTTCGAAAGAAACGCCACGAATGAAACATAAGAGATCCAGAAACAGAGGGGCAACAGTTCAATATAAAACAACTGAGGATCGAGGGTCCCATGCCGGGCACAACGTACAATATACATATATTGACTGTAGATACAATATATGCATCCACAGACCAAGAATCGATTCAAACGAACTTTGTCAATATTGGACTATACTACTTGAATTTTTTTAAGAAGTTAGAACAATTAGATCGTTACGTAACGTGAAAAAATTTTTTTACAAAAATTGCAATTGGTCGAAATTGCAGAGAAAAAACTAAAAGTTGTATTTTGCAACTTTTTTACGTGGACTTACATGGAAAATTTAGGAAGAACGATTTGTAGCTCTGTATCAATTATACATATTCTGAGAATTTCATCAAAATCGGTCAACGTTGCAATGAGCTGCAGATGTTAGTAAATGATTACATAAGGACGAAATTCCCTGTCAAGGCCAAAATTGTGCGACTTTCGCCCTTACGTTTTCATCGTTAAACGTTTGTAGCTCAGTGCAACGTTGACCGATTTAAATGAAATATGTACAAAACGTACTTTTTAAACTTTTAGTGTAAGCCCGCATTAAAAAGTTGTAAAATACAACTCTCAGTACTTTCTCTGTAATTGCAATTTTAATCAAACATTTTTCTCATGTTATGTGACGCTTCAATTGTTCTAATTTCTCAAAAAAATTCAAATAGTGTAGTCCAACATTGACAAAGTTATGCGATTTTTAAAAGTGTACGAATATTAGTTGGTCACTGTATATATTTTGAAACGTTTAGTAATTTATTAACCTCTTAAGTACGGCGCGTTTGTCCGCAACTCTGCCTCCCAGGGACGGCGCGCCTAGCCGCGAAAGGCAAAAAAGCCACTATAGTGGTTCGTGCTGTTCGAACTGATGCTTTCCACGGAAAGCTACTATGGTGGCGCGTCGTTCCTAAAAGGTTAAATGTAAACGAATTAAATAAAAATATTTTGAATAATGATATAGCAATTTTTAGTGGTGCCTTACAGTCACCGTTCGAGTGCCAAGGGTTAATATAGCTAAATATAGCTGTAACGTAGCTAACAATTTCTTTTAGAATTGTTGTCCAATGTTTACAAACAAATTGTCAGCATTTTGACCACTTGTTGAAATAAATTTCAACTCTAAGTGACGTTCGTTTTGACTATCTTCGCTTAGACTCCAGCTCAAAGTTACCCTTAGAAAAGTCTTCGCTACAACTTTCCAATTATGCGGAACAAAAAGAAATATTTCAAATAAAAGTTGTTCAACAAGTCTCTCCGAAGGTAATAACAAGTTTTTTAATATAGTATTACATTTGGAACAATTAGAGTGTGCAACCTCTTCACCACCAGG
The DNA here is from genome assembly GCA_913789895.3 of Seladonia tumulorum. Classification (NCBI taxonomy): domain Eukaryota; kingdom Metazoa; phylum Arthropoda; class Insecta; order Hymenoptera; family Halictidae; genus Seladonia; species Seladonia tumulorum. Next base: position 3,747,949 of record OU565281.1, read on the forward strand.
AAAAGTCGTAGGTGAAGCATAGTCGTAGCGGATGAAATATTGTCGATCAGAAACGTCCAACTACTTCGCTACTTTTAGACCTAATCGTCTACTAACAATAGCTGACGTATATTAAAAAATTCATGAAGTCTGCAATCGATTTCTAGCGACGCTGATTACTACTTTACTTTATTTCATTTTTTAAATTACAGAATTTAACGCTCACCTTCGCTCGGAAGTAATAATAATGAAGAAAGTTTATGTATCGCTAATTTTTCCTATTATTTAACACTAACCATACCAACCGCGAGATGCAACTGTAATAGAGGAAATGGCATAATTTCTAACGGAAGCTTCTTCCTAATTTCAAAATGGAAAGTATACAATCGATAGCGTTAAATCTCTGATACGAAATCTAGTTCCTCGAGGAAAATATTTTTGCAAAATATCTGGAAAATGTTTGTAATTTGTAATGTAATTAATCTGTAATTTTTCCGGTAACGAGTGTACCGTTTTTTTTTAGCCCCAGAGGGCGAGCAACGCGTACAGCCCTGAGTGCAGCGGTGTCTATAGGACACGGTTGTCCGTGGTCTACTTTACGACCGCTATATAGCGTTTCCGCAAACTGCACAGAATTTCTAGCGTGATTTATCCCCATAAAAATACGGGTACCTCCGCGGACAACTATGCGTTAGGTCAGGCGGTCTGCCGGTGGATGTAATTTAATGAATATGCAACGCTGCGCGAGATCACAGACGGAGAAAAGCGTGAGAACCGGCCACAGGAGTCATGGTACAGTGATTCAGACTTTAGCAATATGAGAAAACTAGAATGAACTTCGTTGCTTCGTGCCTTCTTCCCGCGAGATAACATATATCCTTCGTTTTTCTTTTTCTTTTAATGCCGGCAAGATTCCACTGTGTGTGACTCACCTCTTATTATATGTGAGTAATTTACATGAAAATTCTACTTTTATTCAATAACAAAGAAAGTGTACGGGACGTTCTTTATGACGCACTGCCCTCGTCGTTACGTTGACGAGAGAAATATGACAAATGCACGTGCAGTGGCTGATCGATTTACCGGCTATTTATGTACGCTAAATATTTCATGAAAAACTGTATCTAATTTTGCTATTTCAGTCGTTCAGTGGGCCATTCATACTCAGAAGTGGCGAGTCTATTTAGGTCCAAAATTAGGACAATAATTGAAAAGTAATAATTGTTAAATATACATGCAAATATTTAGAAGGTATATTCTAACAAATGGCAATTTTATTATCTATACAGTAATGTGTACAGAATAAACGCTCTTCGCGTACGATTCTCTTTTAATCTATTGTTTTATTTATTAACATCCTTTCAAGGAATGAGTTTTTTACACACCCAACTAAGTTATACCGATCATAAACACCGGTTTTGTCGGAACGGTACTGGTTTTTAGAAAGTTATTGTGGCAAGTATAATTAACGCTTCACCTACCGGAGCCTATTAATAAGTTTTTTTTTTACTGTATCTAAAATGAACGTAAACCATTTCCTCCTGAATAACAATCTCAAAGGAAACGTCATTGTCGCTATTAAAAAATTAATCTTTGTTATCCGAAAGATTATTGAATATTTATTTTCATTGAACAGCAATTGCAGGAAATCAGAAAACTTTTTGTCGTTTTCTGTACGAGAAATTCAAGAAACATATTTAAATTTTATACTCCTCTACATATGTATGTTTACCGTTTATTTCACCGTGATGATTCTCAGAAGAACGTCTAGCAATAATCGGCAAGAGGTTTTCGCGTGGTGGCTGATGGATACATTCGTTTTTATGATCGGCAGGATGAATGTCTCTTTCCTTCTTCTATTTTCGGTATGTAAATGAATACACACGGACGCCGGTTTGAATACAAAGACCTTTATTACCATTATTACGACTAGTTACGAGAATTACCCATAGGATAGACAGCGTTTCGGTTTCCAGGTACTTGTCACTCGGAACGGAATGCATAGATGCGTTTCGAATCGCCGGGAGATTCCAGCACGCTATTTAGAGCAAGCTCGAAAGTGTGGACGAGGGATATACTTGACGTTCAGAAGACTAGAACACTTTAACCTTAATTACGACGACACGAGACCCGCACCGAGCCCGTGATTAAACGGACCATACGAAAGTGATCTTCGCAAATTCGCTTAGCTTGCGTTATAGTAATACCTGCTGTAATACAATCGTCGGATTCAACGTTCAACGCTTTACATCCCCGATTAACTTACATTTCTCGAACGAACGTAACACATGCGAATTACTCTCTGCTAAATTGCACAGCGTTTGCCATATAGTCATCGACCTTTTTCAAATTCGCCGGATTTTCGACAAGTAAAATTTTAATCGCCTGGTTCAAATAATTCGCAAAATATTAACCCGAAAAAATGGATAAAATTTGACCAAAACGAGCTACTGGTACACCACCCTTTGAAGCTAATGAAACGCTCTTTCCGTTGAAATATGTTGATAAAATTTTTTAGAAAACTTTTAGAATGCGACGAAAAATTTGGAACAGCGACAGGAACATTAAAAAAATGAGGGTTCACGGCAGTAGGATAGATTCGCATTGCCGCAGTGTGATTCGTTGCCAAATTTAGGGGTGTACTTGAATGTAGTTGCTACTTTTATTCCGTGAAAATAAAAATATTAAATAAAATTGTATTGTTATATACATAAAATTGACAATATGTATTAATGTAAAGAAGAAATAGGATAACATTAACTAGACTAGTAATAGTAATATCATACCATCTTGAACATAAAGTTATTTGTTCTGTAATTGTTTTCCATTGTGATTTCCATTGTGAATATTGTTCACACGAAAGCATGAAGTATTCATGGCGTAAAATGGCAGCGAAAGAATTACAAATTGCTAAACATAAATAGCTTTACGGAATTGTAATGATAATTCTTTCAATTGAACTGCAAGGCGATAATAGATAAATAATTAATATTTATCTGAACGTATCAACAAAATTATAGTAAATACAAATTTTATTGTGTTAATTAAAAGAGCATTTCTTTAGCTTTAAAATGGTTCTAAACAAACGTTACTTTTGTCAAAGTAGAACGGAGATATCGAGGACGAAAAAATTTTTTTTAAATTTTGTCGTTAATATTTTGTAAATTGTTCGAACAGCACGGCTAATATTTTACGAAACACAATTTCTCAAGATCTACAACAAGGACATCCTAGTTTGAAAAAATCGGTGTCTATGTGGCGAATTCTGCGAAAGACAAAGAATCGCTCCTACACATGGACACATAAGTGTATGAATCTGTGTGTATATACAAATATCACATCTCTTGGTTATCCGTCAAACATTAACTGAGATTCTCTTAAATTATTACACGTTGCTCACCGGCCAATCATGTTCCACGACTCAGCATTATCATTCATAACGTATACTTTGGTGATACGAATCAACACATTACCTACCGGCTGCTAATAATTTTCCTAGATTTTTTAATAGAAAACAACATTTTCTAAGCTCTTTTCGAATATAGTAGATTCATTAAAAATCCTGTTAAAACACTTCCGGTTGGTAAAGTGTTAAAAGATAATACTTTACTTCCGGTTTAAGGGGTTAGGACACTGTGCAATGCAAAATAAGCTTTCCGCAAAGATTACGAAAATGTAAATACGCAATTAATGCGAGCTTTAATGCTTTCATTATAGTAGAAACTCTAAACAATAATTAGCATCAATATCAAATAGCTTCCTGGAATTCATAATTAAAATTGCGTTGTTCCTCGAAGTAACATTTTTAACCCTTAAGTAAACTATTTCTATTCTATTTCTATTTCAAGTTCACGCTGAGAATTACTTGATCCGATATTCAAAGATGTGAATGAACAATTGCTACCTCACTAGCTTCGAAAAGACTTAAACATTAGTTGCATTTGTCAAGTTCATTTTGAATGAAAATCAGAATACGTACGCACAGGTACACGCATATGCTTCCGGTCTTGTAATTCGAAAACCTTTCACGCACCACTGGCTCGAACCAGTGTTCAATTAAAAACCAAATCATGCTATTCAGTAAAATTGCACACTATCCTAACCCGTTTGAAGTCGCGCAAAATTACCTGTTCTTTTCAGTTTCTTGCCGACACCGTTTCAGAAGGTTCGCAACGATTCGCGAGGGAAGAGTACAGGATGTTCGTCGCATTGTTGACCGAACATTGACTCACCTTGAATCGAATGACTGACGGACAGGTAGTCCTGGGTAGATGCAACGAAATTCTGCTGCGGCGAATGCACACAGGGGAGAGTACGTTATTCCGTGCAGGAATGATTGGTCACTGAAGTAAACACCTGTGTACACCAGAGGCCCGCAAGTCAGGTTGCTCGACGCGCGTACGGGATCGTTCGCGAGGAAAATGTCCGTGTCGCTTTTCGAGCGGGTCTGCTCACGAAAACGATGATCGGACGAGCAATGATCGTGTTCGGGATCGAGGAACGCGTAGACACACAACTGTACCGTGGCAATCGCGAGCAGACTAAACGAAAGCACAACCGAATCGTAACGCGAAAACGAACGAAACAATCAGCCGAGAGGAGCCATGCCAGGTACGCATGCGCAGCGGAACAGGAATGTCGTGAATACACGATACGTTTACTACACCTACATACAGACACAGCTGAACGTTACGGTCGTACCCGCAGGTACGAGAAAGCACCAGTGTTTCTCAATCCACGGGATTCGGACTCCTTTAAACCGGTTAAAGAGTCACTCCTTTTCAGAGCTGGGCATTCAACTAGAACTTCGAATTTCGGTGATTCATTAATTCATTCATTACCGTCGAAACGAATCTATCATTCTCACCATCGAACATCTTGACTAATTTGATCGCACGATGAAATTATCTATCAATTACTGTTCACAAATATGATCACCGATTAAAACCGTTAGTCGTCCGCTAGTTTTTAATCGAAAGTGAATACCATCTGAAAGCGTATCACCAAAATATCTGTGATATTGTATGATAGTAACAAATATCTTTCATAATCTATCTTTTTATTGGTTTATTATGTTACAAATTATTGCTGAACAGCATCAGTAATATTTATCATTAAATGACGTTGACGTTTTATTCTTTCTGTTTTCTTTTTTCTTCGCTGCACTATTTATTTTTCATTTCAGTTGGCTGTTTACATCCATTCGAAGATGCCTGTGCAAACTTAATAACACCTAAACGATTTCGACTTCGTACGGTATTGTTTTTTAAACAACCGTACTGATTAAAAAATTGATTCTCAATAATCATATTGGCTTAAATACTTACTGAAGCTAATTGCGACTATACATCGGTTAGATTGAAAATTTAATTGCACTAAATATTGCCCAATTCCGAGCTTCTTTAACCGGTCATAGAGTATTATTTCTTTCCTTACATTTTCCGATTTATCGAGTCGCCAATAAGTTGGTCTAGCATGCAGTTTTAGCTGAGCAAAACAGAAAATATGCTGTTTAGAATGAAGTATATATTATCACGCAAGTGGGGGTAAAAAATAATAAATAAATACTTGAAAATATATATATGTAAATAAATACTGACGAAAATGATTTTGCTCAGCTAGAATCGCATCTCGAGCCATTTTTCGCAGATCTCGGGCAAAAATTGCGTCTCAGGGGGAGGGGAGGGCAACGAAGCGCGAAAAACAATTGTCCCGGGAAATCTGCGCCGATCCCTAAAACCATGTACAAATAATATCTTTGTTGAAAATATGAATTATATGTTTTGTTCTTTTGTTTTACGTTTCTCATTTCTTTTTTACGGCGTGCCGACACTCTCGGAACTTTTCTTGTAGACCTCTTTGTAAACCAGTTCCTGCATTTGCATCCTCAGCAGCATTCTTCTATCGGCGGGTAGAGTTCTTATGTGGGGTAACAGACTCATAAGGAAATAGTAATTATCATCGAAACGGTTGCCTTCCAAGGGGTCTACCGTGAGACCAATGCCAGTGTCATGGTCGCCCATCAACACCTGCTCGGGCGAGATGTTCTGCAACATCATCTCGTTTTCCGTCAGGTTGTCGGAAACACTTTGAAACTCGAGATTGTCGAAATTCTCCTCGGGCTCTTGTTTCACATCTATGTGATTAACACTGTCGATTTTCAATCCGTTATCGTTACTTATCGACAGTAAATGATTCACAATTGTACCTCGATCCTCCGCTTTTCTATTTGACATCGACGACCCGTTTTGCAGCAGCATCCCGTCGGTCTCGCCCTCGCTGACTATGCGATCGTCGTCCGGACAGGAGTTGCTTCGTTCCCAGATCGGGGGCCGCGGTAGCATTTGCTCCTTCAAGAACTGCAAACTTTTGAAGTGAATCCATACCGGCCGATTCCGGTGGAATTTACTTTTCCGATACACTTGGTCCTTTTTCAGCTCAGCCCGGAACGTGTCCCGCAAACCTTTCCATTTTGCTTTCAACACCGGCTCTGGAAAAGAATTGGAAACATTTGATTTAGCGTGCACAGCGGGAACGATGTTCCAGAAACATTCCTCTGCTCCTCGTTCTTCTGTTTATTTACAAAATACAATTAGGAATGAAAACAAATCGGCAATATATATGTATCGCTGAGAGCGGAAGTCATCCGCACTCGCGACCGTCGGAATTTATTGACTGTCTCACGCACATGCGTTACAGTACTTGCACTCGCAATTTAAATCTTCTTGTAGAGTCACGCTGGAAACAGCAATAAATCGTAAGTTATTGTTCGTGGAACGAGATTTCGCATAGCTGTAAAGATCTTTCATTAGAACGAGTATGTAAAATTGCTTGAAACGAACCGCTTTCGGTAAGGTGACGTCGCGGAAAAGTGAGGTTAACTTGTGCGAGTACAGTATAAGCAGGCGAATACGATAGCAAAACAAGTAGTAGTAGTTGTTAACGTCAACGAAGTTCGCGGGCCTTTTCAATTTCGAAGGTAGAAGCAAGTTGTTAATTGAGGGATTAGGATGCTGCATAGGTTTTTCGTCTTTGGTTTGAATCCCAGTAAATAAACGATAAAATATTCATGGTTTTAATGCAAGCTAAGAGAACCGGAAGCGTGTACTATGCACTTTCGATTTTAAAAGCGTTTTTCTCGAAACAATATTTGTCAAAACGATATCTAAGATTTCGTTTATCCGATCGCTTTGAAATTTTAAAGTTGTTCTCTCGAAATATAAATAATTGTAGAGAATTCAGTATGGAAACGTCATACAAACAAGAATGTCATGTTAAAGTAGGAAAGCTCGCATTGTTAGTATGTTTACTGTTTGCGTATCATTCATAGGAAAACTACTTTGTGGTATCGTAACCCCTTGAGTAAGAAACCCTTCACACAATTTTACAAATGTGCGATGATCTTTCATGAAAAACTCTATGAGAGAAGTGTGACAACGACAAACGGCAAACGATGCGTTCGTTCTCTGTGGAAAATGACAGAAATCTTGGTGTTGCAGTGAACAGTGAAAATCCGCGCGCGAATCACATAGAGGAGAAACGATTTCATCAATGCACCTACTAGGCAACTTGAATATCGATGCGATCTCCATCCAAACGCGGTTTGTCACCTCGCGATTGTGATAAGAGACATGCCTTTGATTCCAAAGCGCTGGCCGCTTATAAACCTCGGTGATTAGCCGATTCGCGTCCATCTTCACCTCGTCCCTCATTCTTTTGGAATAATAACAGGCGAAAAAACACTGTATTAGCTTGTCAACCCGATGGGAACAAAGTACGGGCGAATACTAGCGCTGGAATAGCGATTAGCGCGCAGGACGCTCTCGGGTAACGATCGATTCGCGTTTCGCCCTCATCTTGCCCTTGCTAGCGCGAGCAACATCATCTTTCCTTTCAGAAAATCAGTGACGTACCGTTCGTCCGCCGATTTACTATTTTCTCAAAGCAAAACACCAAAAAATTACAGTCTGTTATGCATACACCAATCAACAATAAATGTACGAAATTTTTTAATATTTCTATCAAATTATAACTCGCTGGAAGATCCCCCGCCTCCCACCCCGCTTCGAATTGATTTCAACCCTTTGAGATGTTCAGCTGTTTCTATTATAAATAATGGAAGTTACACGGATGAAATATATGTTTGTATTAGGCTTCAGATGGCGATCATAGATGGTTTCGAATTGATAGCTCAAGGTGCCGAAGCTCGCGTATACAAGGGTGTCTATTTGGGCAAGTTGACGTTACTGAAGGAACGATTCGAAAAGAAATACAGACATCCAGATTTGGATGCTCGGTTGACCAAAGATCGAATAAGGGCTGAATGCCGCGCTATGGTTCGCGCGAAAACCGCTGGTAAGATCGCATGTGTCACGATGTCATTTGCTCGTCAGCCTGTGTGTGCTCGTTTTTGTCTTCAGGGGTTGTCACGCCGGCCATATACTTTGTACAGTTAGAACGTCGATGCATTTACATGGAGTATATAGACAACGCGATGGTATTAAAAGATTTTATAGAGAGTAGCGTTTCGAAAGGTGTCGACGATGACCATTTTAAATTTATAACGCGAGGCGTCGGGATGCTTGTTGCTAGACTGCATAACAAAAACATTATCCACGGAGACTTGACCACGTCGAATATACTGTTGAAGAATGTTGAAGAACTGAATGTACGCGAAGATGATGGTACGTGAACGCCGCTATTCAATTATTTCTAATTTATATTATCTAATCTTCTTGTTTCTTTTTACAGGTACAAACAGTTTTGTCATGATAGATTTTGGGCTAGCTCGTGTTGAATCCAGCGTGGAAGATAAAGCCGTCGACTTGTACGTTCTTGAACGATCGTTGCTCAGCGCACATTCAGAAGTGCCGTCATTGTTCTCGGACATATTCGAGACGTATCAAAAACACTACGCAAACAAGAAGCAGTGTAACGAGGTCGTTTCCAAGTACAAAGATGTACAAATGCGAGGTCGGAAACGGTTAATGGTCGGATGATATCGTTACGTTTTTTTTCTCTTGAATGTATTAAACACATTTTATTAACATGTTTTTAATAACTTATACATCTAAATACAGTTAAATATATCGTTACACGGCAGTGGAAATGGAAATTGCACGTTAGCTGCGTATACATCGTACAACGTTGTTGCATCAATTCATACGAAATGATTAAAAGACCGCGCTAAAAGAATTTAGAGCATTTGCTGCATTGTATTGAAATGTTGAACAAGTATTTTTAAGAGATGGTGCAATTTTATTGGCCACTACTGTATGTAAGAGGAAAATAACTATATATATATACATAGATAGAAATTCTTTCTAAAATTGTTGATCATATTTTGCATTACTTTTGATATTATACCTTTCTTAAATAAACAGTTGCTATTGAAATGCAATGTATGTAAAGTTATTTAATACTTAAAATCTACTTTATTTGTAATTGCCTTGTTTCTGTCAAAGCAATGATTAGAATTATCAATTAGATGTCATTAATTCAATATTTCGATAGTGGAAAAAATATTTAGCATAAAAATTTTATTAATAACATGCAAAGTGTTCAACCTGATCGAATATTGAGCAATGTAAGTATTTCAAATGTTTATTTATATTAATTATTTGTATACCGTTTATAATCTGATTTGGCATATATAATATGTAATCAGTTCTAGCAATAGTTTACCACATTCGCATAAAATGTCCGATTTTACCTAAAAATATATATATATATGAAACAATATATAAGAAAAATTAAAATTTCACAAGTATTTCAAAACAATATTATTTCAAGAGAGAATGAATATTTTTAAAATAATTGCATATAATGTTTTCTACTGGTAAATAACTTAGAGGTGGATAATTATTTTACTCTATAGCAGTATTTGACCACACACTGCAAATTATGCTAGCAGATACTTCACAAACTGAATATTACATGTCACATGAATTAAATGTGCGGAAGATTTAAATATATCCTAGAAATGTTTGCCAATGTATAATTTCGATGAATCCATAAAAAATACTATATGCATTTGTATATTTTTTCAGTCAGGTTACCATTGGCATTTTGGAAATTATCAGTCAAAATGTAATCCTGTATATATTATGATCCAAGTAACCTATAAACGGAAAATTTGCTATAAAAATCGTAAAAATTGTGATACATGCTAGAATCTGAAACAATTAACATATTTAAAATTACCAAAAACCCAGCAAACGATGTCATAAAACCTTCTTTCGTTAATTCCCATACACCACCGAATTCTTCCTCATCTATTTGTTGAAAATTGCTAAAGTACAGGTACGTCACTCCTGCATTAACTAGTACAAATCTGAAATTTATAAATGAAATAAGTAACAAATGCGAAGAACGTGTCCGAATATTAATTTAATTCTATTTTTAGGGAAGATAACATTGGTACTTACAATAATAGAGCTATGAAACCTTTTAAAGGTATAAGGCCCCATCCTATACCGACTATAATTCCAATTGCTTGTCTGGCCCAATAAATAACGTCAAGGAATTCTTCCTACGGTATAAAATAATAAATGAATCCATGAAACCTTGTGTTAAGAACATGATGAATCGAAGTATGGTTATGTTTACTTTGTCCGGCCATTCGGAGTTCGCTGTTATCGCACGTGTCCAAACACTTAACTCACATTTACCACTATTTCCAAACTTTTCCGATTTCGAACGCGACATTTCTGAGCCTGCTCAACTTAAAAACATGAATCGCACAAAAAGGTTCATTAACATCTCCTATATACGAGCTACTGTACACGGTTGATTTCCTTAAACCTACAGTATTTCAGTACAATACTTCCTCCAACTCATGAATTATGGAAATGTGCCAGATTCCATAAAATTTTTCACGCACGCGCACCAAATTGAACTTCACGTGACTAGTAGCGCTTTTTCATTGCTCGTTTAAACTCACCGATTCGAATTTATCAGAGTTGGGCAATATCTACCGCAATCAACGAGTAAATACTTTTAATCAGTGATTTGTGATCAACGATTTTATATTTATAATCGTTAAGTGATAACTAACTTCATCGATCGATTAAATACAAAATATCTATGAAATGTCCAACTCTGGAATATAAAAAGGTTCATTATGAATAAAATTATATTCGAGTAAAATTTTATTACTGCCTGTAACAGATTAATAACAGATTCTTTAAATTATTGTTTTATTGGATTTTAAATAATACTTTATTACAAATATTTAAAATATATATTCACGGAGAAAAATTAAAATTAAAATAAAAATTTTAAATGCCTTAAAAACCTTCGGGAATTGTTATATAACATTTAATTTTATATTATCAATACTTTGCGAGTCTTAATCAATAGTCAATTTGTTCTGAAAATGATAAACTTTGGAATACTATTTTGTAGTACATGATTATATTTTCCAAAAACGAATTATAAAAATGATAAATTTAACAAAATACTAATTCTAAATACCGTTTTCTAATGCATAGTTGGAAAGAACTATCGGTGTACATGAACATAATAGGATTTTTTATTTTCTAGCGAATTATATTGCATGATTAATAATTCACGCATCCAAATCTGCTACAAATATTGATGCTAGTCTGTGTGCAGCTTATTTAAATAATATATTAGATGGAAATACGTACATAACAATATCAGTAGCAGATTTTGAGACATGTAGAACCTATATAAATATATAGGTATGTATGTATATATGTATACATGTATATTTACATGTATCTGTATGTATATATATATGTATATATATTTATATATACATATATATAAGTAGTGTAAATACAGGAATGTATTGAAGAAAATCAGAATATATATATCACTCATTCATTAGCACATATACATACTGCAGTGTACATTTAATATATTTACATACTAAAATATCGTATATTACAGGTGATCTTTTGTAATATATAGATTTATAATTAATATTAAGTTGTTAAATAAAATCACGACAAATCTATTTTAGACACAGTTCTAAATTCGAATGTCAACAGTTCTGTAATATAGCAGCTCTCTTAAATTAAAGTCAATAAATATTTGTAGATATAGAAAATAATTATATTTTTTGGCACCATTGAATAAATTCCAATTTTGATATTATACTTATAATTTCTTCGTGTCTCTATACTTGCAAGAAAATCACCTGTAACGTAACATGTATACAAACCATAAAGTGTATGTACTTATGGCAATGTACAAGTCCATACCTGTTTACAAATAGTATATTCTTTATCATTGCAGTATTTAAATTATAAATACATATAATCGCAATCTTCGATCATTAAGTAACTTCGGGAGTAACTACTTTCTGTGATACTGATTTATTTGCATTGTATGTTAATGCTTCAAATCGATTTAATACAGTATTGTATATATATATATTACTCGACGAGAACTTTTTATCAGTCTAATTTACATTTGTTTGTAGATTTTGCATGATTGATTACTGGAGGAGAATTGTGACGTTTATAAATTTAGATGTTAAGATCAATGCATTAGGATAACCCATGTTTCTTCAATAGCATCAAACGAAAAAATAAACTCAGTTTAACATGCAGTATCGTCATCTAGTACATATTTCTAGATATGTGTATGGAAACGACATACATGTATATAACAATCTATATGCAAGGTGACTCATCTAACGAGTCCACTAAAAGTTGCTTGTAAATGATTAACTGTAGGAAGAAACATTCTAAATAAAACTGACATCAACAGGATCGCATGGTGAAACAATTTACAAGTAATTTTAAATCGTAACGTTGAGGGACTCACCCTGCATATTTTGTTAATCATGAATATTGGTACAAACACTTATTCAAATACTCATGTGACTCTGTGAACTGAAATCGTAATCGTTGCTAATTCACCTGTGTATAACTTTTTATACATACATTCGTATTTACATAGGTTGTTCACTATCAAAAAACTATGTCTCAATAGATTTATATAAGATAGATTATTACTTATATATTTCGCAATATTTTTTTATATAATACAAAAAAAACTGTTGTAAAAAAGCTGCTCCCTTTGTAAGAGGACACACATTGCAGAAAAAACATTAGTAAATCTGTTTACTTATGGTATACGTTTAACAAGGTATAAAATAGTAAATATAAATTACAAATGTTGCAAAGGAATTCTTAGAATATAGCAATACCCGATAACATTTTTTTACTGGTTACATCATTTCCTTCTTTTATACATCAATACTATTATTTATATACGGTATATGTGTTGTATAATGTTTTCATAATTTCCTATTAGATTTATATAAATCACTGATGTCGTCATCGATGGTATTATACTTGCCATGCGAAGTATCGCTTAAGTGTGTCCTTATTGTACAGAAACTAAAGGCATTTACCGATTTACGTAATAACATTATATGGCACATTGCAAATGTTTTACGATTCTTAGAGGTTGGCTTTGTGCATTTCTCAATTCCAATGGTAAATATCAATTTCAGGAGTAGTCGTTTAAACAAACATTTAGTTAAAAGGATACTTAATTTAATAAAATCGTATGAAAAATACCAAACAATAAATAACAGAACATAAATAAAAATTCGTATTTGTATAATCACAAACAGTTTTTACAGATAGCGTTTCTTTTGTAGAAAATAGGTCAAACTATTTATCATAAAGGAAACAGTATATAAATATTTAAATTTTAAAACAAACATAACGTGGTTTAATATTCAAACAATATCATTGCAAATATTAAACAGACCTTTCTCTAAGAATCTGATGGAATGTAGAAGCTAAAATATATTTTCTATGGAAGTATGAATGTCTTAATTTATCGAAGTAAAAGTAACAAATAATTTTTAGTAGATTAAATACAAATACTTACGGCTAATAATTAAGATAATCTGCGTTGAACGTGCAGTTTCGTAAAAAAAGAAATTATAATAAGATTTTTAATGCCATCTTAACGATAGATTACTACTTTCTATAGAGACTCGCAACTCCCAGTCTCTCATATCAGCACTTGCATTGTATTTGACTTTTTATATGGCACAAATACAAACGCGTAAACTTTGCATAGTCTTGTGCCCAGTATAAAATATTTCGACAGACGTTGGTAATATGCAACTAATCAATGATGACACTGACTTTCGAATTACTATAGCGTTAAGTCATTGTCAAACGTCAACTACATCGTTATCATAGTTAAAATTCGAATCATGTAAAAAAGAAGTACGTCGAACTTTATAACTTATCCGTTTCTCTTCAGCCGTTTTCGGCACTTCCATTACCTAAAAATACAATAAATTATTATAAGCATATGCGATCACATTCTGGATAAGATATTTCTTTCTTTACACATCAATAACTTCGACATTTCATATTAATAGGATTCAAGCGCAAAAAAATTATATATAAGCTGTTATAAAAGGTTTTATTGGCAAAATTTTTTACACGGATTTATAAAAAAAAATTATACCTTGTTATCTGGTTGGTTGATAGAATGTTGAAGCACCGACCTCCATGCTGCAGGTGCGGTATGCGCTAAAATAATATGTACAGCAAGCTTCTTAATTTAAAGGTTGATCATGCATTTTTGCAAATTAATTGATATTGCGAGAAGAAACTGAGTTTTAATAAAAAGTGGTGCGTGCATCATAATAATAAGATAATATTGCTATGATGATAAGGACAAGGTTGATGATAAGGTTGCTATGTATGTACAGAGCATGTAATCGTGCATCGTAAAAAATCAAATCTCTGAATTACCGTGTTCTTTCCTTTCTGTTTTATTCTTGCTTAAACTAGCTGCCAATTCTCTGACAGATCGCTTTTCTACGCTTGTATTGCTTAAAGAACTAGCGGTGCTACTTGCTGATAATGTCGGTGGCAACGAAGCGGGACCACTTACACCACTATCTGTTGACTCGTCAAGAGCATCGCCAGAATCTGGCGTATTCCCTGCTGAAGTATTTGGACTAGAACCATCGCTTAATAAATTAAATTCTCCTATAAAATTAAATGAATCTGGTATAGTGAGCTTACATCGACAACGAGTACAATAATATGTACTACATCGTTGCTACGAAAAATATTCTAATTACTTATGATTATTAGAATGTTACTCACTTTAACATTACATGTATGCGATACAAACAATTATTCTTAATGCATATTACAGAATACTGTTTCAACATCACTCGAACTCACCGGATTTTCTATCAGTGGCCATACTCCACGGCCTTGGTTTCGGAGCTGTTGCAGGCGGAGTTAATTTAGTCTTTGATAGAGCACCGTTACTTTTCCCATCGCTGGTGGAACAATTTCCCTTAGACGACGGTTTTAATACTGGAGACTTTGATGCTTCGGAAGTGTTTTTCGTACTGCTGCCGTTTGTCGGACTTCTAAGATCGAAACCAATCGATCTTAGTTTGAGGGAGGGCAGTGGCTGGCTCGCAGATTTGTCCATGTCCATGGCCGATTTTTTTGTTAAACTTTTTCTGCTTTCGTAATCTTTAGGAACAGACGTTGCAAGAGATACATCCCTATCTGAAGAATTTGCAGCGGTTGTTAGTTGTAACATTTTACCGTTTTCATCGGAATCCCGCGAGCTAACTGAATTTGTACCAGATCCAGCGATTGGCAACGTGCTACGTTTCGAAATGTCAGCCGTATTGACAAAACTATTACTACTTGTCCCGTTAGAACTATCGGATTTCGCTACGATTCTTTCGTGATTTTGAGCATTATCAGTCGTATTCCGTCGAGCTAATGGGGATGCAGTTAATGGTGAATCACCTTGAGATCTCCTACCGACGAGCGGAGAAAACTTCTCCAAATTATCGCTAGACCGTGATCGTGGTGCTGGCTCGAGGAGAGTTTTTAACATTGGTGAACTACAACCAGGTTTCTTATCCGTATCAGGTGGAATACTTTTATGACTGGCAAGAGATAAATTCGGGCTGCCATCGGTCGGGAACGTATGCAAGGAGCTGCAATTAATTCAAGATAAATTAATGTGTATGCGATCTCTGGTCAGAAATTACACTACAACATAAATAGCAGCTTCGAGAAGCAGGGTCGAGAATTTTATTCGAGATTGGGAATTCCGATATATTCGAGAATCCCGACCCGTCTCGACCCCGGGTTCTCGCACACCCCTAATTACCTATCATCGCTTGTTGGAGATATAAGAGGTGTTGTCGGCGTAGTTGGTCGGAAGAATACATCGAGGCCTTCTCCAAGAGCAAGACCATCCATCGGTTGGTCTGGTCTCAACATTGGTCTCGTAGGTGCTCTAGTTTTTGTTCGACGGGGTCTAGATTTGACTAAATGTTGCAACTGTTGACCCACGGTATTGGGCAATTCCGAAACAGAATCTAAAGACTCTGTCAAAGAGTGTTCTGTTTCTGAAATGGCTAAAAACCGCGTTATTAATTAAAAGTTCGTAAACACATCAAATGCTCGCGTTGAAATGATACGAACCTTCTGCCTGACTTTTTGGCAATGGCGGCAGTAGGTCAGGAATATCGTCAGCAGAAAGCCCCTCAACCGAATCAACCACAGATTTAGGTCTCAATTTTCTTCCATGCAAACTTTTACGTTTGTTCGATAGGTGTGGCGTGGCCTAGACAAGAACATCATTTGTTAACGCTACTAATATATTGTTTTACTATAATCTATATTTATGTAGGGCATTCAAACTATTACCATTTTTCTTGCAAATGTAACATAAATATAAATAAAGAAAACACTTTGTGTGTAGTACATTACAAAATCTTGATAAACTGAAACGATAAGTGGCATTAAACATATAGATATTTTCCACCAATACTTACGAGATTTAAATAATCCAATTTCTAGTCAGACATGGAACCATGATATTATAGTTACTTTACTAACTGTTACTGTTAATAACACAGATCTGATATTATTCATGGAATGATTCATGTTTACTCACCATCGGAGATTGATCGCTAGAACACTGACCAATGGAATTTACTAGCGAGTAAGTTTCGGGTGGACAATCTTCTTCTGAGGCTAGGCTAGATCTACCAATAGCTAATGATGTAGAAACACCTACTGTACTTGTAACACCTATGACACTGCCACTGCTCATCGAGCCAGCACTAGGCCGTAGTACATCTGGCGTGCTGCTTCTTGTTCTACTATCGCAATCGCCGATCTAATAATACCGACATACAAATTGAAACATTTCTCTTTTGCATTAGAAAATTATTTTCTTGTGCATACTACGTACCAAATTCTTGTAACTTCTCGATAGCGATTCAATTACTTCGTCTGTTATTCTATCAGACACATGAGCAGCAACGGCTAAGTTTAATTCACTGTAAAAAAATTATGAACACAAGATAAATCAATTTTCTTAGTAAAAAGTACAAAAGCTTATATTATGTATAGCATCGACGTAAAAGAAGAATTATTTTATTTATGGTAAACGATCTTTACTTGACTCTGTTCACTATATCTGCTCCAGCTTGTTCTGTAATAGTAGTATGTATAAATTCGCTACTGATTTGGTTTTTCTCTTTGCAACTATTACGCAGGTCATCTTCCACAGCAATCGATTCGCTCTCATCTCCTCTGATTACCGTCTGCTGC
Organism: Seladonia tumulorum; assembly: GCA_913789895.3. Classification (NCBI taxonomy): domain Eukaryota; kingdom Metazoa; phylum Arthropoda; class Insecta; order Hymenoptera; family Halictidae; genus Seladonia; species Seladonia tumulorum. Next base: position 3,765,543 of record OU565281.1, read on the forward strand.
AGGATCGTTGGACATTGATCGTTCGCGCATTTTATCATTGCATCTAAAGAGTCCTGTATTTGAATTTCGATATTAGAAGTTTATCATCACGCTTGAAATGACAATGTACAATATTATTAACCACGTAAAATGCATACCTGTAAATATACAGTCACAACTTTATGAAGCTCACTTGCCATGTCATGTAATTTCAATTCAATTGGATTATTTTCGTCCCGTCTTTGAAGTACTTCGTGCAATCTCGGTAATAGCTAAAACAAAATTAATTCCATGAAATTATAGTCTGGAACCTTGTGCATTCATTAACTTGTACCTGCTTCGAATTATCCGCGTCCTGTATCAGTCCAGTGGCATAATTAATATCGTTGTTAGCATCACAGCTTTCAGCAGCAATAGCTTTTATAGTATCCTGCGTCTGTACAACCAGTCTATCAACCATTTGTTGCGTAGAGCTTAATAGAAAACCTTGTTGCAGTCTAAAGGCTTGGCCGTGGCTGTACTTGCAAGGAGTAACGTTTCTTTGTAACAAATCTTGTATTTTTTTGGCTAATTGTTCAGTTTTCTCAGCAGAGGTTTTCATACAAGGCTGCAGATCGTAAATTGGAAATGGCATGTGTCTCACGCTGCAATTTCTTTAATAGAAAAATGTCGTATATTAGACAATACACGAGTATATTTGCGATGATTAATAGAAAAAAATATACGTACTTTTCCAAAGCATGAACAATGTCTGTATAACCCAGGAGCGTGATGTTATTTTTATCGTAAATAATGGCCCTCAAATGATTGTTAATCTGCAGTGCTTTCGCTAATAATCTTGCACCAGGATCTCCAATTTGATTACCACTAATATCTAAAGTATGAAGACACGTATTACTACCAAGAGCGTTAATAAGATTATAGAGATCAGACTTTAATCGAGAATCCGGTAAATGCAATGCTTGCAAAACGCAGTCGTCCTCCTGAAGCATTTGCACGAGAGCATCCATTACAATGGCAATATGTTTACTTTTCATGCTAACAGTGTTACGGCCCATATATAATTGTTTTATAGATTTGTTCTTTCCTATAGCAGTTATTACTTGTGCTAGATCAACATCCATGTCTATAAGAATAACGTTAATGGATCATGTAGTTCATAAGCTTCGGAATAATTAATTAGGGGTGTGCGAGATCCCGAGATCTCACAAAGTACTACTCGAAATTCTCTAGGATCCCGGCATTTTCGAGACCTCGAATACCCCTAGTAATTAACAATAATTTTTGTCTGCTATAAACATATACTCACTGCTGTCGGAAATATCCAATGACGCTATGCAACGCACACCATGTATACATGACTCCAGCACATGTGCGCCCATAGACCCTAAGTTGTTTCCACTCATATCAAGCTCTAAACCAACTGTACTTTCATTGCACGCCAAGCCAAGTAATAAATGCTTTAACGCTTCTAACGGCAATTTGCAGCAAGATATATTTAAGTACTTTAATGAAAGTGTAGCTGTAAAGAACTGTTTAAAGCTGGGTGGTATTTCTTTGGTTTTTTTGCTTGAAAAAGAATTGCGAGCGACATTCAAGTGGACTAGATTAGTTGCACAACCCCGTAGTAGAGCACCAAACAGCTGGATAAAATCAATTCAAATATGTAGATGTATAGTTTTGTGCGTGCAAATATACTTTGTCATGTACAAAGGTTAAATACTTACACATTCTAGTGTAGTATCTGTACCGCTTAGATCTAAATGAGTTAGGCTATTAGGTTGTGCTAAAAAATTGCACAAATTCTGCAACAAAACAATTATATTACAATTATACAACTGTGAGTAAGCCACTTGATACGTCAAATTTTACAATCTCGTGCGGAAACTTACATTGATGTCATCTTTTAAAGAGTTTTCTGAAAGATTCAAATATTGCAGACTAGTCTGCATGCTCCTATTTAAACTTAACGCATGTGCGACTTGACTTATTCCTTTCCCTGTTAGTCCACAATGTGCTAAGTTTAATTTTTGTAAACCTTTAGGTAGCTTGCCAATGGGGCCACTTATATGTGCACCTCCTTAAAAATCATAATGTCATGAACGATTTTATTTTTATTCACAACTGTTTGTGCTATACTAGCTCAAACATTACTTACCTTTATCTTCGATAGTATTGTACGACAAATCAATAGTTTGCAACATTGTGTTAGCATTGGACATTAAAGCTAATGATAACTTATGTGCAAAATCCCTACAACAAACGCATTGATTAGTTTCATTTTTCTAAATTATTGTTGATATCGCGTCACTTCATTTTTACCACTTAATTCCAAGATTGTCCAGATAGAGTTCTTGAATGGAGAGAGATCTGCGCATAACGTGTAATAATCGTTCCAAAGGTTCATGACTCAATTTTAAATGAGACGCTCGTAATTTTGTGAACCAAGTATTATATTCCAAGGCAGAAATTATTGGCACCAAATCTTTCTGATCCAAATGATCAAAATCTCTTAAATTTAATTCCCTTGTGTCATGAGAGAGGTATATAGTATCAACATCCTAGAAACAGATAACTTTATCAAATCAAATTTCGTGTAGCTAATGCTACATTATTTTCTTCACATTTTCAGAATATTACCCAAGCGACTTCGTCCCTGTATAGAACACCATGTAAATCACACATGCACGCATACTGAGTTGAAAAACCACCACAGGGCCCAGTGTGTCTCGTTGCCTCTGTACTTCTGGCTAATTCACTACCTCTTATACTTTGCAATCTACTAGCTGGTATTACTTCTATTTTTCTTATAATATAACTGTAAAAGGAATATCAATATTAATCTAATTTTTTGTAAATTCAAAAAAATATTTCCAATAGATGAAGTGTTATAATAAACATGTAACAGTACTATATGGACATACTTTAATGGTACTGTGGGAAAGATATTTCGGATTGCAGTATGTAAGGCCTCGATCATTGCATCTACTTCTGTGGTGTCTGCGCCTGCTCCTGTAGTAGTAAAATTGTAATACCTCTCTCCAACGGTTAATAATAACTGGTTTGCTCTTTTGGATTCTATAGATGTTATTTCTAAGTAATGAAAGTGACAATCGAGCTGAAAAATGGACAGATAATTAGTAAAATATTCACATAAATTCAATTCATTAAGGTAAAGGCACCAGTAGTTGACCATGTACCAGTAGTTGACCATTTTATAGAAAAACATAAAAAATAAAGTTTTTATAAGCGCACTTATAAGTGCACTTTTGATGAAAGTGAACCTCGGATGCTATGCCGTCTATTGTTTAAATTTCAAAACAATAAGAACATTTCAAACCTTATTTTTTGTTTTTCTATAAAATGGTCAACTACTGGTACATGGTGGTCAACTACTGGTGCCTTTACCTTAAATAAAGCTTGACAATATGATCTTACCCTTGTGGGTACTTTGGCCGTTAAAAGAAACAGACGGCATGGTGAAAAAACCTGAAAAATTACGAAAATATAATTTCTCATTTAAATGTTATTTTACACAATTTTCTTCTGTGTGTAACTACTATGACACTTTAATTATTACTCACTAGAACACGATTTTCTTGTTTATCCTGCTTTGTTTCCAATTTCACAACATTTTTTAATAATATCTTGACATGCTTGCCGAGTAATGCTTTCACCGATTCTGCAAAGAATAAAATGATTTTATAAGGGGACCTGTTCAATGCAGCGCGACGAAAGCGTAGAAAATTGACAGAAATATTTGAGAAAATTCTATCCTAACCCAACTTGCGTCTAAACGAAAGAAATTAAATAATTATCAGAGTTTTCGCGAGTTTTGTTAAACAACGACTATTTAAATCGATGAGTAATATATACACTCGATGAGTATGACAGGTCCACGATACGAACGTAAACATTCACGATCAAGACAAACCGTTTAAATCTTTCGTAAGCTGAGATCTGGTTGACATTTTGCTGATTGGTTTATCTGTCAAACATAACCGGACCCATTTAAGACATTGTTTTTTCTGTCAGCCGATGACTGAACTTCTACAGCTTGCTTTAAAAAAAAGTTAAGATAATGGGCGATGTCACGAAACTATAAAGCAGAATAGCCGCCATATTAGCACCTGCCCGCAATCCATTCTGTTCCATTCCGGTCCGTTCCATTATTACCAGTAATTCTACAGTTCATAATTTCTAAACGATTTTATATTTTACAGCGTATCAGTAAAATAGTAAATCAAATAGTAAAATATAATTTAATTTCTATATTTTCCGAATAAGTTATTTTTACAAATCCTGCATATCAAAATATTAGAAAATTCAGTCATAAAGCAATCAATCTTTTAAATTTTGTACATGTATATATGTGTGTGATTATATTCCTGTCTGTTCAAGGGTCAAGTACAGTTGTAAACGTAGAATCACATATTTTATCTAATATATAATTTATGTAAATTGTAATAAAATAAATATTGTCTTTTATAACCACACAACGTGTCTTCGTTATTGCCTGTATATAATATTTTTATTGTCATAATAATACGGACCCTGTATTCGATTAATCATGTTTGCAGTGAAAAGAATATCTAATACTGTTCGAATTCCATTGTTTAAGGCTTATTCAACAAGTTCAAAACTTATTGATGTTACGCACGAAGATGGTACAGGTAAGCGTGCTAACTATTTATATATAATGATCAATTGATTTCCACTTTGAATTGTCTTTCTGTTTGCATTAACATTTTCGTTAACAGGTATTACTACGATATCGATGGCGCGTCAACCCGTAAATGGATTAAATACAGAATTATTCAACGCTTTAAGAACATCTTTATTAGATGCTCAGAAGAATCGTCCTAAAGGCGTTATATTGACATCTGCATTACCAACTATATTTTCAGCAGGACTTGATTTACAGGCACTTTATAATCGAACCGAAAATGAATTAATCGAATTCTGGCAAGCATTACAAGATACTTGGTTGACTTTGTATGGTTTGGAAGTTCCAACAGCCATTGCCATCAATGTATTATTTTATAATATTATTTATTAGAACGATATGTACATATAGTGTGTTTATTTTAAGTCAAGCAATTCAATTATTTCCAGTATTATTAATATATGTTCTTATTTCTAAAGGGTGCTTGTCCTGGTGCAGGATGCTTGCTAGCAATTTCTACAGAGTACAGAGTATTTGTCGAAGGAAAACATACCATAGGACTGAACGAATCACTTTTAGGACTTGTGGTTCCCAAAATGTTTAAAGATCTATATATTGATGTAATGGGATACAGAAATGCTGAACTAGCATGTTTACGGTAACTAATTTATACTAAACATATAATGCATAAGAGGAATTATGTGTATCAATAATATTTTCAATTAATTTAAAAATATTCATTCAGTGGATCTCTATTTTCACCCAAAGAAGCATTACAAATTGGACTTGTAGATGAATTGGCTGCTGACAAAACAGAAGCAATTAATAAATGCCAAAAATTTATTCAACAATTTAAAAATATACCTGGTAAGTTCATTGAATTCATCATTTAAAAGAAAATTGAAATTATATTTATTTTTCAAAATTTTAATATAGCTCTAGGTCGGTCTAAAACAAAACTTGTGTTGAGAGAATCCAATCTGCGTTGGATGAAAGAAAATCGGGAGAAAGATATTAAAGACTTTCTAACAGTTGCTCAATTACCAGCCACACAAGCTGCTTTGAAATTTTATATTGAATCGTTGAAACGAAAATAGGGACACTTTTAAATGTTACAAACTTCTATATGTCTGGTAATGAATTCACTATTTTTTTATATACTAATGTGTACTATATAAATTTATTAATATGTTAATGGTGGTTTATAAGTATAATTTTATAATATTTTATACTGTTTCTACATAGATAATTTTATAATAAAGTTGATTATATTAATGAGATCTACTAAATTTTAATCACCAAGGGCCTCCATGGCTTCCACGTCACTAATGTTTATATTCAATTGTTGCAGTAACTTCAATGAAGAAAATTCCTTTTGTTGAGTATCTGCAAAGTGTGAGATTTCCAGTACTTGTTGATTATTTCTTTCATCTTCTCCTCTATAAATTTGAAACAATTTTACAGTTTTAGGGGCCATATACGTGTACATAAATACATATGTTTGCAATAGGGAAGCATAAAACTTACACAATTAATTGCTCAACATAATTTTCGAGCCAGTTTTTTAAACGATTTAACATAATTTCTTCTCTAGCATCAATTGCCTGTAATTCAGAAATTCTCTAATATGTTCAATAACTTGGAAAGTCGAAAAATTATACCTGCAAATGCTTTTCATGAGAGTTACTAAGATTTGTAGCTAAAATATCTTTGTCTCCACATAAATCTATTAGATGGCTTGGTATTTTTGCATCGTCTCCGAAACCACTTAGATAATATAAGATCAATCCATTAATAGTGTCATTATATTCTGCTTCACGATTTCGCAGCTGCGAAAAATGTCCTCGCGCAGCTGTTAAAAAGGTATCCACCATGTCTGATATATTCAGTCTAAATACTTCGTTTATATCCTTCAAAATACATATAAATTATTATTTTAACATTAAACTTTGATTTCAAAACATACTTCAATTTGTTCATGTAATTCCATTTCAAGAGACATTAAGTTCGACCAGCCATCGGTGATCAAGTCATTAAAGTCGTCGGCAAGGTCTTGTACTTTTTCTGTTATTTCTTCAAGAATAACATTATCCACGTCATCGTGTAATTTACTTAGTAAGGGTTTAATGTTTGATAGAAATTCGGTTTTCTTTGTTATTATGTCATTTACGATTCTGGAAGTAGAAATGATAATCATGCTGACGATTTATATCCTTTTCACCTTAATTTATGCTTTAAATTACTTACAGTCGACCCTGATCTTGCGAAGATTTTTTTCCATTATTGACAGCGGCTGTAAAAAGATTTATTTCATCTATTCGTTTTTGATGTTCTTCTAAGCCAAACTCACAAAGTTCTTGACATAATACTATAAAACTTTTCTCGTACTCTGCATAAACATTTTGAGTATCTTCAGTTACCATAGTGAGTTCTTTACCGTCTAAATACATGTTTTCAAAATTATGTTATTCTTGTCCTACTTCTATCCAACTATTTCAATAAAATAATTGATGTGTAAACCTGTATCGTCGGCAAACATTTGTCGAAATAGGTAATCTCCATCAAGATGTTCTACATACGCAGTAGTAAGAAAAGCTAATTTCTTTTCATACTCTTGCTGTGCACTCAATTCTTCTGACTCTTTAACTTCTGTTTCTTCCAATGAATTTAAGAGCCTACTAACATGACGAAATAAACATGAATTCATAAATAGATGCAAATAAGTACAGTTTACCAGAATCATTATTGTTTTGTAATTACTAATGCTTCTCCGCAGCACTTTCCCGTTCTTCTTTCATTATCATTTTATATTGATAATAAAGCAGTTGAGGTATGACTGCAAATATGTATTCAGAATATCCAATTTCTTTAGTACACGGATTTCCATCCATATTTAAACTACGAAGATTCTTAAATTTTCGTAAATAAAGTGCCTAAAATGATAACTTCATAAATATAAATATTAAAAGTATTAATGTGCTTTTACAAAGTATCTGTTATGTGTATTACATGTTCCCAATCTGTTATGAGATTATTACCAATGCTAAAAATTGTAAGATTTTGTAAATCATCTATATTTTCTATTTTCGTAATTTTGTTGTTGTATAAAAGTAATATTTCTAATTTTGTTAAACAATTTAAATTTTCCATTACATCTATATGGTTGAAAGAAAGATCTAACTCTTTTAAGTTGATAAGAGAATCAAGGTTTTCTATTTTTTCAATAATGTTGTGCGATAATTTCAACTTTACAAGATTCGGCATCACCCAGAGATAATCAATTTTTAAAATATCTGAAAATGGAAATAATATAGTAACAAGTAAAATTGTATAAATGTAGTTAAGGTAGTTATTTCCTTCACGTACTAAGAAATTCTATCCGAATTTCTTTTGTTTCTTCTAAATTAATTCCGTCCTCGAAGAAAAGTTTCCCAGCTTCTCCCTTTGGTCCTTGTTCGATTATTAAATTTATAAGCATACTTTGATTTATTGTCCGAGGCTGCACAAATTCTTGGAGAATAGTAGGTACGCCTTCTTCGACGAGCATTTTTCAACGTTTTTTATTGTTTAAAATCAATAAATAAATAATTATTATCAATATAATAGTGTAATACTCCACGAAAGCGATGCTTGATTTTCCTATTTTAATCGGTTGCCGTGCAACGAAATTACATTCCTATATTTTCCTACAGAGGACTCTTCTCTTACTCTAGATTCTGGTGTTCGATAAATGAATAAAGAATTCAATTAACAACGATAACAAATACTTTATTTGATATTTGATAGAAACAAGTATGGATATATACAGAGATTGATTTCAACAATATATTGGTTTGCGACTTATTCGTATAGAATTAGTCTATTTGTATAATGTTTGAAGTATTACTGCTAGAAGTATTACGACTTCACAGAGACTTTTTTCATATACTTATTTATAAATTTTTTCTTCGGTTTCTTGCTCACAGAGTCCATTGAGGTATTTAGTGGATCGAGACCTTGTAGCGACGGTAAACTTACCGATTCTGTCATGTGATTATAGTTTTTCGTATGATGTTCCGGTTTTGGGATCAACTTTTTCATAAATTGTTGCAAAGAATTACTTATTTTTTTTAGATTATTATCTTTTGGATCATATACAATATTATTTGAATTAGGCAAACACCCTACTATGTCTTCCTTTGTACTTTTCGTATGGTCTTGGTTTTCCAATGGTTCTGGTTGTTTACTATTATGTTTTACAAAGTTCTTCGTCACTCGATTTGGAGTTTGAATAGAGTCTCTCAATTTTCCCCAAAAATCGTACAAACCTACCCTAGTGTAATCTACAATGGACAAATAATTTAACTGCGGCGGTAATTGACATTTTTCGTACAGGCACGGTATAATCTTTCTCTGGCACTTGTCTGAAATTAAGGAAAATGGAATATTATGGTATAATGTAGGACCACATAATTTGATTTATTAAAGCGTTAATAAGACGTACCGATGCTCAGCGCTTGAGCATAGTTCAAAAAGAACTTATTTGCTGAACTCTTTAAGAAGTTCGATGTAACTATCACAATTAACCTGTTACATCTTTCAGAGATTAATCTCATGACAGCTACGTGCTCAAATGTAATACCCGCAATTAAATCTCGATCTTTTATACATAGCTGAAAAGAAAGATAAAGATTTAACTTATAATTTCTCGTTACCATTATGTGTTTGTCTTACTTTTTTACCTTTAATTTATGTTCGTTTTCTAGTTTATTTATCATTTCTTTAGCAAAATTTAGATCTTCATCTGCATACAGTAAAAATGCATCATAATTCTGATTATTAAGGCCTTGTGGTACTCTGAGGACGTCATCTATTAAAGGGAAAGTGATCATTATATATTTATATTATATATTACATTATATATAAGTGTACCATTATATTTTACAATAAATTACTATGCTTTGGAAACTTTACCTCTAGTCAGAAGGTTTTCTTCAACCTCATTTACAATTTCATTGGCTGTTGTTAGAGATCTTTCCACTTCTTGTAAATACCTTTCAGCGTCTTTTTCTATAACATAAATGTACAATAAGCTGTGTACAAATAACTTTTGGAAGGTATAATATTTTAAACACAAACCAAATAGTTCTGAAGTATCATCTAAAATATCCCATCTATCAAGTTCTTCCAATATTGCTTGAAAATCTTTGATCATAACATTCTTCTCTTTATTTTGCCAGGATGTTAGAATATAAGTTGACGGATCTGGATGTGCTGTCAACATTGGCATCACCTCTCCACCCACATTGGATAAATGGGCAAGACCTCTCCAATCTCTATAAAATTACATATCAGTCGTAACAGATATAACACAGTTGCAAATGCATAACAATACGCAATTAACAGAGAATGCAGATTTTATATATTCATGATAAAAATGAATGAATTAATGCGAACTTTCTTTTTTATTTTCAAATATACTCTTGTAATTTATCGACTAATTACCTGGGCAAGCCATTCTCGGATGGAATAACTTTAGGTGGATTTAATAAAGTGGAGATAACGTTTTTTGACTCTGTGGATAGAGCAACAAGTGGCACTTTTAACAAATCAGCTGCCATTTCTTTTTCTTTTTTTCTTTTTCCAACTATAAATTGTCAGTACTAAGTTGTAACGTTTACCACTGATGGCACCACTCTTATTTTATTTGTAGGATTACGGGCTAGTTGCGAGTCACTGTATAACGACTTTATTCATGCCTTACCACTCGCATGCGCTAGTAACGGCGACGCTAGCGCCACGGCAAGGTGCGGAAACGTACGCAGCCCCTACATATTAAATGTCGGTAACGTTTACTAACAGTTTTAACATCTTGTCACTGCATGAAATGGCGCTATTGGTAAAAAATTGTATTGTGCGAGACGTTCACACGGGTTCTCGAAGTCTGTGGCGAGACTAAAAGTGTACGATTTATTGTGGGAACAGCTGTGTTTTGAAAAACTTTTGCAATTCTCTCTTCACAAAAAACAAACTTTACATTTCTACTTTTAGTATTTGCTTTAATTTCAATTCAAAATGACTACAGCCGCTAGACCCACTTTTGAACCTGCCAGAGGAGGACAAGGACGTGGTGAAAAGGATTTAAGCGCTATATCAAAACAATACAGCAGCAGAGATTTACCGTCTCACACAAAACTAAAATACAGGTACTTGCTTCACTTTATATTGTTTTCAGTAAGTGTACATTCGACTGCTTCGGTTTTGGGAACGTAATCCTAATCTTTCTTTTGATATTTAACTGTATCTAACCTTACTTATCAATACACATGCACAAAATATGAACTTGTTACTTATATAAATGAGTTTTGGTTCCAGAGAGCATGGGCAAGGAACTATTGAGGAACTGCGAAATCGTGATTTCCGTAAGGAACTGGAAGAACGCGAACGCGAAAGAGAAAAGGACAAAAGTTCGAATCGACGGATGATAGAGCCTGCCCGGGAGACTTCTACAACAAGCGCTAAAAGACAAAAGATTGATCAAGTTCCAACAGCCAGTCTAGATGCAGATGATCCTTTAGATGACGATGATTCAGACTCTGATAGCGACGAGGATGACACTGCTGCTCTCTTAGCAGAGTTACAACGCATCAAAAAGGAAAGAGCCGCAGAGCAGGCCAAGAAGGTACAGCTCTCATTGTGTTAGTGGCTCATTGTTTTAGAGCCAGGGATTATTTAAAAAATCATGTTTAATAATACCAAGCAGTGCGATTGCGCTATGTTTTGAACCATGTTCCCACTAACAATCGAGTAAGGCAACCAAACGCTGTGGCATTATTCAATATGAAATCTGAACAGTGCGTGGCATTAAAACGGTTAAGATATATCAACCATAGGTATTTAAATATTTGATACATTCTTGTATTTTGCAGGAAATGGAGAAAAGACAGGAAGAGGAAAGAATAAGAATGGAAAACATTCTCTCTGGTAATCCTCTGCTAAATTACTCCTCGCAGAGTGCTCGTACTGACATGAAAGTCAGACGTCGGTGGGACGACGACGTAGTGTTCAAGAACTGTGCTCGTTCTGAGCCAAAGAAGAAGCACGACATGTTCATAAACGACTCGTTGCGGAGTGAATTCCACCGTAAATTTATGGAAAAATACGTTAAGTGAACAATCACCGCGAACAGTATATTATATTTGTACATAGCTCTAAGTTACTTGACAAAAGTTCGAATTCCACGACGGCAGAGCGTTCCTTATATTTAAGGACAATCCATTAGACCACGTTTCTAATATACAATGTATGCGCGTCGTACAATTACACTATTTTATAACAGCCACGAGAGAACACGTTCGATTAAACACGAATATTCGAGACGCTGCGTTTTGAATCCGAGGCGAATCCCGGGGCGTATTTAATCTCTCGGTTCCCTTCTGTCGTTCTAGTAACTATAGAGAACTATGTGGCGGACGTAAAAATAAGCGGAAAAATATTCGGATGCAAGGAGGAAGGAGTGGGACGAAGCGGATTGAGGTAATGTGTATCGGTCCCGGCCGGAGGCTGTGTGTATGCGTGTGACAGCGGATGAATAAGAGAGACAGGGAAAGAGAGAGGGGCCGGGAGGCAAGGCAGAGGCGGAGAGAGGAGGACAGCCGGTGCTGGAGTTTGTCCAGACAATGTAGGTACGTGTTTCGGTAGCGGTGCGATCCGGCCTCGACGGTGGTGGTGCTGGTGGCGGCGAGCGCGTGTAAACCGCTGGGTCAAGTATAACCGGTCCCAGAGTTCCCGGAGCAGCCGGAGGCAGCAAGCAGTCTACCGGTGCGACACGCAGCTGGTTATCGCTGGTAGACTCCCTGGCACCGACCTGGCCAACTAACGCAACAGGGACACACAAGGGGCCGGCCCCGGCTCGACAAGGAGCGACAGAGACAAAGAGAGACGACCGTTCGCCGGTAGATCGCCTCGAGATCATTTCTGAGAAGAGATGTGTCCTATCTCGCCGTATCACTGATCGATACTAAGCGCGACCGAATCGCTCGCCCTATTTCCTCCATTCCAATTACGCTCCCGAGCGCAATGCATAAAATAAAATTTTCTCCCAATTACTCTACCAAAACGCAGCACAACGTATATAAACTTATACAATTTTTATTCTGTAGAATCGTGTTACACCCCTGAGAAAGCGCGTGCTCCGATTGGATTATTGTAAGAGCTGGAATAAAGTTCTTGATCAACGCTGGAAACATTAGTCAATTTTTTGTTAGCCTCGGAGATTTATAAATCGGCGGAGATAAACTTTCCACGAGCTGGAAACTCGCGCGCAGCCGGTATTTCATCTTGCGAAATTGTTTATGAGCTGATGTATAGTTGCACCGGCAAATGCGCTATTTAAATGGAGGAGAGCGAGAGAGGGAGAGGAACAAATTAGCAGAGCTGTCTACCTTATCTGTTAAACTGAACATATGTTACATAATGGTATGCAAGACTCGTGACAACCTAAGAGTTCACTCAGCCGCAAGGTAAAAACACAGGCAGTTTCGTACTTTTCCACGTAAGCCGTTGATTCCTTCGACGTATCTTTCCCACGACCACTGCCAAATCACCCACGCGAACCTCGAGTAATTTATTCGATGGTAAACAATAGACTGAAGACCGACTGTGGAAATTAATCTTATTGAGTAAGAAAATCGGATTCGCTTGATACAGCATTATAAAAATCCGTCTCTCCGATTTCGAGCAATCTCTGAACAAACATGTGGAATATTCACTTTCATAATGATCATTGCGAGCAATGCTACATATGCAGCGCGGGGAACCGTGGCATAAAAACAGGAGTTCTGCGAAACTGGAAACTGGATAGAGAAAGCTTTCTATTTATATAAATACAGCTCATTAAATGAGACTACGAATTATCTTCGAATTCTTTTGTCGCTGGTATTTCATCGATTGGGTCGTTGATCTATTTTTCTGAATTCATATTACACTAGGTTTTTTTTTTAGATTTGCACGCAAAACGTGACGCAATAACCCTGGAGCGGTCGCATGAATGACAAAGAACTTGAAACTGAAACAGTTACTGCGAATACTATCTTTACGTTCAACTTTTTAGTGAAGAGGTTCCCATAAATACGAGGGTAATATTAAAATTAAAAAAGCGTATGAATATCGGTACAAGTCCATTACAAAAATTAGAACAGATAAAGAAATCTTTTATTTCTTAGTTTTCAGTTTTAGATAGACGGAAGAACTACGAGAACTGCAAAAATAATTGTTTCTGCATTCGTCCTATTTTCTAGACTCTTTTGCAACCGATAGCTGTACATGTAGACATATTTCAGCACTTGCATCGTTGTCTAAGAGGATAATATTTGACGTTAAGTTCATTCTTTACTGGAGGAGAATTGATTAAGGGGAAGAAAACAAAATTTCTTAATTTTCAGTTTTAGATAGACGGAAGAACTACGAGAACTGCAAAAATAATTGTTTCTGCATTCGTCCTATTTTCTAGACTCTTTTGCAACCGATAGCTGTACATATAGACATATTTCAGCACTTGCATCGTTGTCTAAGGGGATAATATTTGACGTTAAGTCCATTTTTTATTGGAGGAGAATTGATTAAGGGGAAGAAAACGAAATTTCTTAATTTTCAGTTTTAGATAGACGGAAGAACTACGAGAACTGCAAAAATAATTGTTTCTGCATTCGTCCTATTTTCTAGACTCTTTTGCAACCGATAGCTGTACATGTAGACATATTTCAGCATTTGCATCGTTGTCTAAGAGGATAATATTTGACGTTAAGTTCATTCTTTACTGGAGGAGAATTGATTAAGGGGAAGAAAACGAAATTTCTTAATTTTCAGTTTTAGATAGACGGAAGAACTACGAGAACTGCAAAAATAATTGTTTTCTGCATTCGTCGCATTTTCTAGACTCTTTTGCAACCGATAGCTGTACATATAGACATATTTCAGCACTTGCATCGTTGTCTAAGAGGATAATATTTGACGTTGAGTTCATTCTTTACTGGAGGAGAATTGATTAAGGGGAAGACAACGAAAGACGCGGCGAAACGCGTCGATTGGCTCGTATTTAGACGAGGGTCACTGAAATTCGGGTGTTTTGTGTGCGCCAGCCCGTTGTTACCCTCCGCCGGATTTTCTACGGTGAAATGTAGCGAATCAACGGGCACTCGGCTGGCAGGCTGAACTAAAGTGCAGAGTCGTCGAGTTTTCTTTGAGAAGATAATCTCCGGGGGAGGGATTTCCCCGGTGAACGCACCTCTGGATTCTGCAGCGGCCGATGCTCGACGGGAATTCGCCCTGAGGGCACTCTCCCTTCCTTTCCCTCTCCCTTTCCCTCCTCTCCTCTCCTTTTTTCCCTTTAACTCCTTTTTTTTTATTGTTGGCTCTCTACCCTCCCACCGTTCCCTCTCATGCACGCTCCTCTCTCTTCTGCTGCCACATTTTTTATTTACCTCCTATATTCCTCTATTTACTTTATTTATTCCGTAGCTGTTTCTCTTGGCTGAGAAAGAGAGGGAGAGAGACGAAGAGAGAGAGGATCCTGGCACAGGTAAGAAGGAGAGAGGACACCCTGGGTGGGGGACAGGAGTGAACTGCCAGGGATCTGTTGCTTTTCTTCGGGAGCTTCATCGACGGACGTGCAGGATGACGAGCCAGGGCTGTAAGCTACCAACGTTTTATTGGATCAGCCCGATACGCATCGGTAATCATACTTTCGGGATTATCGCCTCCGAAATGAGCCCGTTAAAACCACCTGTGCCCACGAAATGCACGCCCCGTGTGTTTCGACATCAACGAGACTCCGCAAAATTTGCTCTTTCCGTTCGTGCGCCGTTCAGCAACTACCAGAAATCGCTATTTTCAGACTTTTCGTTCCACAATAATTGTTGTGATTGTAAAAATCCTTCCACGAGAACACGCTAGTTACTTGCCAGTTTTATTTTATTTATTGGGACACGGATTATTCGGTGTTTTTGTAAATCTATTTATTAAGACGCGCATCGACCTTTGTCACGTTAGTATTTGGTAGTTCGAGTGCTGAAATTCTACACATTTTATGTGCCATTTCAGGTTGGTGCGAAAGCAGTGGGAATTTTTCGTAATTTTTCGAAACGAAACGATCCATCAGTTTTTCTTGTTCTCCATAACCCAACAAACGAAGGTGAGCATTAACACGTTGATTGCCATGTCACCCATATGTGGGTGACGAAATTATTTGTCCAAATTTTAAAATGAATTTTCACGCTATTAACTGTATCAAATTTTTTAAGGATCTGTAAAATGCTAGAAAGTTGGAGAACTACTCAATATCATACATATAATATTTTTCAATTTTTCTTTCATTAAATAACATATTAATTTGATGGTATTTTTGAGGTTTCTAGCTTGGCAGTGAAAGTGTTAAAGTATCAAAGTCTGCTGATTTATGGAATGGTACTGTTAAAAACGCTGCAAAAACTGTGACCCGAGGCCCAGAAAATGGCTCTCGGGCACGATCGTCTTGATATCACATTTAAAAATATCTCTTCAATTTCTATCCGGGCTCGTGCATTATTCATGGGCGCGAAAATCTATTTAAACGCTGTCGAAAATGTTTGCAGATTTTCTGGAGAAGTCTCTGTCGACAGGCTTCCGCCGCGGGAGCAGAATTTTGTCCCCGTTCGCGAGCAAGGAAATCGTGTCGGGTAAACAAATATTTCTTGCAACAAACTGGATATTACGAGCCTTGCGCTGGCTTTATTGGCAGATTAATGATACTACCGACTCAGATTCGCTTTCACCGTCGTCCGCCCACCCCGGCCCCTTTTTGCTTTTATGGCCGGTTGCGCATAAATAAGACACACGGCATACTTTTTTCTTTTTTGTTCTTCTTCTTCTTCTTCTTCTTCTTTTCCTTTTTTATTTTTCTCCATAGTCCTGCGAAAAACGCGACGCTCGTCTTTCGGAAATTTATGTCGACGACGAGCCGCGTGTCTTTGGATCGGGCAGTTTGTAGATCGTCCAACGAACGGTGCTGGATCATTTATCGGCCCGTTTTCTCAAAGAATTTTTATCCTAAAAAGTGGGAAAATAGATTAGTCTAAAGTACATATTCAATATTCATTCGTCAACGATTTGTACAATCCAACAGATTTTTTGTTTTACACTGATGCAATGAACTTTGCTTTAATACTGTTTTAATGAAATATTATGCCTCGAACGCGAATCAATTTATGTCGCTTATTTGTTAAACTCAGTTTATATTTGTCTCTCGTAATAATATCATTGTAACGTTTATAAGCGAGTAGGAAACGGTAAATCAATTTACGATTATCCAAGAAAGCAGAAGTCTATAGCAATTTTGTCATTTCTCAGCGAGAACAGTTTTAATCGGGCTATCCAGGCATTAATATAAGCGTTAATTATCGTTTTCTGCAACGTCTAGTGCTATTCATAGCAATTCATACGGTATTAATTAATGGAAATCACGTGGTTGCGAAATATCATCAGGACAGTGGCTAATTTCGAGAATGGTCAAGTCTGATTTACGTCATTCAATAATCCGACGATTTGTTTGTAAACAGCAGACGCGTATGCGGTGATGTCACCGGTTGTAAATTGGGTAAAGGCATCGGTAATTTTTGGCATTCACGTTGATGAGCTATTTACAATGTTTGCGCCGGTGATTTATGGCGCGCAGACACCGTTCGTGAATCATCCACGAGGAAAACAAATAAATAACGAGCAAATAAAGAGATCTCGGTTTAAAAATATCGTTAATGACGAGCTCGATCTCTATTTTAGCGTTAGATTGAATCACTTCTCGTTACTTGCGTTCTAATGACCTGTTATACAATCTTTAAACGCCATTCTGAAGCAATTGTCATCGGTTTTATTGTTCAGCGATTTTCGAATTACTATGACACGGAATTTATTCGCGTTTCCGAATGAAACAATTGGACAATTGTTACGTTTCAGTTGCATGGACTAACTGCGATCGAAATTTGCACGGTAAATTGTTATTACACCACCGTAAACAATGGGAGGATGTATTTCGGAGCGAAATTGAACCGAACAGTGAGTTTTTGAGATTATTTTGCAAAGATTAGTGGATCGATTCTGTTCTAGTTAGAAACAATAAGGTGGAGTGGGGTAAGTGCACCCCAGTTTTCAGTGAGTTTGACTTTCAACCCAAATATCTTGAATTTGTTTTATAATAATTTAACATTTATTGATATCAACGAATACTTGAGTTAACGCTCTTTAATTAACATTGGCAATAATGCCAATTCCACTATTTTAATTTTTTAAGAAAATTGTAAAAAATTGCAACAACTGTGCACTTTCCCAGAAAATGGGGCAAGTGCACAATCGACAGTTAAAATCTATTTGATACCTTGTATTGTATGCTACGAGGCAAGAGCATAACTATTGATACATACAGTGAGAGTATTCGAACGCCCTTTAAATCAGTATAACTTTTTTTTAAGTGAATCAAACGACCTGACTTTTTTGAGGAGTTAGAAGAATTGGTTTTCCAAATGATGTGTTAAAAAGATTTTGAAAAAATTACAATCGGTAAGAATTACATGAGAAAATAAAAATGGCACTTTTCACAACTTTTTTATTTGAGCCTGTAATGAAAATTTAAAATATGCGTTTTGTAGATCTCTGTTAGTTATACACGTACTGAAAATTTCATCGAAATCGGTCAACGTTGCAATGAACTACAAACATTTCAAAATGAGAGTTTAAGGGTGAAAGTCGCAGAGATTTTTGATCTTGCCAGGGAATTTCGCCCTTATGTAATCATCTTTAAACGTTTGTATCTCATGACAACGTTAACCGATTTCAATGAAATTTTCAGTATGTATATAACTAACATATATCTACAAAACGCATATTTTAAATTTTCGCTACAGGTTCAAATAAAAAAGTTGTGAAAAGTGCCATTTTTATTTTCTCATGTAATTCTTACCAAGTGCAATTTTTTAAAAATCTTTTTTACACATCATTTGGAAAACCAATTCTTCTAACTCCTCAAAAAAGTCAGGTCGTTTGATTCACTAAAAAAAAAAGTTATACTGATTTAAAGGGCGTTCGAATACTTTCGTTACTCACTGTATGTATGTCTGCTACAAAATGCTTTTTACCGCATTCAAATATGTTGTTTCGTTTTGGAGTAAAGCAAATAAATAATATAAGATCAATATAAAAAGAATAAGAGTGCGTATAAGAGTCTCTTATATTAATAAGAGTCCGTTTATGCACTTACCCCGTTTATGCACTTACCCCACTCCACCTTAGGGATTTTAAAATATTCCAAAAAGTTTATTTCCGTTTTAGTTCTCCATCTGAAAATACTGATAAAATTCGGTTCCCGATGCTGCACCGGAAACGGAGGACAGTTTCAACGCTGTTGCGCGGTTATCGCTTGGAATTCCGCGTAGCTAGCTGATAAAGATCCAAGGGGTTGAAAAACTAGAAGAATTTCCAGGCTGGGTCGGCCGCCATCGCACAGTGTTTCTTCGTTAACCCTGGTCTCCGGCACGACGTTAGAGTGCCGAGTAACACCAACGATCAGGGCTGGTGAACGCCGCCTACTTCTTCGGCAGGGGCGGTCCTATCTCTATGACCCAGGGCCGTGCAAATGCTTTCGAAAATTCGGTGGACTGGCCCCTTTCAAACGTTCTTCCGAATACCCTTCCGCGTCAACCTCTTTCATTTCTTCTACGTTGTCATCAACGATTCATCACCGGTCAGACGACCGGTTCGCACATTTCTAATTTTGCAATTGCTCAAAATTATAACAACGCTTTTATTCGAAATTAGCGGGATTTATTCATTCGAGCGTTTAGCGTAAATTCAATCTTCAGAAGGCTGTATGTACTGTATATTTTTAGTATTTATTGTGCATACTAATTACTAGATCTTTATGCATTTATGGGTTCTGAAAATTTTCGGGAAATGCTAGAATTCGACAGAATTTAATACCGTTGTTATTTATTTCAGACCTGCAAGGACTACTATCGCTAGAAAGGAGATTTTATTTGAGTCCACTTTTTTTAAAATTCGTCTACAAAAATTACAAATTGCCTAAACATCCGCAGTTTACTGATTACATTTCAAAAGGTAAAATCGAATTTTCGGTTTGTAACAGGATTTCATTGCACCGATTGTGAAATTTTTCAATTAAATTAATAGAATTTAATTTGATTCTTTTCAGAGAAATAAAATTGAGAAATGGAAACAATCGAAACGCAATCCGGCCACAATAGTCGGTGGCCGAGCGCGCGCAGCTCTACTGCAAATTAACGAGCGAATTAGCATTGCAAACAAAAATGGATTTAAGGTGATGCGACTGGAATTTTTTGGCTTGGAAATGTTGAGGCAGCCGTTTCAGGTGTAAAAACATGCTGGTTGGCAACCGCGTGCAGCGATTACAGGAAGAACAAGGAGATTTGCAAGCGCGACGTGTTCTCCGCGGTCGGTTGCAAGCAAAAATTTTTGCGGGCCGAGCTGCGGACGATCCGATGCAAATTGAAATTCCGAGTTTCATGTCGTTCCCGTATCCGAACGACACCGCGTGCTTTCTGTTACGTAAGACGGAGACGGGTTACATTGTGTGATACACGTTCGCGAACTTCTTCGAAACCTTGCGAACACCCGGTGTTACATGCAACATTCCGCGAATGCCGCAATAGGCGTACAAGCGGCGTGTATACGCAACACGTTGCACACTTGTCGAACAATCTAATCGTGAGCGTACCGTTTCACTCTGCATGTAAGTACACGAGCTATCCTTCATTTTCGCGGCTCTCCGTATCACGGTCCTCCATCGTCGTCAATAATATTGTTCTAGTACACGGAATGCTGATCGCTGTTGCCTACCTCCTGGATCAAAATCAATCGCTGTGGATGGACCTGCAATTTAACAATAACAATAAGTCTACCATTGCTAAATCACCGGTTTTTCGATCTTATGATTACACCAATTTTATGCATTTGAACGGGTAAACGTTTTTGCTCAATTATTAACCCTTTGCACTCGAAGATATTTTCACTCCAAAACGAAACATTTCTTCCGACCTAGAATATTGCCCTTCTATATATATGTATATTTTTTTCATGTTATACATACGAAAATAGTGCAATTTACTCCTACAATACCGAAATGTTTAGTAATTTATTAAATACAAACACACACACACACTCGAAGCTATTTTAACTCCAAAACGAAACATTTCTTCCGACCTAGAATATTGTCCTTCTATATATATATATATATATTTTTTTTTTTTCATGTTATACATACGAAAATAGTGCAATTTACTCGTACAATACCGAAATGTTTAGTAATTCATTAAATACAAACAAATTTAATAATGTAAAAAATATTTTGAACAATGATACAGCAATTTTTAGTGGTGCGTTGGAGTCACCATTCGAGTGCTAAGGGTTAACACTAAACGTACCACCACTGGTCAAATGACCATTTTTGAAATTATAAAGATGCTTTCGGTGATTCAGTAAATATCTTTAATGGAGCATTGCAATAAGACCCGCGCAGTCTAAATAAATTAAACCTTATCATTTTTACAAGGCAACATGTTACCTGTTGCATTTATAGCTTGGTACGTTTAGCGTTAAAAGAAGAAAGAAATTTTCACTTGGCTCCAGTTTCGATCGATGCAGACATTTTTTATTTTGCATAAAGTCCCCCACAGACCTGTCATGACTTGATAATAATTGCACGAAGTTGTTGCGACAAGAACAACGGATCAATTTACAGAGACAGATTACAGAACTGGATCGATAACGAGAAAAATGAGATCAATTATGTCTTTTTTTGTAATTTCAGGGGCTAGATTCGTGAGTCCAATTCGAAAAGAAATTAACCAACTCCTGCTCAAATTCTACTCCAACCGTGTGAAAAAGAAGCTGAGAAATTTTGTCTTTCGCATTATAATCAGAAACTATTCTAGTTTCTATTAAAAACTGGGCCTTGAAAAATTATAAAATATCCAGGTAATGTGTTAAAATTGCTAACCAGTGACCAAGATCTATTACTCGAGGAGTGACAGAAGTTCAATGAATTTACAGATACCGATTTCGTTGATGGGCCGAGGTTTTCCTGCAGGATGATCACGGGTGCACCTCGGTCCAAGGCCAGTCTGGAGGAAAGCTTGAAAGGCTGGTGTGAATTAACCAACTACTACTCAAATTCTACTCCAACTATGAGAAAAAGAAGCTGAGAAATGTTCTTCCGCATTAGAATCAGAAACTATTCTAGTTTCTATTAAAAACTGGGCCTTGAAAAATGATAAAATAGCCAGGTAATGTGTTAAAATTGCTAACCAGTGACCAAGATCTATTACTCGAGGAGTGACAGGAGTCCTGCGTAAAATTTTGTTACAATTTGATATTTAAATTGTAATTCTGGCGAAAACTAAATTATATTCGTAAGTTTTCATATGTTTAAAATGTTTAGGGGTCAAGACGAAATGGAACAAACAAATGAAAATTATAAATAATTTGAGTTGTATTTATAACTTCCTGAGAGCTAACTCGTAAGCAGTATCTAAGATTATCGCGACACGTACTGGTGGGCGCTTTGCAAAGAGATCGCCACAGTTAACTGGTTCAAAAACTGGGCCTTGAAAAATTATAAAATAGCCAGGTAATGTGTTAAAATTGCTAACCTGTGACCAAGATCTATTACTCGAAGAGTGACAGAAGTTCAATAAATTTACAGATACCGATTTCGTTGATGGGCCGAGGTTTTCCCGCAGGATGATCACGGGTGCACCTCGCTCCAAGGCCAGTCTGGAGGAAAGCTTGAAAGGCTGGTGTGAATTAACCAACTACTCAAATTCTACTCGAACTGTGTGAAAAAGAAGCTGAGAAATGTTCTTTCGCATTAGAAGCAGGAACTATTCTACTTTCTATTAAAAACTGGGCATTGAAAAATTATAAAATTGCTAACCAGTGACCAAGATCTATTACTCGAAGAGTGACAGAAGTTCAATGAATTTACAGATACCGATTTCGTTGATGGGCCGAGGTTTTCCTGCAGGGTGATCACGGGTGCACCTCGCTCCAAGGCCAGTCTGGAGGAAAGCTTGAAAGGCTGGTGTGAATTAACCAACTACTACTCAAATTCTACTCCAACTGTGTGAAAAAGAAGCTGAGAAATGTTCTTTCGCATTAGAATCAGGAACTATTCTACTTTCTATTAAAAACTGGGGCTTGAAAAATTATAAAATTGCTAACCAGTGACCAAGATCTATTACTCGAGGAGTGACAGAAGTTCAATAAATTTACAGATACCGATTTCATTGATCATCCGAGGTTTTTCCGCAGGATGATCACGGGTGCACCTCGCTCCAAGGCCGGTCTGGAGGAAAGCTTGAAAGGCTGGTGTGAATTAACCGACTACTACTCAAATTCTACTCCAACTGTGTGAAAAAGAAGCTGAGAAATGTTCTTTCGCATTAGAATCAGGAGCTATTCTACTTTCTATTAAAAACTGGGCCTTGAAAAATTATAAAATTGCTAACCAGTGACCAAGATCTATTACTCGAGGAGTGACAGAAGTTCAATACAGATACCGATATCGTTGATGGGCCGAGGTTTTCCCGCAGGATGATCACGGGTGCACCTCGTTCCAAGGCCAGTCTGGAGGAAAGCTTGAAAGGCTGGTGTGACAGAAGAGGGTTGCGTGTAGGGAATAGAGCCCAGGGGAAGGGAAAAGGTGTATGAAAGGAAGACGGTAGAGGAGAGAATCGGTATGTACATACGCGTGGCTACCGGCGTGGCAAGGCAAGGCAAAGAGGCAAAACGATGCGAGAGGCGATGAGAGGTGAGACGAGACGAGACGAGGCGAGGTAAGACGAGAACAGCGAGGCGAGTCCGAGGCGATTCGAGAAGAGGCGAGGCGAGGCGAGGCGAGGCGAGGCGAGACGAGGGAAAGCGCGCGCGATCGTCAAGAGGTAAAGGCAAAGGAAGGCAAAAGCGAGGCGTGGCTCTGTCGGAGGAGCGGTACGGCCCTGGGAGGCGGTGGTGAGGCCTCACGGAGGAGCAGCGACGACGAGGAGGTGCACGGCACGGGCCAGACAAACAGACTGGCACTGGCATCACGGGAGTCGGCGGCAGTGGTCACCGGTACTCGCCGAGACGGTCTCGAGAGTCACCCGTGATCGCGGTTGGTGAACGTGCGCGGCGTGCATCGCTTTAAATCGCAAGACGAAAGTGCGCGCAATGTGTTCGCAACGGAGCCGTGGGATCGCGATCGAAAATCGGCTATGAGATCGGCCCGCCGCGAGTGTCCGACCCAGCGCGAAAACTAAAAAAAAAAAAAAAAAAGACGGCAGCAGCAAAGATCGAAGGTGATAATCGGTGCTAGGACACCCGTGCTAACAATCCTCCGAGAAGAACCGATCTACGGTCAACACAGAGGATCGTGGAAGACGGTAGTGTTCGAAACTTGTGTGCGATAGACAAGTAACCCGGGGACTTACCGAATCGGTGAACCGAGGTGACGTAGTGTTTAGTAATTGGTGCGGTGTCTAGATCGAGATAGACAAGCACACAACGATCGAGAGATCCCGTGGATCCCGTGCATCGGGGGCACCGGTAAAACGAGAGAATCGAGAAAGGTACGACGACGGGTAGTGTTTGAAATTTGTGCGGTGCTATTATGTTGAGATAGACAGAAGTACACGGAGCGTAGGGATCTCGAAGGGAAGACAGGTAGTGTTCGGAGGTTGTGCGCGGTGTTGGATAGAGCGGTCGATCGCGGCTCGATCGCGGCTCGATCGCCGTCGCGGCGGTCCCGCTCTCGGCGTCCACGTTGGTGGCTCGATAGGAACGACGACGACGACGACGACGTCGTCGTCGTGCGAGCCCCGACGTAGGAGGAGGAGGAGGCGGTGGCGTAGGGGGAGGTGGTGTTGGTGGAGGTGGTGGTGGAAGCGGCCGGAGACAGAATGGTGGGCTCTTCCGGGCCGTGTCGCGACCGAGCGGAAAGACGCGGCGAGATGTCGCCGCGCCGTCTCGCGCCCCTGCTGATCCTCGGGACGATCCTCGCCGGGCTGACGAGCACCGCCGCCGCGGACAGGATGAGCGGCCTCTACGTCGACAACGGATTCGACCAGACGGTCGTTCACAGGGTGGTCAGCCAGAGGGAGAAACGGGAGGTCGAGCACGAGATACTGAACCTCCTCGGGCTGCCCGACCGGCCGAGGAACACCGCCGGCAGGCCGCCCCAGGTCAAGAGGTCGGCGCCCAAGTTCCTCCTGGACATATACAAGAACGCGCTCGGCGAGGACGAAGACGAGAAGCCAATCGGCGAGCAACGGAGGGTCAGCGAGTTCGACCTTACCGGTCAAGATCTCAGGGCCATCGACCAGAGCGACGTCATCATGACCTTTACCGCGCACAGTAAGTCATTATTCTGGCCCGCTTCTCTATTTCCTCTCGCTATTGACCCTACCCCCTCTCTCTCTCTCCTCCTCTTCGTGTCTGTGTGTCATCATCCATAGAGAAACTGCTGCTTGTCTAGCCTAGTTTTTCGAAGATGAGCATCCTCAATGAACAAGGGGTACAACGTATCTATAAGAGAATAATTGTCATGTATATTCTTGAAGACGAGTTTTATTATAAAAAATTTAACCGTTTGAGTGCGGCGAAGCGCTATAGCGCTTCTCTTGTTTTGTACCGAGAATGCGGTGGTGCTGCTGTTGGTTAGTACAATTTTCGCATCTATTGAGATCAGTTGTATTCATATCAAGTTCAGTTGTTAGTCATTTCACTCAATCTCAATTCTGGTTTTTAAATATAAGAAAATTCTTCAGCACTCGAACGGTTAATAGACCGAGCTCTCTTTAGAGGAGATCAGGTAGATCTACTTCTTCATCCTACTTCTCTCATCCCGTAACTGCGTAACCCCGATGATCTCTGTGCAGTACAGCGAATTCTCGATATATGTCAACAACACGGGTCTTGTCGTCGTCGTATATCGTCCAGGAGACGTACCCGAGCCGTATTATGTTTACCGAGGCTTCTCGAGGTAGCGACGTTTATCATACAAGCCTTGGCGACAGAGAAATCACTGTACCGATCGCAGAAATAGTTTCAGCCACTTGTCGCCCAAGCCTATAAGCATCTTCGGACAAACAAAGGTTTCTTCGTTTAGAAAAGGGACTCCGCAAAGGAGCTGCGTACAGTGGTACATCTTTGTGTCCTTGCCAGCGTTGGGTCATCGAACATTTTCGGCTCGAGCCGCCGGAGAAAGCTCGAGTCTCGATCCGCGAAAGGCTCGAGCCGTTCGAGCTGCTCCTTGGTTTCTATCTTACGCTCCGACTTTCCTCTCCCCGCAGTCCCCGGGCCGACATTGTCACTCGAGTCCCTTGCGGTCCGAACGGCCCGAACGGCCCGAAAGAGACTCGAGCTTTTCGGCTGGGAGATCCAGCCCTAGCGTCTTTGAACGAGAGGATCAAGGGTTGCTCTTGGAAAATGCATTGCAGCGAAGGGGTACAGAGTGATATCGTGGATCTGTCTGATCCTTTCTACGTGTGTCCACGTGCTTTAAGCAGAATACTGTCGACTCGTGATGGGCACTATCGACTAAAAACTGTCGACTAAGTCGATAGTAGCTGTTACTATTTTCAGTCGACTGGTTTTACTGAACTATCGACTGAATTTTTCAGTGGTATTACTATCGTTACTATTTTCGGTTCACTGCTTTACTGAACCAAAGATTTCCTCTCTGACTTAATTATCGAGTGATTTATGCATCGGTAGAGCGAACGAAGCTATCAACTGAATTTGAGCGTGATTATCGATCACATCCGATCATGAGATTCACTATCTCTCTACTACCCTACTGTTTATTTCATTAGCGCTATTGAATTAATTAATTCATTAAACATATGTATGTATATTCAATTGTTCTACTACTAAATAGAATTAATTATTACTAGACAGCGGATCTTTATGCATTTATGGCTTCTGGAAATGTTCAAAAAATGCTATAATATAAAATTCGAGAGAATTTAACACGATTTTTATTTGCTTTGGATCTACAAAGGCTGTCCCCATTAAAAATAGGATTTTATTTCATTCCACTGTCTTAAAATGTTTCTATAAAAATTAGAAATTGCATAAACATCCGATGTCTAATTATTACAAATATTCTCCTAAAAGATGAATAATATAGAGAAGCTTTTCATCAACGTCGTCGAACATCGAGAAAATAACCAGTAAAGCGCTCAGTCGACTGAAAACTACTGACTATTTAAATCGATAGTATGTCGCGACTAAATAGTAAGTAGTCGATAGTTCAATTTAGTCGATAATGCCCATCGCTACTCGTGATGCACCTTGCAGAGGGTCTTCTTGAACTTGTCCTTCGAAACAAAGAGGACTTCTTCTATCTCGGCACCGTCCATCCTGGTTTCCGATAGGCGAGATTTTATTCCAGGCATCTAGGTCACTCCTTCTTTCGAAGTGGGCCACGCAATACCATCTCTCGGAGGATCATTTTGACTCAGTCTCTATTTTTCTTCGTCGAGAGTGGATGCGTGAACTCTTCTAGGCTCCCTGGAAATCGAATTACAGTTCTAAATACACCTTAACTGCAAAACCGTGTCAGAAATGGCAAATTGATCTACCTAACAACCGATTCATTGCTAAGGATGTCTCCACCATTGCGGTCATTACGATCTTTCACAGGGAGATCATACGATGCACGCAATGTATGATTATTAACACTTTGACATTAGGTAAGATGACATTACGTAGACATTGAGAAAAATCGCTATAATCGCCCGTGTATTAACTCATTCGCATCGTAAGGAAATACCCAGATAGCACAGAGACGTCTTAATGACGTCTTAAAGACGTCTGTCGATGGACATTCAGACGTCTTAAATGGACATTCGGAACGCCTTTGTGAAAAAACTGTACGTCTTAAAGACGTCTCGTAAAAGACGTTTCAAGAAAGACGTCTGTAAGACGTCTTAAAGACGTCTTTTTAGGACGTAAGACGTTCAGATCAAAAATGGACGTAAAACAGACGTCTTCAAGACGTCGCGTGCTATCTGGGTATGTAAAGAAGGCCTTTATCACCAAACATCTATTTTATTATATTTGAGTAGAAAAATGACTGCAAGTAAAAGAACTTCATATTTTAGCATTGTAAGAAAAATTCAGAATTACTACTTTGATTTCCAACAACACCCTCTATTTCTATTTTTTAGCTAACAAATAATCATAGTAAGCAGGAAAATTGAGCGTATACATACGCTAATGATGCAAATGGGTTAATTTGCACTTCTATCCTAAACCGATGGGCGAGAAACGTATTTTGGGAGCGTGATTGTCCTAACAAAGACACATGAAAGATGTATTATATTGAAAGATCTATCATCGCTCCAAAAAATGAAGGTTTTGTGAGCAGTTTTGTACAGCTTCTTTCGAGAGAGACAAGTAAACGCAAAAGTGACGAAAATCTTATCATCGCGACAATGGTAACGAGGGGATTAGAGGCGAGACGGTGGGGTGGTCGACGACGAAAGCCGTTGCCATAATCTCGATGATGCGACGTCTGGTCTATGGCGTCCTTAACGTCCGATCGTTCGGTGAATTCCATCCAGCCGAGCCGGAGGCTAACAGCTTCCGCGAACGCAGCACGCCGCCGTGCACCTAGGCTCGCGAGATCCATGATCGAACTGCGTGATTCCGATTTGACATGCGGGCTTCGTGCGTGGAGACTGAGCGTGCACTCATCGATAGATCCAACCCACCGTGACTTCTGCTTCGTTGAACGCGTTATTATTGCGCCCGAGCCGCGATATTCGGCTCCCTCTCCGTTCCCGAGACATCAACGACCATTGACTGTTCTATTTCCGTCTCCTAAATTCAGCAGAATTTCAGGAGCGCGTGCGGCGACCGGACTGTGGATTTTTATTGAAAATTCAAATTGCACGCGCTCGTCTCGAGAACCACGGAGAGAGAACATAGGCATTCTTGTTTTCTTAACCAGTTGAGCCGTTTATTTTGAAAGTGGCCTAACTCCGTTTTTCAGTTTTTTTCCGGTTATCATGGTTACGTGTACAACTTTATGTTATTTATCAGTAAAGCATTTCAGGTTGCTTATAATCCGAGCAAATACGATAATTCTTGACACATAAGTTTTCAGAGTTAGTTTAATAATCGAACCGTGTAGTTTGAAAGTGGCCTAACTCCATTTATACTTAAATAATCAAGATAATATATTTACTATTGATAATGTCGGAAAGTAGTGATGAAGGTAATTTTAATTAATTAGTATTTACAATTTAACCTCAGTTTTTGGACAATTGCGTTAGTTGAATAACCAGTACGTTTAATTAATATAAAACTTAAAATTTAATATTCAATTTTAGACATTATTTCACCCATGGGGAAGAACAGAACAAGACTATTATTTAGATCAGATAGTGAAGAAGAAATAGTAAGTAATGATTTAAAAAAAAATCGAAAAAGAAACCGAATTATAGAACAATATTCATCTTCAGAGGATGATGATATGAATGACAATAGAGAAAAAATTGATGAATCACACATCCAAAAAGTGCGAAAGATTAAACGGAATTCAGGAAAAAGATATTGTACTCAAACCGGAAATATCGTACCGGAAAAAATTTTCGAAAACAAAGATTGCCGTTGTCGGAATGCATGCACAAAAAATTACGATGAAAAAGAAAGAAAGAATATTTTTGAGAAGTTTTGGGGTTTTGGAAATTTTAACAAACAAAATGTATTGTATTTTTTTCAATTTGAAGCATCTTAAATTATGTTGAATGGGCTCGGGCACCTTCAAATTTTATAATGAATCTGGTTGTTAATTTTGAAAGTGGCCTAACTCCATTCTTGATAAGAAAACGCATATTATTCACTTAATAATATATTGCCACTATTTTAATAGGAACTATAAATTTAACACCCTTAGATACACTTAAGCAGTGCGACTCATTAATGTCTTATACGTATATTTTTAAATTCATTGAAACGCAAACCCTTAAATATCTCGATTTTAAGATAAATGGACTTAGGCCACTTTCAAAATAAACGGCTCAGTTAACTGTGCCGATCTCTTTGCAAAGCGCCCATCAGCGTGTGTCGCGATAATCGAGCGATGACAGTTATAGTCGTCAAACACAGAGTAAGTGGCGCTGTTGAAATATTGGGTCAAAAAGACGACTTTATTTTAGAGAATGAACAATTTCATTAGTAATATTTCTTTTTGTTTTTAGGCTGGCAACACTGTCATTCATGTATGCGTAAAATTTCACGTCAGTACATATTTTCTTTGGTTCGTTTCGTTGTGTTTTCTGAGCAACTAAAAGTGGATTTTTCGATTTTTATAATGTCTGATTTTCCTGAACAAAGAAGTTGCATTAAAACCAAATTGGCTTTACTTTTTGATCACAGTAGTATTTTGTTTTTTTTTTGGTTTTGACACATCAAGATGAAAATCTGGATGATCAAAGATCCAGTGTTGCTGCACTGCTCACGAGTTAGCTCTCAGGAAGTTATAAATCCGACTCAAATTATTTATAATTTTCATTTGTTTGTTTCATTTTGTCTTGACCTCTAAACATTTTAAACGTATGAAAATTTACGAATATAATTTAGTTTTCGCCAGAATTACAATTTAAATATCAAATTCTAACAAAATTTTACGCATGACGGATATAGTCGTCATGACACAAAATTCTGCCACATCTCCATGACGGATATAGTCGTCAAACACACTTAACTGGTTAATGAGACGAGCGAATTCAAAGCGATCCAACCGGTATCTTCAAATTCTTCGAACGGTTTTGCTATTCGATCCACTCATTTTTGTTAGAAAAAAGTCCGCAGTGATAATACTGTGAAATTCTCGATATATGTCAACAACAGGGGCCTTGCCAGCGTCTTGTATCGTGCAGGAGATATACCCGAGCTTACATCACGAGGTATACTCCCCGGTAGTGAGGATAATTCCGCGACGTTTATCGTTCAGACCTTGGCGACGTATACGAAGAAATCGGTGTGCTTCTTGCGAAGAAAATTTAATGGCGGTTGTGCACGTCATTTGTAACACGTCAGCAGGGTATTCGGAGAAGCTATAAGTTTCCTGTGACAATTTTTATTATTTTATGAGAGGGCGCATTATGTTTCACGAAATATTGTAACTATGAAGAGGCTGTGTTCAAATCATTCGAGTTAGTAGAACGGAGGAGTTTTTGTTGAAATTCTTGCAGTCATCCAAATTGGGAGAAGAAATTAATTTTTTTTATTTTTCGTCGCATTTTAGAGTATTTGCGTCCTACAAATGATGAAAAAGTTCTTAACCCCTTGTACTACGATTTATTTCACGATTTCAGTGATTAGAACTTTTTTGTAAATTATAATTTCCTAAAAAAAGGAGAAAATTTATATCAATTGTATGCCTATATGTTCTCCGGTAGCTTTATATTAACAATTTAATATTTATTAGACCCTGTTCAGAATCTTCGTCACGAGTCTGACTCGATATTGTAGGGCAAGGGGTTAAAGAGATTCGATACATTTCGTGACGCATTTTCGTGCGTCGGATCGAGCTGCGTGGATCGATTTACTATTGCCTGCCGGATATTATGGGACGAGAACCCGCAGAATAGCCACGGAAATCGAGGTTCTACCTTTAAACTAGTAAGATCTAGTAACAGATAGCAACAACGTAGTATCGAAAACAGATTCTTGCATGCTACCCTCGCCAACTTCTCTCTTCATCGCATCTTAGACTTTAACTTTAACTTCACTGAACCCTGCAATGTCCTGGAAAAATTAATAATATTCAATTGGATTTTTCTATAATATTTTTAAAAGGATTTCAGCTCTTTTAATCCTCTCGCTGTTTCTAACAGCTACTCATTTTTGGCATAAATTCGTCAAAACTGTATTCTAACAGTTTATTCGTAGATGTTTGCGAATCTTCAAATTTTCGTGAATTTTCATTTATTTGTCTCCGAGTTCTACTTCAGTGTAGAGACTGCCGATCTTAGACTTTAACTTCACTGAACCCTGCAATGTCCTGGAAAAATTAATAATATTTAATTAGATTTTTAATCCTCTTAATCCTCTTTTAATCCTCTCGCTGTTTCTAACAGCTGCTCATTTCTGGCATAAATTCGTCAAAATTGTAGTCTAACGGTTAATTCGTGGATGTTTGCGAATTTTCAAATTTGCAAATTTCCCTGAATTTTCATTTATTTGTCTCCGAGTTCTACTTCAGTGTAGAGACTGCCGATCTTAGACTGTAACTTCACTGAACCCTGCAATGTCCTGGAAAAATTAATAATATTTAATTGGATTTTTCTATAATAGTTTTAAAAGGATTTCAGCTCTTTTAATCCTCTCGCTGTTTCTAACAGCTACTCATTTTTGGCATAAATTCGTCAAAACTGTATTCTAACAGTTTATTCGTAGATGTTTGCGAATTTTCAAATTTTCGTGAATTTTCATTTATTTGTCTCCGAGTTCTACTTCGGTGTAGAGACTGCCGATCTTAGACTGTAACTTCAAGTTTAACTTCAACTTTAACTTCACTGAACTCTGCAATGTCCTGCAAAAATTAATAATATTTAATTGGATTTTTCTATAATAGTTTCAAAAGGATTTCAGCTCTTTTAATCCTCTCGCTGTTTCTAACAGCTACTCATTTCTGGCATAGATTCGTCAAAACTGTATTCTAACAGTTTATTCGTAGATGTTTGCGAATTTTCAAATTTTCGTGAATTTTCATTTATTTGTCTCCGAGTTCTACTTCGGTGTAGAGACTGCCGATCTTAGACTGTAACTTCAAGTTTAACTTCAACTTTAACTTCACTGAACCCTGCAATGTCCTGGAAAAATTAATAATATTTAATTGGATTTTTCTATAATAGTTTTAAAAGGATTTCAGCTCTTTTAATCCTCTCGCTGTTTCTAACAGCTGCTCATTTCTGGCATAGATTCGTCAAAACTGTAGTCTAACAGTTACTTCATGGATGTTTGCGAATTTTCAAATTTTCGTGAATTTTCATTTATTTGTCTCCGAGTTCTACTTCAGTGTAGAGACTGCCGAAAAGTTAGGTTTGGCCGTGTACCCTTCTCGATCACATATTCCTGGCGTTCAGGGGAAGGGGAACGGCTTCGCGAGATCGAGATTCGCGTCGATCGTCCGAGAGATCGAGCCCGAAGATCTGCCAAAGTGACCGAAGAAACGCTAGACGAGGCATTCCGTGCCGCAGAATGCTCACACCCACGAGACTGCTTCGAAACCGGTAGAATCCAGTTGGTCAAAGGCGATTTATAATCCCGAAGTAAACTTATGCAGAGTGCATTAATTACATCGATCGGTTTGAAAACATTTTCAAAGCTGTATCTGAATTCAAATCTGCCGATTAAGAAACCAGTTTCAGCTCCAATTCCTCCGTTTCCCTCGTCGCCGTGCGTCGTCGCTCCTTTTTCTTCTCGTCTCTAACGGAACCGTTCCGTCTGCGACTTTTCGACGCGATATGACGCGCGTTCGACTCAATTTCGTCGTATGACGCAACTGATTTGTTATTCGAGCCCGGTTCGCTCGCTTTTGCCACCGCGTTACACGCGAAAACCTCGCCGCGAACGCGCAAATCAACGCCGGCAACGTACCCGAACCAAAAAATCATTATTTTTGAAATTATTATTTTTCAATTAGTTCGCCGGCACAGAAAATTCTCGATATATGTCAACGACACGGCCAGCGTATCGTCCGGGAGACGTACCCGAGCCGTGTTATGGTTACCGAGTCCTCTCTGTAGTGGGGACTACTCCGCGACGTTTATCATCCAGGCCTTGGCGACATATAGAGAGAATCCACGGTTTTCTTCTGATTCTGGACCGAAAGTACAACTCGAGGCACTTCCAGCCTCTTTGTTTATTCTGCGACGAATAGAGCAATAATTGAGAAAGGCCTCGGCTATTTTTCGTTGGAAATTTCGTTTTTATTTTATTCGTTATTAACACTTTGATCGCCAAACAAGAAAGCTGAAACATTCCATGAAATCTACGTAAGTTATTTAATGAAATAGAAATTGAAAACAAATTGAATGTACGATATTGTGTGGTTCTTCAACTTTCTTGCATTTTACAGATCCTAATCAAATTTGGTACGATTAATATTGGGTTGGCAACTAAGTAATTGCCGATTTCAGTTATATATGTCTCTCACTCCCATTTTTATGATATCCGTAAACGTTATGATCTTCTTCTTCTTATATATGTTAGCTGGCATCCTAACCTAGCTTTACAAGTTCATTGCGTAGATATTTTCTTAAAGTTTTTTTCTTTACCTCAATATTAATATGGAGTGCAAAATCGAACATTTTCGTCATATTTTGCTTTATTATTTCCGTAAAGGAAAGAACGCAGTGCAAGCTGCCAAAAAGTATTACCACTTATTTCGATCCCTGGACAATTCCCTTCGTGGTAAAACTTTCAATAATGATGACGATGTAAAATCTCACTTAACTCAGTTTTTGGCCGAAAAGCATCAGACTTTCTACGAGCGTGGAATTTTCAAGTTGGCAGAAAGATGGCAAAAGATCATCGAACAAAATGGAAAATTCATCATAGATTAAAGTTCATTCCAAGTAAAAAAAAAAACTCTATTATTTCATTGAACAAATCGGCAATTACTTAGTTGCCAACCCAATATATTAACGTAAAAATTCATTTTAAAACTTGGACAAATAATTCCGTGACCCATATATGGGTTACATGGCAGTGAACGTGTTAATAGACTTTATTGATCATTACTAGACTTAATTTAGTACGATTTGTATGTATTTTCGATCTACAAAGCCTATTCTCACTAAAGATAATAGTGGATTGTATGCAATTATGACGGAAATGAACGGAGGTGAAACACAGAACAGTGAGAATTCGGACGACCTTCGATCCTTAATTTATATACTGGAGTCTTTCAAAAATATTTCTGTACACCAACTTTCGCTACTACTGCACGATAATTGTCAACGTCAAGTATCGTCGACTTCTTTACAAGATTTGGATCGTTTAGTTCTAGATTATATAGCTAAAGGTAACTGAGAAAATTTACACAAAATTTTAGAAAAAAAAGACCTGGTACCGATTAAGGGTTAAGAATATTATCATGTTCTTTGTAAATTATTAAAATTATTAACGGAAGAAATGGATGTTTATGAAGCACGTTTTTCTTGCAATCGATGCACGAAATTTCCATTTCTGTGCAAGAATACCCAGAGTGCCAGGGTGACGTTTGTCGCTTATGCGAAATCTAAGGGGGTTTATCTAGGTACAGTTTGCCGGCAGTTCTTGAAGAGTTTCGCAAAGATGCTGAAAGGTGATAGAGAGACCTTTTCCGGGCGTTTTTCGCGTCGGGAATACGTTTCGTAGATCGTTGAGAACTTTCTACTCGGCGCAGATACATGTGTATTTCCCGTAAGGTCCTGGCAGCCGTTCATGCAGACCGCCCATCGTGAATTCTTCGTCGGACCCTTGAACATAATTCTCCGGTTATGTCACGCGCGTTCGGATGATCGAAATCGGCGCGGATCTCTCGAAAAATCGGCGGGGGCGCGGAAACGGACAAAGA
Organism: Seladonia tumulorum; assembly: GCA_913789895.3. Taxonomy (NCBI): domain Eukaryota; kingdom Metazoa; phylum Arthropoda; class Insecta; order Hymenoptera; family Halictidae; genus Seladonia; species Seladonia tumulorum. The sequence goes on from OU565281.1 coordinate 3,800,843, forward strand.
GAACGAAAGACAGAGAGAGAGAGAGAGAGAGAGAGAGAGAGAGAGAGAGAGAGAGAGAGAGAGAGAGAGAGAGAAGGACAGACAGTTTCCACTTTCGTTGCGGTCGTCTTATGCAAATGCTTGCTCTCATCATAGAACTTTCTATTCGGCCGGAATCCTTTTCGTCGGTGTTGCCTGATTGGTTGCGCGCGCGCACGATCGAGCCGAGCCGAGCCGAGCCGAGCGAGCGAGCGAGAAACACCGGTGAATTCTTCTAGAAAGTTCGAGGAAGATAAATTACAAGGACATCTCGAACACGTTCTCGATGTGTGAAATCACAGGCGGGACGCCGGGGAGGGCCGGTTATAGCGGATTCGTGATCACGAAAACGATCCAAGTCGATCGAGGCTAACGCGTGAAATCGCCCGGTTTCCGGTTCGCTTTTGATAGGGAGATCCCAGACAATCTGGCGCACCTCTCGATCCTCCGTATTCCTTGGGTCTCGACCAAGTACAGTTACACGGTGTTCCTCCATTTTTTCACTTAACCTATCAAACGAATTAAGCAAATCGTCTCATTCACACGCCGGGGAATTGTTCCGATCGTACAATTGTAAAACTGATTTATTAGATTGGTGCACACGAAATGTCGGATTTTTTTTTACGTATGAACGTTTGTCTCCCTGTTTTCGTTATACTTTTGTTTTTGGCATAACCTCGTTCCCAGATAGCACAGAGACGTCTTAAAGACGTCTTAAAGACGTCTGTCGATGGACATTCAGACGTCTTATAGACGTCTTGAATGTCCTACGAACGTCTTCCGAACGGCTTCTGAACGTCTCTGGAACGTCTTTGTGAAAAAACTGTACGTCTTAAAGACGTCTTTAAGACGTCCGTTAGCTTTTCTCTAGCAGTTTACGATGACTGAAACGTCTTAAAGACGTCTTGAATGTCCTACGAACGTCATCCGAACGGCTTCTGAACGTCTCTGGAACGTCTTTGTGAAAAAACTGTACGTCTTAAAGACGTCTTTAAGACGTCCGTTAGCTTTTCTCAAGCAGTTTACGATGACTGAAACGTCTTAAAGACGTCTTATATACGTCTTGAATGTCCTACGAACGTCTTCCGAACGGCTTCTGAACGTCTCTGGAACGTCTTTGTGAAAAAACTGTACGTCTTAAAGACGTCTTTAAGACGTCCGTTAGCTTTTCTCTAGCAGTTTACGATGACTGAAACGTCAAGAAATGAAACGTCTTAAAGACGTCTTATAGACGTCTTGAATGTCCTACGAACGTCTTCCGAACGGCTTCTGAACGTCTCTGGAACGTCTTTGTGAAAAACTGTACGTCTTAAAGACGTCTTTAAGACGTCTCGAACAGACGACTTTAAGACGTCTCGAAGCAGACGTCTTTCAACCGACTTTCATTTTTTTTTTAACATTTAGAACTGTTTTTACGGGACTAAACAGTATGAAAATGAAGACGGTTTGAAAAATTCGATATCAGAGTTTATTGATTCTAAAGATCAGAATTTTTTTAAGACAGGCATCTATGCTTTAAAGTCTCGTTGGGAGAAGTGTATTGAAGCGAATGGAGCATATTTTGATCGAATAAACAGCTTTGGAAAAAGATATGGATTTTTATATATTCACTTAAAAATCCGACATTTCGTACGCACCAACCTAATATAATGTATTACCTTCTTGCACGTTCAACTTACTGTCCTCTGGGAAAATCGTCTGTCATTGAAATGACTGATAAACTGCTGATTTTATGCATTTATGAATTTAGCAGCACCGTTAGACTATTTTTAATTTAACACTAGAAAAACCGGAGCTTAGTATATACCTATATTGCCTGAAAGCAGTCAAAATGACTGCATTGTGAAAAAATAACTAATGCGCAAAGAAATTTGTTTAACAGTAATTTTTAATATATTTTATATCACTTACAGTCATATAACAAGTTATTAATAAGTATTAGCAATAAAAAAAATGTATTTCAGTTCGAAAAAAAATAATTTAAAGCAGTCGAAATGACTTGCTTAGGCAATCTAGTGTTAATGAAACCGTTGAAAGAGCAAATACATTTTTATTCTACTTCAAAATGTTTAGTTTACGTACAGATATCTGCAGTCTAATTATAAGACTAGCTGATGACGCATTATTTTTTAGTGTGCTCATCTAGTCCGTTCGAAACATCGTCTACCGTTGAAATTATTAGACAAATTAATGGTACATTATTTTCTCGTAGGGTGAAATCAGTTTTAGCGAAAACTGTATTTTGTTTGAAGCCCTGGAAATTACAAGGTACATTAATTGCAAGATACAAGAAGATACAGGAACCACATAGTTTCAAGTTTCTTTCTTTCAATAATTTTATTCTTTTAATAAGTTCTTAAATTCTTTTGATTTATCCACTGTTTGAAACTTCGCTCACCAATTTTTTCGATAAACACGTCCAATCCGTGGTCTATCAATGATAGATGATTGATCCGTATGATTTTTCTGTTATAAAAGCATGTTTAAAACTATTCTAAAGTAACTTCTCCCCCACACAACTTTTCTGAATCAAAATCTAAAACGTCCAGAACGCGAGGACACTTTTTAACACGTTGACTGACATGTCGTGAGAACTACACAATATCATACATTTAATTTGTTTTCAATTTCTATGTTATTAAAAAGCTTGCTTTGATTTCATGGAATTTTTTAGCGTTTTTGTTTGGCGATCAAAGCGTTAAATAAATTTCAGAATACTTTTGTCTCTGCAGTTTCTCGCCATTTTGTGAAAATTTTGCCATTGTAAGTTACGAAATAATGTAATTAAGTTTTGTTTTTGCTCACTTGTTGTTATAAGTGTTGTATACAATATAAAGCTACATATGTTTAAGTATAATTAACACGTTGACTGCCATGTCACCCATATGTGGGTGACGGAATTATTTGTTCAATCTTTAAAATGAATTTTTACGTTAATATATTCATTGTACCAAATTTGATTAGAATCTGTAAAATGCAAGATAGTTGAAGAACTACACAATATACATTAAATTTTTTTCAATTTCTATGTTATTGAATATTACTTTACTTACGTTACTTTGATTTCATGGAATTTTTTAGCGTTCTTGTTTGGCGATCAAAGCGTTAAATAAATTTCAGAAAAATTCCACAGGCTCGAATTTCGAAATTTCTTAGAAATCAACGACATAACTGTTCACCTCGATTTCCGGTGAATACATACCTTGCAGCTCTAATTGCAAGTGAACGCGGATAATTCCGTTAGTTTCGGCCTGAATCCGCGGATCGAGGATCGCGATCCGGTTTCTCGAAGATCGGCCACGGCGGTTTGTCGAAAGGTTTCGCGGAAAAAGCGCGCGGAGCTGCTTTCGTCGGAAAGATAGGCCCGATTCCGAGAAACACCTGTGTCTCTCTCGTTGGTTCATTCACTCGGGGAATTACCATTCCGCGTGCTCTATTCGCGTCACGACAACCGAACGCGGAACAATTTACGATGCCATCTCGCGCGGCAGCATCGTCTTTCGGGAAAGGAGCTCTCCTCCGAGCTAGGGAATTCCCCCTTTGCAAGGTTCGTTGAACCGAATCTGTGAGACGCGAGATTTATCCCGTATGAATAATTTGCCGCGGACGCTGGCGTGCCGTCGAGCCGTTCGAACAGAACGGAAGCTTCCGGTGACGTTTATCCTGATCGGGCAGCCATCGTTGTTGTCGTTGGCGCTCGGTTCACCTCTCGATACTGGCCATTTATTTGTCACCTCTCGATATTGGCCATTTATTTTTCACCGTTCGATATTCGGCAATTTTTTCGAATTTTTATCGCTGGTTTGTGCAGAAGTAATCTAGGAAATCGTGTAACTTCGCTTTCCTGACAATTCCACATGCTTAGGACCATTTACAGCTTTGATGGTACTTACTCTATACTATTGATGCTAATAATAAATTTGAATCGATGGCCAGACACTTTGTAGAATTAAAATTTTCTCGCTGATAGACCCTTATGATTGGAATAATTAATTGTCGAGTGATGAATTGTCGGGTAACAAAGTATAAATTAATAAAATAGAAGGTAAATGGCACCTTCACCAATTGTAAGTGCGACGACGATTATGAGTAGCCTGTTTGCAATTGCAAGAAAAGAGTAAAAATGTCTTCCCATCTTCGACCATTTCAATAATTTTTAAAATAAAATATAGACGTCGGTAGATAATGTTTATCTAGGACTTTTCTTGTCGTAGTTAAACTTCGAATTGACCGCCGACACTGAGTAGAATTAAAAATTTCTCGCAGATAGACCCTTAAGATTGGAATAATTAATTGTCGAGTGATGAATTGTCGGGTAACAAAGTATAAATTAATAAAATAGAAGGTAAATGGCACCTTCAGCGATTGTAAGTGCGACGACGATTATGAGTAGCCTGTTTGCAATTGCAAGAAAAGAGTAAAAATGTCTTCCTATCTTCGACCGTTTCAATAATTTTCAAATAAAATATAGACGTCGGTAGACAATGTTTATCTAGGACTTTTCTTGTCGTAGTTAAAATTTGAATTGACCGCCAGACACTGAGTAGAATTAAAAATTTCTTGCAGATAGACCTTTCAGATTGGAATAATTAATTGTCGAGTGATGAATTGTCGGGTAACAAAGTATAAATTAATAAAATAGAAGGTAAATGGCACCTTCAGCGATTGTAAGTGCGACGACGATTATGAGTAGCCTGTTTGCAATTGCAAGAAAAGAGTAAAAATGTCTTCCTATCTTCGACCATTTCAATAATTTTCAAATAAAATATAGACGTCGGTAGACAATGTTTATCTAGGATTTTTCTGGTCGTAATCGGGCAGTTTGTCGTTGTTAAAATTTGAAAATCGGTTGACCATGCTGTGACTCCCGACAGAGACGGATCGTTGGAGGCGCAATTACGAATTTGAATAAATAACGAAGCTAATTGCGATTGGCCGCGCGATAATCTCCATATTTTTTCATTATCGAGAACACAGAGCGGCTCCGCCATTGATGTTTCAGTTACGGGAGCGCGGCGAACAGTTTCGGTGGATATACACCAGGTAAAAATCTTATCTTTCACGAAGATCTTCTCCGCGACAGGCGATGAAACATTGCCTCTCCGAGACCGTACGTTTCCGGCCTCTCGTCCCTGACAGGATTTACTGTAAAAGCTGTCGGTGTCAGAAAAGCCACGGTTTGAAATATTGCCTAACCGTGAAAATCAAAACGGAAATCAATTATCCGTACGATTAAGCGAACGTTCCTTCGATACAAAGGCAGTCCACCACCATTTATTTCTATTCTTGTAAAACGAGCTAGCAATTAACTTGTACCGACAATAATAAATAGATTGTCAGGAAAACGACTGAAATATTAACACTTTCACTGCCAACCTAGAAACCTCAAAAATTCCATGAAATCAAAGTAAGTTATTCAATGAAATAAAAATTGAAAATAATTAAATTTATGATATCGAGTAGTCCTTCAACTTTCTTGCATTTTACAGATCCTAATAAAATCTGGTACAATGAATATATTAACGTAAAAATTATTTTAATCCTTTGCACTCGAAGATATTTTAACTCGAAAACGAAACATTTCTTCCGACCTACAATATATTCTTTTTCATGTTATGAATACAAATATGGTGCAATTTAAATACAGACAAATTTAATAATGTAAAAAATATTTTGAATAACGGTACAGCAATTTTTAGTGTCGCCTTACAGTGGCCAGTCGAGTACTAAGGGTTAAAACCTGGACAAATAATTCTGTCACCCACATATGAGTGACATGGCAGTCAACGTGTTAATAAATAATCGATCAACGAATAATTCGACAAAAAAGAGCACAACAAGCAGTTCGACGTAACTCCGTTCGATTCGCAAGAAGTTCTTGCCAATAAATTGATTGTTTAACAACACAAAGGGTTGACACAAAGAGTACGGGTAACGAAACATTTTTTCGTACAGTTGGCGAACGTAATCTATTAATTTTACAGCCTTCCGCGTTCGCCTTGCGTCGCTTTATTCATACGGCCTCGAACTCGAGCGAACGCTCGCATGTAAACTCGTCCACATTTGCATCTTGATGTGCACCGAATGCAGGGAGAAGGTCGTGTAACGCAAATCCGCGGCTCCGATCACTGTTCCTTCGTTTACTATCATTTCGACGCTTCCTTGGCGGTTATCGCGGTTTTCTCGACTGGTACGAATTGGCAAAGTTAACACGCAGGGTGCCGAACAAACTCGAGGCTTCGCAAGAATATTGTCACACACTGTATCATACATTACAATTTTCGAAGAAGTCTGTCACAAAATCAATTGAATTTTTATTACGTGAAATGGAAAATCGTTGCACGTGTATTAGTAGCGAACCTGTTAACACGTTTACTGCCACGCTGTAGAAATAAAAACAACAATGTTTTCTATATTATTAACCCCTTGCATTACTATTTGTTCTGTGATTATAACGATTAGAAATTCTTTATCGCTCAGGATTTCATAGAAAAAAAACATAGTTTATATTTATTGTATGGCTATGTTTTCTCCACAACAAAATAGAATTTTATTTCGCTTCAAAGGAAATTAACAACATACATATTTATTAGACTATGTTCAAAATCTTCATCACGAGTCTGACTCGATACTGTAGGGCAAGGGGTTAAGTATGTTCAAATATACGTAACTGTATATTATACGTTACACTTCTAACAAAAAATGAGCAAAAAACAAAGACAATAACATCACTTGGTAACTTGAAATTAATTCAAAATTCACACTACGCTATCCTACTTAGTATTAATTTAGAAAATTCCCGTTAAATTAATTGCAACACTTGCAATAATGAAATGTACGAATACTTTTGTCTCTGCAGTTTCTCGCCATTTTGTGAAATTTTTGCCATTGTAAGTTACGAAATAATGTAATTAAGTTTTGTTTTTGCTCACTTGTTGTTATAAGTGTTGTATACGATATAAAGCTACATATGTTTAAGTATAATTAACACGTTGACTGCCATGTCACCCATGTATGGGTGACGGAATTATTTGTTCAATCTTTAAAATGAATTTTTACGTTAATATATTCATTGTACCAAATTTGATTAGAATCTGTAAAATGCAAGATAGTTGAAGAACTACACAATATCATACATTTAATTTTTTTCAATTTCTATGTTATTGAATATTACTTTACTTATGTTACTTTGATTTCATGGAATTTTTTAGCTTTCTTGTTTGGCGATCAAAGTGCTAATAACATAAAAGATATTGTTGCTTTTATTTCTATATTCCAAGTGTACGAATACTTTTGTATCCCACTGTATGTCAACAGGGCGGGTCTTGCCAGCGACATATATCGTGTAGGAGGCATAGCCCCAGCTATACTTACACTTGTCAGCGTCCGAGGCCTCTTGATTGGCCCCTCAGGGAGTATAACCCGTGGTGGTGGGGATAATTCAGCGACGTTTATCGTCCAGTGACATACATACAGTGACTCCAACTAATATTCGTACACTCTTAAAAATCGCATAACTTTGTCAATGTTGGACTATACTACTTGAATTTTTTTGAGAAATTAGAACAATTGGAGCGTTACATAACGTGAGGAAAATGTTTGATTAAAATTGCAATTGGTCGAAACTACAGAGAAAGTACTAAAAGTTATGTTTTACAACTTTTTAATGCGGGCTTACACTAAAAATTTAAAAAGTACGTTTTGTACATATGTATCAATTACACATATACTGAATATTTCATCTAAATCGGTCAACGTTGCACTGAGCTACAAACGTTTAACGATGAAAACTTAAGGGCGAAAGTCGCACAATTTTGGCTTTGACAGGGAATTTGTTTGTAATCATTTTCTAACATCTGCAGCTCATTGTAATATTGACCGATTTTGATGAAATTCTCCGAATATGTATAATTGATACAGATCTACAAATCGTTCATCCTAAATTTACAATGTAAGTCCACATAAAAAAGTTGCAAAATACAACTTTTAGTTTTTTCTCTGCAATTTCGACCAATTGCTTTTTTTGTAAAAAAAAAATTTTCACCTTATGTAACGATCCAATTGTTCTAACTTCTCAAAAAAATTCAAGTAGTGTAGTCCAACATTGACAAAGTTATGCGATTTTTAAGAGTGTACGAAAACTAGTTGGAGTCACTGTATGACATGATATAAAGAAATCACTGCACTCTGTTTCGGATTTCTTCCAAAATTGACCACGATGTAGCCTTCAGTGAGATACGCATGGATCCGAAAGGGAATTTCAAGATCTTAAAAATTGGTTTTGGGCGCAGCAGTTACCCTCTTAATATATTGCAATAAAAATAACTTTTAAAGTTTGATAAAACGCGTGTAGCGTCATAAAATTGAGGAACTAACGGGTGACAGTCAAACCGCTATGGAAACGAATTTTCAAGTTTGCTAAAAAGATTTGTGTCGTTGCCATAAAATCGTGGAGCTAACGGTGGCAGTGAACGGTGCTAATGGATGGTAATAGAAAGAAATTTTGATGTTTGATAAGAAACTGTGTCATCGTAAAATCGTGTGCCAATAACGGCGACAGTCACGGTGTGCCGATTGTAATAAAAATGAATTTTCAAGTTTGACGAAGAAAATGGTGTCGTAAAGGAGCTAACGGACGGTAGTAGAAAGAAATCTCGGTAATTATTTATTTTAGGGGCTTCCTCACCGATTTTGATGACCTTGAAATATGTTGTCAAGGTCATGATTCTGAACAACTTTTTCCTATACATGTTACCGCCTATATTTGCAAAAATGTTTCAACATTTCAAAAAGTGATCGGAGTAGGTGTGGGTTAGGGTTACAGTTAGAATTAACAGATTTCTATTTGAAGTGGTGAATATTTTATAACACCATTTTTTTTGTTTTTACTAATTTTGAAATTACATTGTGTTTTTATACGTCTTTTGTTTCGATTTCTAATGTAACTAGTATTATGGCATCGAAAAATTAAGTTTTCGCGATCAAGTAGTATATTTTCGTTGCACTTGATACAATTCATCGTGCCATGGATCACTCTACCATTAACTAAAAAATCTATCAACTTTTCTTGATTGTTGCAGATATCCAAGAATTCGTATAGTTTTATGCTTAATACTCAGAACAGACAAGACAGTGGGTCTCAACTAATTGAAGTCGTTTTAAGTTGTGGCCATAATTTAAAATCTAATCCACACCTACTCCGATCACTTTTCGAGATGTTGACACTTTTTCCCGATTACCTCGGAAACTAAAGCTGAGCGGAGGTAACACGTATAGGAAAAAGTTGTTCAAAATGATGGCCTTGACAACATATTTCAAGGTCATCACAATCGATCTAACCCACACCTACTCCGATCACTTTTTGAAATGTTGAAACATTTTTGCAAATATCTCGTCAACTAAAGGCGAGCGGCGCACAGTGGGGTATTTGGCCAGTTTAGCGCGCCAAAAGTCAAAATTTTTAGTCTGTTCAAAATGACTGAAACTTTTTTCTCGTGTACCTGAATATATATGCGAGTAATATACAATAATATTTTTCTATAAATAGTACTATTTAGTAACATATAGACACTTGAAAGTGACATATTCTCGTGACCAAGAGAAGGGTCGAAAAACGTGTGTTAAAGAAATGATTCTTTTCACAAGTTTGGTGTATGGAATCGGGATAAAAACATTTCTAGGATGTAAAGGAAGGTATATAAAGTAATTTTATAGCTTTTTGTTCTAAACGCTTCGGTGGTTTTGATAGAATATAAACAATCGAAAATGGTACAATTTTTTTTTCAGAAAGTTAAAATGTATTATGTAATAACTTTTTTTCTCCGCAAAACACCTCTCTAATTTTTTTTTGAGGTTATTCAGTAGACATTGCTTTACAGAATCCTGAAGAGTTTAGGTGCAACAGAGTGCCACACATGGAGAAATGTAACTTTTTGTTAAATGGGGTTTTGGCCAAATGGGGTTTTGTAATAGCAATTTCTCTAAATCTGACAAAAAAATGTTTCAAATAAAAGTTTAACAGTATTAATAAACGTATAAATTGCAATACAAAAAACATTAAAAAAAATTTGTTTAAAAGAAAAAAACAAGATCGCTTCGATTTTTTAAACATTAAACTGTATTTTTGATTTGATAATGTTGTAGCTGGTATTAAGACGAATTCAACGATATATAATATTATGACCTTTTCACATTACTAATAACGTCGTAATAGTTTTGGCGCGCTAAACTGGCAAAATACCCCACTGTGCGGCGGTAACATGTATAGGAAAAAGTTGTTCAGAATCATGACCTTGACAACATATTTCAAGGGCATCAAAATCGGTGAGGAAGCCCCTAAAGTAAAGAATAATTACCAAAATGAATTTTCAAGTTTGACGAAGAAAATGGTGTCGTAAAGGAGCTAACGGACGGTAATAGAAAGAAATCTCAGTTCAAGCTTGATAAAAAGAAGTGTCGTTCGACGAGGCAGAGTGTTAATGGATCGGCAGAAAACGATGCAGGAAATCTGCAAATCGGTTTTCGAGAGAGAGAGAGAGAGAGAGAGAGAGAGAGAGAGACTCTCTCGCGTCTGTTCTCGCGAGGGTGGCAGAAGAAGAACCGCATTCGAACAGTTCTCGGAAAGCGGTTGGTCCCTTTTCCTCGTTCGCGCTTATCTGTCCCTCCTGCTTTATCTCCGGAGAGGTCTGATGCCGTGGCTCGCGGTGAGAAACGTTCTAGGCTCTTCGACGCGATATGCGGCATGCATATAAATTGATACCCATAACCATAACTTATTCGACATATGTACCCAACCCAGTACTGGGAACTCCGGGCGTCCGATAAAAACCGGCATAAATTAAATTGCGTTATTACGTTATACGACGCCCGGGGCGGGTCTTAATTGATTGCCATCGCTCGCCCCTCGGCACCCCCTTCCGATATCCTTCGATCCTTCTTTCTCCCAAGCGCGTATTGTTTGCGAACGCGGCCGCTGCGGGATCTGCAAATAATTGTGTCGATCGCGCCGGGGGGAAAAAAAATTGATTTGAATGTGATCCGCTACTGTGGCCGCTCGCGGCGACCATCGGAGCCTTTGCTACAGCTACAAGGACGACAAGAGCTAAATAGACTGCAACCTGCTCTCTACGAACCCGTCCGAGTCATCGAGAGATAGCTTAGGCTTTCGTTTCGATTTCGTTGCGCGCGCAAACCTCTCGCACAGCACAGTTCCTCCAATTTTTGGAAAATATACCTAAATTCTCCACGGTGAATCACAGCTCTCAGAAATCCGAGCAACTTGTCTCGAATTTTAGGAGTATATGCACATTGTACAATGTAAGTGAACTTCGTGAGAAGTAATTGTTTTTCAAATACATATAGAGCGTTACTAAAATGTTTTCCCAGGTGTATTGTACCCAATCTCGAATTTTAGGCTTCAGCAGAGTTCGTTCAATTTCACGGAAACTGTGTGGCATATAAACATTTGCTCCGCGTTTCTCTGCATAAGGTAATTTTGTTGAATAATGCATCAAAGATTTTTTTTTTTTTTTTTAACTCCTTCGAACTCTACAATTTGTCCAGAGTGGACATTCGGTAGATTTCTCTAGCATGTTAAGTAAATTTAGCCCGTAGATATTTTCTCAGTAGAAAATATAGAATATATTTTTCCTTCATCAAAGATAGAAGGAAAATATTGCCACACACACAGCAATTTGCTATCGTTTTCATTCGGACTCGCGCACGGTATTTAATTTAACGATCTCTTCTCGTTTTCACTGTTTTTGCTAAGCTCGTGTGTAAAATTGATTGTAATAACTATTGTACCATAATACTACAATTGTACTGTAATACCATTTAGCAGGTGGCAGGCGTAAAAAGTTGGATTACGCGGCGCGTTCTGGTAAACGGTTTGCTGAAACGGTTAATGAAAATTTTGAAATCAATCGGCCAATTTGAACGTGAATGGTCTATAGTCGGAATATCATTATGCGTTACGTAAACGCGCCAGGTGGCTGCGCGAGGCAATAAGAAAAATCATTCATTATGTTCGCTCGGTTTTCTCAACGTTATTGATCGCCGGACATCGTGTATTCAAATTGTATACTAATTAGAATCTCGGAATCCGTGTCCGTCGATAATTCCGAATAAATCTGCAATCCGCCAGGTGACAAAGTCATCGATAATTCAGAAGGTAGAGGATGTTTTGCTTATCATTTTTAGAGGCGGTTTGCTCTTGACCTTTTCGCACCTGACACTTCTCTATGGGACACATCGCCGCGTATCAGAGGTTATTTTTAATGCTAATTCCGGTGACAACCAGGCGACAATTTATTGACAATTACTTCGGCTTTAATGCCTCCGCGACCGACGATAAATATCAACACCTTGTCTCTTTTCAATTTGTTATTTGGCGCGCAAACCCATTCGCTAAGTTATGCGAATAATTTGCTCGAGCGTTTCAATCTACATCGGAGTAAAGGTTCTGGCCGTGTGTACACGTCACAGAATTTACAATTTTATAGAAATTTTCTTCGAAAAAAAAAAAAACGGAGGATATGGCGAACAGAGTCTCAAGATTCCGTATTAAACGTGATCATAGCAACGCCTGTTCTTAGAACAGGAAACGCGTTTCCCTTATTCGTGTTACTCCTAGAATTCGCACAACCCGTTGCCTTGTGATTTATTTTACAGCTATAGCGATTAAAACGACTTCGATGCGACATTATGACGTACGAGACGTACGACGATCTTTTAGATATTGCAGGCTAGTTGATTATCGGTGTAAATAAACTGCCGCGTTCGCAGTTCTTTTTCATTGATACGTAATATCGATGTTTATCGCTTCTTAAATCATGCCATTCGAAAACGGGGAAATTATAACGAGACTCGTTTAAAATTGCGATTGGAACAGGCATTTAAAAATCAACGCGAATCCTACTTTCCATCGAAAAATTACCTACAGTGACTCGCAATAATATTCGGACGCTTTTAAAAATCGTGTAACTTTGTTAATATTGAACCATACGACTTGGATTTCTTTTTTTTTTAAGTGAGCACAATTGATTTGGCATATAAAATGAAAAGAATTTTTTACAAAAATTGCAATTGGTCGAAATTGCAGAGAAAATACTAAAAGTTGTATTTTTCAACTTTTTTATGCGTGCTTATATTAAAAATTTTAAAAGTACGTTTTGTACATCTGTACGAATTATACATATTCTGAATATTTCATCAAAATCAATTGTGCTCGCTTAAAAAAAAAATCCAAGTCGTATGGTTCAATATTAACAAAGTTATACGATTTTTAAAAGCGTCCGAATATTATTGCGAGTCACTGTATTTAATATTACGTGTCCATTTTTGTTTCAATATTTATATATTTATATATTTTTTCGTCATATGCTTCTTTTAACACTAGAGCTACCGAGTCATAAATACAACTGATGTGTATTGCTTTGTAATAATGACAAGACTATATCTATTCAACTCTAATATCATTTTTATTCTAACATGTGCTTCAATGGAAAATTTCATTCAAAAAATTCTGATGAAAATATTGTTATAATTTCAGTAATTGTGAAAAAGAAAATTAGGAACCAGTCATTTTGACTGGTTCGGTAGTTCTAGTGTTAAGATAGGACAACCAAATGATCGCAATTGAATTACAAATTATTATGTTATTTGAAAACCTGGTAAGCTCGAAACCTGACAGTCGAGGATAAAAAACATTTTCCACGAATACCTTGGAAACTAGTGCAGATAGGAAAACGGTGTACACGGCAAAATTGTGTATTTTTTTTTATAACAAGTACACCTGTGAAGACAGATTTCAAGTATCACCATTTGTTTCAATAATAAATACGTTACTCGCACGTTATATCGCAATTTTTCGGGCATTTCCGGTGCTCCGACAAGAAAATGTGTTAAACACAAATTAACCCTTTGCACTCGAAGCTATTTTAACTTCAAAACAGAACATTTCTTTCGACCTAGAATATTTCCTTTGTATATATATATATATATTTTTTTTTTCTCATGTTATACAAGAATGGTGCAGTTTACTAGGACAATACTAAAATATTTAGTAACTTATTAACACTAGATTGCCCAAGGAAGTCATTTTGACTGCTTTTTAATTTCAATTAGAAAAACAATTATGTATACAATGACACAGTTTCTTAGAATTTTGTTAATTTTTGTACAACATATAAATGCGATTATTAATAATTGTAGTTACCTCCCCCTCCTTCATTTCCGATATATATATATATTGCCCAAAAGCAGTCGTTTTGACTGCTTGGGAAATTTTAAATAATCAAATGACTCTAATTATTGAATTGAGTAAATTTCTTATATGACCAGTTCGGCTCTGTATTGAAATAACATTTTTCATTTTTTTCGATTAACGTCACATGATAACATACAAGTACATGAAAAGTAAATGTTGCAGTTGCTCAATAAGCTAAAGCAGTACTTGTTATTCGAATCTTTATGCAGTGATACTTGTTCTAACGAATTGTTTATTTTATTTCTTTTGCTTGTTATATAACTGTAAATAATATAAAAAATATTGAAAATTAATTTTAAACAAATTTCTTCACACATTAGCTATTCTTTCACAATGCAGTCATTTTGACTGCTTCTGGGTAATATAGGTATATACTAAGTTTCAGTCTTTCTAGTGTTAAATACAATCAAATTTAGTAATGTAAAAAATATTTCGAATAATGATACAGCAATTTTTAGTGGTGCGTTACAGTCACCATTCGAGTGTTAAGGGTTAAACGGTAATTACTCTTCTCTGTAAAGTTGAATAAGAAAAATTTTTAAAAATTCCGCGGGAGGGGAGCAGAAGTCTCCGCGCGACAATAGAATTTTTCGTTTTCCGAGGAGCGAAGGGTTGAAGGAGGAAGGACGGTGTGGTTGGCTGAGAAAGCTATTAATTGCGGTTGTAATTAGTCGAGGATGATCTTTCGATTTGTCAGAGGGGTTCTTGTACTCGCCTAAAAAGTATCGTCCGATTTATGGGCCGGCGCGGCGTGGGCCCGATCCTCGGGTTTGTACGCGCATCTGGACGGATTTCGCGTGCGTGTGGCTACCGCGCGCGCGTGTATGCGTGCGGGACTCGCGGCGCGGCCTATATATTATACAAAGTTTCCCCGTGCGCCTTCTCCGTTCCGCCAAATCGCGCGGATACCCGAACAGGGAAGACGAGTCAATATCTCTCCCCACATGAAGCCGCGGGCAGGTAAAAATGTCTCAACTTGGGTGCCCCGGCTCGTCCTGGCTGCTCCTTTTGCTCCTTTATTCCCAGGATCTCTCTCTCTCTCTCTCTCTCTCTCTCTCTCCCTTATCTATCTATCTTCGAGCGCCGAGGGCGACTCCTTCGGACCGGGCCGAACCAAAACGGAGAGGACGAGAAACCAGGAGAGGAAACGCGAGAGATGGATGGACCGTTCGGCCTTTCTGCGCTGAATAAAAGTGGCGAATGCGCCCGAGACCCGGCTCTCCTATCCTCTCGTAGTTAGACTAATGATTAGGCCCGGTCTCTGTGACGGCTGTTCACTTTAGGCTCTCTCTCTCTCTCTCTCTCTCTCTCTCTCTCTCTCTATCTCTCTCTCTCTCTCTCTCACCTGCCCCTCTCTTTTTCTCGTTCTCTCTCTCCCTCTCTCTCTCTCTCCATCCCTCTCTCTCCCTCTCTCTCTCCTGCCCCTCTCTTTTTCTCGTTCTCTCTTCTCCTGGTCATCCCAGCCGCCTTGCGTGTCGGTCGTTATTAACTCTTTGTGCACACTGCTATCGGGATTGTTGTTGCAATCGTTCAGGATAGATTTCGCGTCTTAATTTTCTATCTGCTTGCACGAGGGTGGGTTTCCTTCCTCAACACTTTTACTCCCGCGTCGGTTGTTACGTGGTTGACACGATTCCTCGGTTAGGGTTAGTCGACCATGGGTGGTCACTGTTTCTTTTAACACTAGATTGCCTAAGCAAGTCATTTTGACTGCTTTTGAATTTCATTTTTTTTATTGCTAATACTTATTAATAACTTGTTATATGACTGTAAGTGATATAAAATATATTAAAAATTACTGTTAAACAAATTTCTTTGCGCATTAGTTATTTTTTCACAATGCAGTCATTTTGACTGCTTTCAGGCAATATAGGTATGTATATACTAAGCTCCCGTCTTTCTAGTGTTAAAGATGCCTCGAAGGTACAATAAAAAGAAAAGAGTCTTTGATTTTTAACTAGAATCGATGCAAAAGTTTCGTTCATCAAAGATTATCAATCGAAGACTGTATGTACTGTGAACAAATTTATTGGTTTTCGCAGAGAAAGCAAGTAGGATCGCAAAACAAGGTTTTGACAAAATGTCTTTGGGTTTAACACTTTGACTGGCAAGCTTAAGAAAGCTCGAAAATTCCATCAAAAGTTATTTAATAGATAACGTCATTTATTTTTACGTAAGTTATTTAACACTAGAACTACCGGATGGGTCAAAATGACTTCCTCCTAATTTTTTATTTTAGAGATATTGAAATTATAAATATGTTTCCATGAGAAAATTTTTTAATAAACTTCTCTATCGAAGTAGATATTTAAACAAAACTAATACGAAATCTAAACAAATCTTATTTTGTTGTTATTATAAGGCAATGTATGCCAGTTGTATTTAGTGCTTCGTCGCTCTAGTGTTAATGAAATAAACATTGAAAAAAATCATATGTATGATATCGAGTGGTCCGCCAACTTTCTGGCATTTAACAGATCCTTAGAAAATTTGATACAATTAATATATTAGCGTAAAGATTCATTTTAAAATTTGGACAAATAATTCCGTCACCCACATATGGGTGACGTGGCAACCGTGTTAATAGATTGCTAAGAGTTCAAATGTGGTGCTAGTAAATACTCAAAAAAGCTCGTACCTTTCAAAAGCATCCTAGATTAAACGATGCTCTAGATTAAATAATGATGCATCCTAGATTAAATAATGGTGAACATAATAAATCCCGACTTTTCAGTTGCGGGCTCGAGAAACCGATTAGTCTGTGTTACCTTTCAAAAATTAGAAGACTCTGTATTCATGGAGACATTGCACAACTTTTCTCACAAAATCTGTCAGAGTGAATAACAGTATCCAGTCAGTGTCCACAGAAACATCTTCCCAATGCCAATAAATATAAAATAAAGACTCCCCGCGATCCGTCATTTCGGCCGATAATTCTATCGTTAAAGAATTGATTAGACTTCTGGGACTTTGGTTCGACTCGTGTCTTTGCGCAAACGAGGCTCTGAAACAGCTAAAACAACTTGGCAGACCTCTTCGAGGCGCTTCGATTAATCGAATGCTTTTCAGCAGGTAATATTACAGTGGGGGACAACAGTATTCGTACACTTGGAATATAGAAATAAAAGCAACAGTATCTTTTATGTTATTAATTGTATTTAAACATATGTTGCTTTATATTGTATGCAACACTTATAACAACAAATGAACAAAAACAAAATACGCTACGTCTTAAAGACGTCTGTTTCACGTCCATTTTTGGTCTGAACGTCTTACGTCCTAAAAAGACGTCTTTAAGACGTCTTACAGACGTTTTTCTTGAGACTTTTCGTTTTTACGTCCGAAATAATACGTCTGAAAAGATAAGACGTTAATAAGACAGTAATAAGACGTTTCATTTCAGACGTCTTTAAGACGTTTCATTTCAGACGTCTTGAAGACGTTCCATTTCAGACGTCTTTAAGACGTTTCATTTCAGACGTCTTGAAGACGTTTCATTTCTTGACGTTTCAGTCATTGTAAATTGCTAGAGAAAAGCTAACGGACGTCTTTAAGACGTACAGTTTTTTCACAAAGACGTTCCCAGAGACGTTCAGAAACCGTTCGGATGACGTTCGTAGGACATTCAAGACGTCTATAAGACGTCTTTAAGACGTTTCATTTCTTGACGTTTCAGTCATTGTAAATTGCTAGAGAAAAGCTAACGGACGTCTTAAAGACGTCTTTAAGACGTACAGTTTTTTCACAAAGACGTTCCAGAGACGTTCAGAAACCGTTCAGAAACCGTTCGGATGACGTTCGTAGGACATTCAAGACGTCTATAGACGTCTTTAAGACGTTTCATTTCTTGACGTTTCAGTCATCGTAAACTGCTAGAGAAAAGCTAACGGACGTCTTAAAGACGTCTTTAAGAAATACAGTTTTTTTCACAAAGACGTTCCAGAGACGTTCAGAAACCGTTCGGATGATGTTCGTAGGACATTCAAGACGTCTATAGACGTCTTTAAGACGTTTCATTTGTTGACGTTTCAGTCATCGTAAACTGCTAGAGAAAAGCTAACGGACGTCTTAAAGACGTCTTTAAGACGTACAGTTTTTTTCACAAAGACGTTCCAGAGACGTTCAGAAGCCGTTCGGAAGACGTCCATCGACAGACGTCTTTAAGACGTCTCTGTGCTATCTGGGTAACGTATATTCGAATATACTTAATAACACAGAAAACATTGTTGTTTTTATTTTTGTATTCCAAGCGTACGAACAGTTTTGTCCCCCACTGCAAGTATAAACTAGCAAAACGTTTCGGCAAACGTTTGTGCGGAGAGTACCGAAAAGCTGCGGCAAACGGAATCGTCGTTCGATCGGGCAAGTAGTGAAGACGCAAATAGGCCGCACCGGGGTCCGGTGCGGGTCGTCGGGTACCGGAAAACGGGTACTGTATATCGGAGGTCCGTTCGCGCAGCAATTTTCCCACGGTCTCTCCTCCAATCATCGGAAAGAGAGTCGTCGGTCGTCTAGCCGGTGTTTTACTTCGAACCAATAATCTGTCCAGCGAGAGTCACGGGGTGGGTGAGTGGAGCAGTCGTCGAGGTAGGACGTCGGGTATCGGCTGATTCGTCGATCGGGTCCGTTGAAACGGCGCGGATCCTCGGGTCTCTCGAGAGGCCGGGGAGAGGAAGAACAGCTCACGGATATTTCCAGGAAAATATCGCAAGAACGCTCTCCGCTCCCCGTTCTACGAGAAAAGAGGAGGCCCTGCCTCTCTCTCTCTCTCTCTCTCTTTCTCTCTCTCTATATATATATATCTGTTTCTGCGTTTCTCGCGTGCTGTTACGCGAGAGGAGCAGAGAGGAAGCTCGGACGGTTTGTAGAGATGTACGGGAGGAGAGAGACCTGGGGCCACGGGACGAAAGAGGCACGGGACGATCGAGAGAAAGAGAAAGAGAAAGAGAGAGAGAGAGAGAGGGAGAGAGAAAGGACCGTCGGACTCCGGGGATCGAGGACGTAGAGAAGTAGAAGGCCTGGTGGGGTAAAAAACAAAAGTCCAGTCGGTCGTGGAGCGGTCCAGGATGGTCCCAAGCTATTCGGGACCACCCCGAGAGCCGAGGGGTCCAGCTCGGCTCGCGGCAATCAGGTGCCGTTGGAATGCGACCGTTCCACAGAAAAACAAAACAAATTTTTATGCCCTCGCCCCCTCCCGCGACCCTCCTTTCGGCTCTCGTTCGCTTTACTCTTCATTCTAGTCCTCCCCTCCCTCACCTGTGTGCCTCGGCCGAACCGCTCCTCGAGAGAGGCATTAGGCATTACTTAAGGGCCCACGGGTCCACCGCGTTGGAGGAAGGGTACCCCACTGACTCTCTATCTCCCTCTTTTTCTTCCCTCTCCCCAGCCCCCCGCCCTCTCACTCTCTCTCTCTTTCTCTATCCTCCTTTGCTTCCCTTTTGGCTCGCAGAGAGAGAGAGAGAGGCGCTCGCTTTGGCGGCAGAAAAAAGGACGATTTCACGCTGCGAATTGTCCACGACTCGTTCGCCAGGGCCCCTCTCATTTACGAGGGTAACAATTCTCTTATCGATCTCTCGTGCCGGAACGGGAGGAGAGCTGGTTATCGGTGTTGGTGTCGTGGGTTGCTGATCATCGTTCTACCCCTCTCCCCTCTCTCTCTCTCTCTCTCTGTCTACGCTCTTACCCCGAGGATGCACCCTAACGGTGGATGCGCCCGAGGATTAAGATACGAACGGAACGAGCAGCATTGTTTCGGGACAGCAGAAAATTGATTTACCGCTCGCTAACCGTGCACGATGAAATTAACCCCGCTTTGCTAAGACCCAGGCCACGGCCGCCCGGATCGGGGATGCTGGGTGATCGAAGCAACCTGGGAGGTTCGAATCGGTTTTCGGCCATTTTGGCCATTTTTACCGAGTTTTTCAGACACTCGGGTACGTTCGCATGTTGCGAGAAAAATTGCTCTCGACCGTTGTAGCACACGGAGACCGAATTGAATATTTATTTCTCTGTTAAATAGTTGCAAGACATTCGAATTCACAAATGCAGAAAACCCGCAGTCTGAGACTCCTGAACATGTGAGATAATCGAGAGTTTATCGTATAAGAATAATGTCAAAACAGGCTGAACCTACAGTGAGTAACGAAAGTATTCGAACGCCCTTTAAATCAGTATAACTTTTTTTTTAAGTGAATCAAACGACCTGACTTTTTTGAGGAGTTAGAAGAATTGGTTTTCCAAATGACGTGTAAAAAAGATTTTGAAAAAATTGCAATTGGTAAGAATTACATGAGAAAATAAAAATGGCACTTTTCAGAACTTTTTTATTTGAACCTGTAATGAAAATTTAAAATATGCGTTTTGTAGATCTCTGTTAGTTATACATGTACTGAAAATTTCATCGAAATCGGCTGACGCAGATAAAAATGGCACGTATCAAAATATGTTAGAAAATCTGAGGATTTTAAGCAGAAACTGGCCAAAAGTCGTGAAAATCTACGCTTTTCACCACTTTTAACTAGTTGTAGCTCGTGTGTATATTAATCGATTTCAATGAAATTTGCACCATGTATATAACTAACATATATCTACAAAACGCATATTTTAAATTTTCACTACAGGCTCAAATAAAAAAGTTCTGAAAAGTGCCATTTTTATTTTCTCATGTAATTCTTACCAATTGCAATTTTTTCAAAATCTTTTTTACACGTCATTTGGAAAACCAATTCTTCTAACTCCTCAAAAAAGTCAGGTCGTTTGATTCACTTAAAAAAAAAAAGTTATACTGATTTAAAGGGCGTTCGAATACTTTCGTTACTCACTGTATTTGAGATATTTAAGGAATTTTCAGTGTCCGAATGTTTAACACACTATAGTGACCGAATTTTTGTTAGGAACGTAAGGAAATTTACCGTGATTTAAATAGAAGTAAATAGAAGTTAACGATGAAGTCACGATTAAAAAAGTTTGAATTTCCCCTGTGTGAAATAAGAATTCTCAATAGCAAGGAGTAATTTTCTTGCTCGCAAAGGAGTCACAATAGAACAAAGCATTGATATACCAGTATGTAACGTTAACGCAGAACTAGGGCTAAAATTTAAACGGCAACAACGCACGATGCTTACGGTTAATTAACATTTTGAGTGCCAAACCAGAACCCTCAAAAATTCCATGAAACCAAACTAAGTTATTTAACCCCTTGCCCTACAATATCGAGTCTAATAAATATGTACGTTATTAATTTCCTTTAAACCGAAATAAAATTCTATTTTGTTGTAGTTGATATGTATCCTTTGGAGAAAACATAGCCATACAATAAATATAAACTATCTTTTTTTTCTATGAAATTCTGAACGATGAAGAATTTCTAATCATTATAATCACAAAACAAATAGTAGTGCAAGGGGTTAATACCACATAACATTCGCAGTCTGATTGTTATTGACTAGGGTTGTAACATTAACCTTGACTATTCTATAAATTTTGACAAAAGAAAAGGGAACAAACGGCGGATTATTTTGAAAAATTGAAATTTTCTACATCAATTGCAAGAACCAGAAATAAAATGGAAAGGTCCTTCTGAATTCTTTTAACCCCTTGCCCTACAATAACGAGTCAGACTCGTGATGGACATTTTGAACAGAGTTTAATAAATATGTACGTTATTAATTTCCTTTAAACCGAAATAAAATTCTATTTTGTTGTAGTTGATATATCCTTTGGAGAAAACATAGCCATACAATAAATATAAACTATCTTTTTTTTCTATGAAATTCTGAACGATGAAGAATTTCTAATCATTATAATCACAAAACAAATAGTAGTGCAAGGGGTTAATGAAATAAAAATTGAAAATAATTATATGCGTGACATTGAGTAGTCTTCCAACTTTCTTACATTTTACTGATCCTAATCAAATTTGGTAGGATGAATATATTAACATAAAAATTCATTTTAAAACCTTGACAAATATAATTCCGTCACCCACATAGGGGTGACATGGCACTCAATGTGTTAAACTTGTATAGAAGTTGGGAAGTATTATAATTGTGATTTTTGAAATTGGTGAATCGTTTTACCTCGAAGTTCGAAACAGCATAAATGATTGGGGATTGGAAAACTTTAGTGATCGTCGAGGAAAGCGTCGGTTTGGACATAGACAGGTAAACAATTCGAAGCTCTTAAGCAACATTAGCCCGTAATAAATTATATTTTAGACTACCGCCTCATAATAGCCGTGGCATGCTCAAATAGGCCATTTATTTCCTACTGGCGCAATACCTACGGTTCCATTAACCCGTGTTGTACAGTTTCCTATCGCGTGAAAGCTTCGGACACGATAACAAAAAGTCGTTTCCCTTTAAAATCCGAAAATGTACAGGAAGTTCTACTCCGAAAGATTCTGGTTAAAGGCCAGAGGAGAACGATGCTCAGAATGCATTCTGGGACACGGCTAGTAGTATTTTATGTTAACGTTCTCGCCCGTTAAATATTTATTATTAGACATCGGATGTTTATGCAATTTCCAATTTTTATAGAAACATTTTAAGAAAGTGGAATGAAATAAAATTTTATTTTTAATGGGGACAGCCTTTGTAGATCCAAAGCAAATAAAAATAATGTTAAATTCTCTCGAATTTTATATTATAGCATTTTTTTAACATTTCCATAAGCCATAAATGCATAAAGATCCGATGTCTATTTATTATCATTCGGCCGTTTCAATTAAACCTACTACACACTCGTAGTCTACGTACTTCACTGAGCTTTAGAAAATTTTTGTGGTAACTTTAAGTTAATATTCTCTTTGCTGATTAAAGAGATAGAAAAATATTCGAATGCTTAGGAAATTCATATAAATTGCATAGTCATATTTATTAAACCATAGAGTGCCTAATAAATATATATTATACAATTCCTTACGACCAACTGATAAAGAAATATTTAAATTACTTTCTAAAAACTAACTTTCTAAAATTCTCCTCATCTGCCACGCTTCTGTATCGTTGATCGAACAATTAACACTTCGACTGCCAAACTAGAAACTTCAAAAATTCCGTAAAATCAAAGTAAGTTATTTAATGAAATAAAAATTTAAAAAAATTAAATGTATCATATTGAGTAGTCCTCCAACTTTCTTGCATTTCATAGATCCTTATCAAATCTGATACAATGAATATATTAACGAAAAAATTCATTTTAATACCTCGACAACTAATTCCGTCACCCACATATGGGTGAGATGGCAGTTAACCCCTTGCAGTACTATTTATTTTGTGATTATAATGATTAGATATTCTTCATCGTTCAGAATTTCATAGAAAAAAAAAAGATATATTTATCGTATGCCTATGTTTTCTCGAAAGGATGTACATAATCAACTACAGCAAAATAGAATTTAATTTCGGTTTAACCCCTTGCCCTACAATAACGAGCCAGACTCGTCATGAAGATTCTGAATAGAGTCCAATAAATGTGAACGTTATTAATTTCCTTTAAATCGAAATAAAAATCTATTTTTTTGTTGTTGATATACATATATCCTTTGAGAAAAATGTAGACATACAATAAATATAAACTATCTTTTTTTTCTATGAAATTCTGAACGATGAAGAATTTCTAATCATTATAATTACAAAATAAATAGTAGTGCAAGGGGTTAAAGGAAATTAATAATATACATGTTTAGTAGACTTTGTTCAGAATCATCATCACGAGTCTGTCTCGATATTATAGGGCAAGGGGTTAACGTGTTAAATAACCGAAATTGTGCCATGTTTCGTGTCATTTCGATCAGGAAAGTCTCTCGCGAATATTTCGACAGAGGTTTCGTTGTGAAACGATTAAAAAGAAAAATGTAAGAGATCAGGGAACACCGTTTGTACACGGTATAACACTCGGGGGCCACGTAAATACCGATTGCCACGAGCAACAGAATCCTACAACCAATTTCTATTTACCCGCAGAGATTGATTATCCCACGAGAGAAATGTTTCTCCGCATTCCCATTGATTTTTGCGGCCGCGAGTGGCCGCATCGCGACCGTCTAACGAGCAGCCACAATTTACTCATTGTCAGAGCGAGGAGGCTAATTGCCGTTCGACACTCGCGTCGCATTCAGTCGGCGCTCGCCGTCTGCACCGAGCTTTAATGAGACGGTTTTTCTCGATCCGTAGATCATCATGTTCCCGGAGTGAGGCATGAGCGCGGTAAAAGGCTCTGGTTCGACGTCTCCGAGGTACCACCTGGGGAACACATAATTGGTGCAGAGCTCAGGCTCTATCGCAGCATGGACGTGAAGAATCGAAGAAACCGTGGCTCGTACATGATCACGGCGTACCGTGTCCTGAGAACCGAAGACGGGTGAGTGTTGAAACAGTATTCGCTTGCTGCGAGCGCAATTAGAACCTGTTCAGTTCCTTCTTGTCCAACTATCCCCCGTACATCGGTCGGCTAATGATTCTTGCCGCTCGTCGCCTGCCTCTTACACCGGACGTCCCGGCAAAGAATTATCCGGCGACCGATCCTCATTCGATCCGTACACAAAGGCATGCGCGATCGTTAATTAAATTCGAAAACAAATAATCTCCTTGCAACGGGACCTGTTTTACCAGCTTCTAAAGCAGCATCAACTTGTACGTACTTTGAATGAAACCGATACTGTTTCTTGCTAAAACTTGCTGCTTGCAATATGCATTTTGCACTTTCATGAAGCGTTACGTTATTTCTTCGTTTAACACTTTGACTGCCAAACTGGAAACCTCAAAAATTCCATAAAATCAAAGTAAGTTAGTTAATGCAATACCCAGATAGCACGCGACGTCTTAAAGACGTCTGTTTTACGTCCGTTTTTGGTCTGAACGTCTTACGTCCTGAAAAGACGTCTTTAAGACGTTTCATTTCTTGACGTTTCAGTCATTCTAAACTGCTAGAGAAAAGCTTTACAAAATGTTCACACGCAACACAATATAACGCAGTTTTCCATCCTTCGAATAGACGTTTATTTATTTAGGAAAGTTAAATAACTAAATTGTTAATTTAGTACTATTAGAATATATTACATATATATTCGCAAATAGAATTTAGCAATAAATAATGTTTAATAATAAAAATATACATTATATATCACAAATCCAAAATCCAAAATAATATATAAAAATAAATAGATAAATAAATAAATAAAGCATAAAATGTTAATGTTCGCGGATATGCTGAAAAACATTCTTTTAATTTATTTTTTTTATTTATGAATAAATAAATTAATAAATAAATAAATTAATTAATTAATTAATTAAATAAATAAAGCATAAAATGTTAATGTTCGCGGATATGCTGACAAACATTCTTTTAATTTATTTTTTTATTTATAAATTAATTAATTAATTAAATAAATAAATAAAGCATAAAATGTTAATGTTCGCGGATATGCTGAAAAAAATTCTTTTAATTTATTTTTTTTATTTATAAATAAATAAATAAATAAAGCATAAAATGTTAATGTTCGCGGATATGCCGAAAAACATTCTTTTAATTTATTTTTGTTCATTTATTTAGTTTTTTTGTTATAACAAACATTCAATTTATATTTCTTGTACATGTATACAATATTCAAATTCAATATAAAAAATATTTGTCCAATATTTGACAAACATCTATCTAATATTTTTGTGCTACTAGGGGTCTGTTTCGGGACGTCTTGAATACGTCTATTCGAGACGTCTTAAAGACGTCTAACGGACGTCTTAAAGACGTCTTTAAGACGTACAGTTTTTTCACAAAGACGTTCCAGAGACGTTCCAGAGACGTTCAGAAGCCGTTCGGAAGACGTTCGTAGGACATTCAAACGTCTTATAGACGTCTGAACGTCTTCGACAGACGTCTTAAAGACGTCTTTAAGACGTCTCTGTGCTATCTGGGTAGAAATTGAAAAAAATTAAATGTATGATGTTCAGTAGCCCCCTTCAACTTTCTTACATTTTACTGATCCTAATCAAATTTGCTACAATGAATATATTAACGTAAAAATTCATTTTAAAACCTGGACGAATAATTCTGTCACCCACATATGGGTGACGTGGCAATGAACGTGTTAATAGTTATTAGTAGACATCGAATTTTATGCATTTATTACAAAAATGAATAGGTGTAATTTAAAACGGTAAGAACATTAGAAAAATTTAGAAATACTGTTACATTATTTTCAACCTATTAAACATATTAGGAAAGAAAATTCTATTTCGTTCCAGTTTCTTGCAATTTTGGTAGAAAATTTTCATTTTGCATAAAGATCCGCTGTCTAGTTATTAGCTTGACAAGAAAGTAATACCTGGCGTGTTATGTTTTGTTCGATTGACTTCTGTTAACGTTGCGTTTGTTTTCTTTCTGATATTTCATAACTGCATCTTTTCGGTGACTTTTGAAGCAAATTACACGCAATTTTGATTAAAATTGTTAGTTCTGTGTCCATTTGAACATGGAGTGCAAAAACGAACATTTGTATCTATTTTTCGGCTGAATAAAATATTGACAAAATAGAATTTCAGTTGGAGGAAAAACTAGACTGTGGATCTTAATGCAATTTTCAATTTTTTGGACTTTGGACAAAGGGAAATCGTATAAAATTTTATTTTCAGCATTAATAGCCCCTGTAAATAAGTAAAAATCGTATTGAGTCAAATCTATAATATCTTACCCCATTTCATAAAATCTTATCGCACAGCATCGGGGTAGGACGCCTGTGCATTCACAATACAGTGATTTCTCTGTATATGTCGCCAAGGCCTGGACGATGAACGTCGCGGAATTATCCCGGAGGAGTGTAAACATAATACGTCTTCTGGACGATACACGTTACTGGCAAGACCTGTCCTGTTAACATATATCGAGGACTCACTGTAAACAATTTGTTTGTGCCGATCAGTTTTGTACAAGTCAAAAGAAATAATGAAAATACCTCCGCTGATGATAACGCCTGCTTTGTCCTGTAACACAAAATACGTTAATATATAGAGTCTAATGTTATATTGAAACAAATGCCTGTTTCGTTTACTAGTTTATTAGAAACTTCGAATGTGGGTCTGCATGTATATATAATATAAGAGGGTTGTTACCATAGTGCCAACAGTTTCTGGATAAATTGTCGCTTATGGTCGTCCGATATCGTTCTCCATTAGATATTTTGCTTCCAATTATTTTACGATGAGTATGGATTTTCTTCCTGCTTTAGGAAATGATTAAACACAAAGGAATTCTGATTACTGGAGCAGCGAAATAAATTGTATGCGAAGCTGTAGAGCTGTGTAACATGAAAATCGTGTTACAGAAGCAATTTTCTCAGCGTGTTAGAAAGAGTGTGCATAACAAAGGGGTCACTTACCCTGTAGGTTTTCGCCTGCGATGATTCCTCCCGTTAATGTCATTGTCATGTCAGCGATTAGACAGTGCCTCGAGGAAACTCTCTCAGGTACTGGGAATTCTACCTGCAGGGCTGCAGAACCATGTTCGAGAGGGTGGTTGATAGTTCCTAGGTGACCTTTAACTACCGCTGGAAATTCTCGAACACCGTGAGCGAGAGAAACAGTATCCTTCCTCTCTTACCCCCCCCCTCTCTCTTTCTCTCTCTCTCAGGCTCTCTCTCTCTCTCTCTCTCGGTTGATCTTTGTCCAGTTTTCGGTTAGCCGGGTGGCTAGACCAATTTCGGTGTTCCTTCGGGCAGAGTCCGTGGTTTTTGACATCGTCATCGTGCCCCTAATTAGGCAGTCCTTAAGTCGCCGAAAAAATCCCAGGTATTTGTTCTACCTGTGAGAGCTTCGGGGGACCCGGCCCACCATTTCTTTTCTCGATTCTGCCTCCCTCATTCATATACCGAAAGCCTCCAAACTACCACGAACACACACACACACACACAACAGTGCCCGAACTCCTTTTTCGAGAAACACCGACACCGTGTGGTTACACCATATTGCCTATCGACTTCGATCTTGGATCGGGGCCCGTTAATATGATACGAATTAGTCAGATCCGGCTATCGCTGCCTTGTATCAGGCCACGTTGGCGTGAACTTCGATTTCGGGCACAAATATTTGTGAAAATCCAAAGGGACCGTCCCCGAAACGTCTCTACCAAAGAAGACGAACAGTTGAAGAGTCAATAGAAAAGAACCTCCGATCGAATGTTTCCTATCGATTATCGATTTTTAACACTAGAACTACCGGATGAGTCAAAATGACTTCCTCCTAATTTCTTCTTTCAGAGATATTGAAATTAGAAATATGTTTCCATGAGACAATTTTTTAACCCTTTGCACTCGAAGCTATTTTAACTTCGAAACGAAACATTTCGTCCGACCTAGAATATTTCCCTATTTCCTTTTTATATTTATATTTATATATATGAGCGGTTTATTTTGAAAGTGGCCTAAGTCCATTTGTCAATTATTTCCGGTTGCCCGTGGTTACATGTACGACTTCAAGTTATCTATCAATAAAGCATTTGAAGTTACTTACATTCCGAGTAAATACGATAATTTTGGACACATAAGTTTTCAGAGTTAGTTCAATAATTGAGCCGTTTATTTTGAAAGTGGCCTAAGTCCATTTGTCATTTATCTTTTGTTGCCTGTAATCACGTGTACAACTTCAAGTTAGCTGTCATAAACAACATTTGCGGTTAAGTATATTCAGAGTATATACGACAATTTTGGACCCATAAGTTTTCGCTGTTAGTTCAATAATTAATACCATCAATTTGAAAGTGGCCTAACGTCCGAAGGATATTATCAAAGAGTACCGGAAATGGACTTGGGCTCCTTCAAATTTTATAACTAATCTGGTTGTTAACTTTAAAAGTGCCCTAACTCCATTCTTGGTAAGAAAACTTATATTATTCACTTAATAATTGCCATTATTTTAATAGGAAATATAAATTTAACTCCTTTAGATACACTTAAGCAGTATGACTCATTAGAATCCTGTACGTATATTTTTAAATGCATCGAAACACAAACCCTTAAGTATCTCAATTTAAGTATAAATGGACTTAGGCCACTTTCAAAATAAACGGCTCATATATTGGGTTGGCAACTAAGTAATTGCCGATTTGTTCAATGAAATAAAAGAGTTTTTTTTTTTACTTGGAATGAACTTTAATCTATGATGTATTTTCCATTTTGTTCGATGACCGTTTGCCATCTTTCTGACAACTTGAAAATTCCACGCTCGTAGAAAGTCTGATCCTTTTCGGCCAAAAACTGAGTTATAGTTTCATCTATAACTGAAATCGGCAATTACTTAGTTGCCAACCCAATATATATTTTTTTTTTCATGTTATACATACGAATATGTTATATACTTCAGCACAATACAGAAGTGTTTAGTAATTTATTAAATACGAACATATTTAATAATGTAAAAGATATTTTGAATAATGGCACAGTAACTTTTAGTGGCGCCTTACAATCGCCGTTCGAGTGCTAAGGGTTAATAAACTTCTCTATCGAAGTAGATATTTAAACAAAACTAGTACGAAATCTAAACGAATCTTATTTCGTTGTTATTATAAGGCAATGTATGCCAGTTGCATTTAGTGCTTGGTCGTTCTAGTGTTAACACGCTCGCTTATCAATTTAGCGGCACCGAGTATCAGTCTATTAACTTGATTAAAAATAAAAATTTCTCGTGCAGAAGCTGTTCGTTTCATCAACCCGTTTAATTAACCGAGTAACCGAATGACGATTTCGATGCTCTGGGTCAAAATGGATCCGGATTCCACCGTCGAATTTCTAAATCAAAATTAAAATGCTATTGCCGATATAGATTCGTTGAAGACTACACAGGCTAAAGACAAATAGAATAAATTAAACGTCGAAGAAGTCCCGATCGATGCATCGATAAAATAGTTCGTGCACTGGCCAGATAGCACGCGACGTCTTAAAGACGTCTGTTTTACGTCCATTTTTGGTCTGAACGTCTTACGTCCTAAAAAGACGTCTTTAAGACGTCTCGAACAGACGTCTTTGAGAGAAAAAATTAAATTATATATTCATATTTATTTATTTTTATGTATTACTTTCTGTGCACTTCTTTGTTGAGGGAATATTCCACTTTCCCTTCGAAGAAACCTTAAATAAAAGAAAATTTTTAGGCGTCTTAACACTAGATTGCCTAAGCAAGTCATTTTGACTGCTTTAAATTATTTTTTTTTCGAACTGAAATACATTTTTTTTATTGCTAATACTTATTAATAACTTGTTATATGACTGTAAGTGATATAAAATATATTAAAAATTACTGTTAAACAAATTTCTTTGCGCATTAGTTATTTTTTCACAATGCAGTCATTGTGACTGCTTTCAGGTAATATAGGTATATACTAAGCTCCCGTCTTTCTAGTGTTAACTAAAATATATATGCAAATTAAAGATATACAAACAAACAAAATAAAATACAATAAAACAAACCAGAAATTAAACAGATAAAATATAAATAAACAATAGCCCATTAGGGGGACCCATAAGTGATCGATTATTTTGGATGCTTACAACTCCTGAAAATTTTCAAAAAATGCTAGACCATAAAATTCGACAGAATTTTTACTTGTTTCAGACCCGCAAAGAATACCACCACTGAAAATAAGATCTTATTCGATTCCACTTCCGTCTACAAAAATTGCAAGTTGCCTAAACATCCGCAGTCTACTGATTATACAACGGGTCTAAAGACGTATAGTTTTTTTCACAAAGACTTCTTTCAGAAGCCATTCGGAAGACGTTCGTAGGACATTCAAGACGTCTGAATGTCCATCGACAGACGTCTTTAAGACGTCTCTGTGCTATCTGGGTGATGCATGATGCAAGAAAATTCTATTTTGTTGTCGACACGCAGCCATGGGAGATTCCATAGGCACACGATAAATATGAACAGTCTTCTCGTTTTAAGAAACGACGAAGGTCGACGAACTACGGTAAAAACAACAACGGTAAAATAAGTCGTAAGGGGTTGATCGGTGTGGTATGGGTCGCCGTATCGATCGGGGAGGATCCGGTCGAGGAAGATCGAGAAAACGAGTGGAACGGTTCGAGGATCGGACAGAGGCAGGCGGTTTCGAGTCCACGTGGCTGCTCGGCCAAGGCGGATGGCGACAGCGTGTCTAGAGCCATCCCTGTCTGCGGTACCTCCTAAGACTTTGATACCGCGACCTGACCGATATACGGGCCCCGACAGGAAACGCTATTCCGTAAATTGAGGTAAATTAGCCATGGAGACGGGCTCTCGGAGGTCCGAGTTAAGAGCACGAGTTACTTGGTTGTGCCTACGCAGTTAGATGCACGCAGCAGCTCCGCTCTTCCTCCTCCTCCTCCTCCTCCTCCTCCTCTTCCTCCTGGTCCTCCTCCTCCTCCTCCTGGTCCTCCTCGTCCTCGTCCTATCCTCTTCTTCGTCTCGTCGTGATCTCTTTTTCCTCGTCCTCCACCTTTCCCTTCTTCATCGTCCTCTTCTCCTTTTCTTCACGAGCTTCTTCTTCCGTCAAAGTTGATGCGTGACGCATCCTCCTCCGCCTCCTTATCCTCCTCCGCCTTCTGATCCAGCCGAGACAAGCTGGCGACTCTGGTTTCTTACGTGTGCGGCGCAGGTTTCCATAAGTGTTCCCCCGTGGTGGTAGGGGACCACGACACCGTCGTCAGCTGTCTCTCTGGCCCCCGATAACGATCCCTCCGTCTCTCGCTTCGCCTCGGCCACACGAAAGTCAGACAGTGACATTTACTGTAACGAGCCTCAGGGTCTCTCCTGCTCTTTTCGACACCATGATTTTTCGCGCGACCAGAACGCTCAAACTCTTCCCAACTCTTCTCGCAAAAACACGGTAATCCCTCGATACGTGGAAAACCCTCGGGATACCATCAAATGTCACATGTATCGTGTACAGAGACAGATCCTTATTGTTTCTAGCACCGTTACCTAGAAAAGCATATCACTCATGAAGTTTCTTTGCTTCTCATTATTTCTCCACGAAACTACCATCAACGTACAGCGAGGAGCAAAACTGAACCAATAACCACGAGTTTTGTATAAATCATTATTTCTTGCTAGGAATATATAGAAGAATAACAAAAATCAACATTATAATTATTTTTGTCATAGTTAGAAGTAACTTGAATTTTTTTTTTCAATGATTAATGTCTCCTCGTTTAGCAATTGCAACAAAAATAGACTGACTCGGTTTTGCACCGTGTCCAAAACTTGGCAATATTTAATGTATCATTTATTTTTAATATTTCCTCCACAAAATGTGAATATTAAGAATACTTGTACATATATTTCTGAAAATTAATTCGATATAACTTGATTAAAAGTACAATAAGTCCACCTAGTGCAATCATTAGATATGGCTGTCCCAAATAAATGGATTAAACTTTTGAAAGAAGTGAAGGATGAAGATTGGAAAATCGGCGAAACTGTCTGGACATTAACATAACTTGATTAAACTAGAAGCCAAGTTTTGAATAGACTAAATTCAGCAACAATTGTATCCATAGAATTAATTCTTCATCAGTAATTAATGTCTCCTCGTTTAGCAATGTCAACAAAATCTGCAAAGATTTTCTTTGCATAATATCTATCTTATATATATATATATATATATATATATATATATATATATATATATATAAGATATATATAATAATATATAAGATATATATATATATAATATATATATATAGACTTTTTTCACACAATTTGGAGCAATTGACTTCATACTTATTCTTACTTCACTTGCGTGCTTTTCCGTTCGACTAATTGCGAAGAACTGAATGTTAAGACGTAGACTACTAGTTTCTAAACATACCAAAGTGCTAGGTGTAAACATACTACTAGAACATCCCACGTAAACATTTCTTGTAGGTGCCAGTGCAAAATCGAGTCAATCTATTCTTGTCGTCATTGCTAATCGAGGAAACATTAATTATTGAAAGAAAATTCTTAAGTCACTTCTAACTATGACAAAGACAATTATAATGTTGATTTTTGTTATTCTTCTATATATTCCTAGCAAGAAATAACGATTTATACAAAACTTGTGGTTATTGGTTCAGTTTTGCTTCTTGCTGTATATCCATTGTATCCTTTAACTCATTAAGGGAGGCTTCTCGTGTAATGACAGTGAAATCAAATGATTTTGGAGAATTTTTGTCAGAATAACTAATGGAATATGAACAGATAATCTTGAAGTACAAGTGTTTGTTTCTCAAGTTCAATTCTTATTATTTATTGTGAAGTACACCATTTTTCGGCCGATTAGTTACATTTACATTGTTAAAACAAATGTTATGAATCAAATTTTTAGATTCAATCCCTAAAGAAATATGTATAGAAATTATGTATTACTTTACTAGTTTCCTAATCCTCCTGGGCGCCAGTTTAAAAAACATAGTTTCGAGAAGTCTTGTGTATCATACGACAAATAATAAGAAGAATTGAACTAAAAAGAAAGAAACACTTGTACTTTATACCATCTGTCAAACGTAACAAGAATTATCGTTTACTGCTGTGTAAGCAGTTCACTGTTGTGGACGAAATATTAAAAATAAATGATATATTAAATATTGCCAAGTATTGGACATGGTGCGAAACCGAGTCAATCTATTCTTGTCGTCATTGCTAAACGAGGAGACATTAATTATTGAAAAAAATTTCTTAAGTCACTTCTAACTATGACAAAGACAATTATAATGTTGATTTTTGTTATTCTTCTATATATTCCTAGCAAGAAATAATGATTTATACAAAACTTGTGGTTATTAAATCAGTTTTGCTCCTTAAGGTATATCTCTGACATCTTCCCGATTGATATGACTCCAAACACGACACAATTCGGACGAGAATTGCTTGCGTCATCCACGATACAGTAGAACCTCGACTATCCGAACTAGTCAGCGGAATCCAAGTGATTGGATAATAGAATAATTAGCTATGGGATTAAATCTTTACCGATTTGTTCAACAAAATCGTCTAGGCTGGTATCGAACCGTTCACTTGCGGAACACGTATTCGGATAACGGAGAATTTCGTTCGGATAATAGAGGTTCTACCGAATATGCTCCGATCTATGCCGTGTTTGGACTCATTTTAACCGGAGAAATGTCACGAATGTGTTGGTAAATGTTTCATGGAAGCGTAATAATTGAAAACAACAAATTCATGTTATTCTCAAGTCTATTCTAAGCCGGGCGGCGTATAATAAATAAAACAAAACGAACGCAGTCGTATATTTTCGTTTAACCCCTTGCACTACTATTTATTCTATGATTATAATGATTAGAAATTCTTCATCGTTCAAAATTTAAATAATAATAAAAATAATTATATAATATTGATTTTATATAATAAAAATCTATTTTTTTGTAGTTGATATATATATACAGTCGAGTCGGAAAGTAAGTTAACGACTGGTGTATGCAGGCAAATGAATATGACATGTCTTTAATCTTTAATAATGATAATATATGTTTTATTAACATATTTGTTTATTTCCTTACACCTCCTAAATAAAAACAATACAATAACTTGATTTTATTCATCATATTCATTGCCTACATATCACCAAATGTTAACTTACTTTCCGACTCGACTGTATATATATATATATATATCAACTACAGCAAAATAGAATTTAATTTCGATTTAAAGGAAATTAATAACGTTCACATTTATTGGACTCTATTCAGAATCTTCATCAAGAGTCTCGTTGTTTGTAGGGCAAGGGGTTAATATTATTATTTGAATGAAACTTGTAATTCTGTAACGATATAGTCGTTAAAAATCTTGTTAACGAGCTTCGTTGATCTTCGGCTTCTATTTACACCGATACGAAAAATAAGGAAATAGAAAAATAACCTGAAGTGGATCACCTGACAAAGGGTTGGTTCGTTATGAGGAAGTTTGGAAAGCTTTTGCTCCACTATCTGAACGGCTCAACTCTCCCTCTGTCAGTTCCCGCTAATGAAGTTCCACAGGTATCGCGTTACCTCGCATCGACAGACGTTTCGTAAAGCCATTGATACAAAGGCAAGCCGCATGATTCAGAGAAGAAGAATGCTGGGGAAAAATAACGTGTTTATTAGCAAATAGTGCGCAGAACTTCCACTCGGGTATTCGACGCGTGACTGTCGGAGATTCGTCCCTCTTTGTGTACAATTGCTAATGTTTCCCCGATTATTCAATTACGAGAACGGTAATCGATCCCGGGAAAAAAAAAGAATAAGAAGAAAAAGGGAAATAAATCTCGAAATACGTCGTTCGACTAATAGACAGCTCAATGAACAACGGTTGACGTGTCCCGATGAAATCTTTATTAACATGTTTATTAACATGGATTCGCGCTAATCGTCGAGTCACCGTGCACACTCGCTCAGATTGAATTCTGTTAAAAAAATTAATTATAAAATTAGCATTGCTTTGAGACAACTATAGCATTTGAATTACTTTTTTTCGCGACCCTTGGACGAAGTTTTACAGCATTTTCTACCAATTTTTGTTAATTGATTCGCACTTTAAGCGAACAACTGCTCTTTACAATTTATTTAAAAAATCAGTCGTCGCGAAAGTTTTCCTCAATCGACAAGGAAATCTTTTACCGTGTCACTGCATTTGCGTAACAGCCAAACGGTTTTTAATACTATTTTAAGAGAATTAAATTGTGAACAAATCAAGAACTATTAAATTATTTAATGAAAATTTATCACGTTATTTATGCTCGGTGAATAATTGTACTTTGCTTCGGTACAAAATCGTATCGAGATGTTGTTTATAGCTTGAAAGTTCCAGCGAAGCGCCACCGATTTCTTCGATCCAGATCACCGCGATCGACGGAATCGCGTCGATCTCGTTGTGTATCGCGGCTGGATTCGTTACGTAAGATTCAGTGGTTTCCTATTGATCGATTTTGTTGATTTGTTGCGCGACTCGACGAAGCATTCCTACATATTACAGAGACGATGCACAGCCGCGAGAATATAAATAGGGAAATAGTTGCTCTCGTGCTCGACTATATTGCTGTAACTTTATAGTCACGAGATGCCACTCGGCGCACAGTGGGCAAAAACGGCCTTTTTCGATTCAAAATCAAAGAACTTTCGATAGGAATGAGGTAGAGCGATGAAATTTTTGTTAAATGAAAGCTGAAACTTTGTAGAATATGGGAAAAATAGGGAGATTATGGTACGAACAATTTTTAACCTTGAAAAAATTCGTTAAAGTTGCACAATTTCAAGAAAGTGCCAGTAGTAATGACAGCGATACGTCAAGTGATGACGAGATGCGAAGTGCTTCATGTTTCATAAGTGACTCAAAACGTTAAAATACTTCATTATTATTATTTTTATTGTGTTTTATATATGAGAATACGATATACTTTCAAACTAGTGTGTTATCAAGTCAGTTTAACGAAAAAATTTCATTAATTTGTGTCACAAAAATCTATTTTTTGCCAAAACCAGAGGTCGTAGACAAATTTTGAAAACAGATTTGAAATCAGCGTGAAAAAATCTATGGGAAACGATATATAGCATGTTAAAAAAAATTTTTCCGCGCGTATTAGCCATAAAAACAAAATTTTCTTGAAATTGTGCAACTTTAACGAATTTTCTCAAGGTTAAAAAACGTTCGTACCGTAATCTCCCTATTTTTCCCATATTCTACAAAGTTTCAGCTTTCATTTAAAAATAATTTCATCGCTCTACCTCATTCCTATCGAAAGTTCTTTGATTTTGAATCGAAAAAATCCGTTTTTGCCCACTGTGCGGCGTGGTTCGTGTTATTTTGATGTTTCTGTCGCATAGTTTCCTCACGTTGTTGCTAAAAAAAATAACAGGAAAATAACAGAGAAATCGATTTTTCTTCCGAGACCCTTAACCATTAATAATTTCCAGTAGGAACTAATTTCTGTGACTGATAATTAGACAGCGGATTTTCTGCCTTCGTGACGAAAACGAGTAGGTGTAACTTTAAACCCTGAAACAATTAGAAAAGCTTTAAAACACTGTAATATTATTTTCGACCCATTGAACATACTAAGAAGGAAAATAAATTTTAATTCCACTCGAGTTTGTTGCGATTAAGGTGGAAAATTTTTATTTTCCGTAAAGATCCGCTGTCTATTGATAGCAATGACACGGAAATGAACTATTTTGTTAATTTTTCCAATGATTACTACAGAACGCTTGTGTCGAGCATCACCAGTTCTCTATGCAGCAATTGCATCACTCTAACTGTAGCAATCGTACTAAGCGCTATTGTTTACGAGAAACGTGTTTGTTTTGATCACCGTGGCAATCTCCGCGTAACAAGTATCTACCGTGTGTTATCCACATAACTGCGTGTTAACGTAATTACCGACGCGAGTTTCTCTTAATGTATGCGCGGAAAATCGCGACGATATTTGTTACACCGAGCAAGCATCATCATCAGAGGCTTTTAGCGGCTAATGCGTTGCAACACTTGCAACTTATTGTCCGTTTGCGGGTTACGTTAGCGAGGTAGTGTCAATCGCGGCTCTGCAACAAATGGTTCAGTTTGTTCAACAATCAATTTCCCGATTTTGCGCATCACCGTTGCACACTTTCCGAGCCGAGTCGCAAATTAAACATTCCACGATAGGATTTAAACGGTCAAAATTAATATTTGCGTGTGAACACGTACGATCGCGTCAGGCTTTGTTCGAACTTATTCGTTGTTAATGCATATTTCCATAATTATCGTTTAGAAAATCGTGTCCATGAAAATTCCATATATGTATATAAAAGATTGTTTTGCCTGTTGCAGAACCAAGGAGTTGCAGTACGTGGACGCAGTTAACACGACAGTGGGGAAAGAGAAATGGCTGACTTTAAATGTTAGCGAGCCCCTCCAGCACTGGGTAAACAACCCCGAGGGGAACAAAGGGTTGTATCTTTCGGTGCATCCGGCTGATCGTTCAGGTGAGTGGAATCATCGCGATGACTCTTCCAATAATCGCTAGAAACCATTTAAAACTCCACAGAAAACGTCGATTGCCTGCAACAAAATTCAAGAAAATCAAAGTAAAGTAATTAATGAAACCAAAAGTAGAGGCAACAGTAAATTTGTATCGGTTAATGTCGCTGTGAGCTACAAACGATTAAAAATGCCACTTACACTACCGGCCATAAGTGTTTACCCACCTTCAAATTTCGTTACTATTCAAGTAATAGGTATTTTATTGTTATGAAAATGTCCGTAGCATTAAATCCTAATTATAAGGCTAATAAAAAACATCCAAAATATTCTGTACATACACAATCAGGTACTGTAAATGAGTTTACAGCTTTTTATGAAAAACGACAATTTTGGAGTTCAGGTAAAGAAACCCATTTTTCTGAAATTTGTATAACGGTCAGTAGGGAATATGAACGCAGGTAATACAGGTATCTTAGTCTTCTCAAATTTCATACTGCATTTCATACTGCATTAAGCTTTCATACAGTAAACAGTTGATCTTCACGTGCCTGAAGAATTTTGCGAAAATTTCAAATAATGTCAGGGAGAAAAGAATTATCGATTGAAACGCGCGCTCTAATAGTGTCCCATCATAGCATCGGAAAAAGTAACAGAGAAATAGCAAAGTTATTGAAGCTGAACCGTAGAACCGTGGACTACAATGTTAAAAAATATGTGGGTGGGTAAACACTTATGGCCGGTAGTGTATATGGCACATTAGTGGCAATGATACTAAACAAATTTCTCTAGCTTCGCAATAAAACTAAAATCGTTTGGAAAATTTTTAGGAAAAGTTATTCCGATGTAAAAGGTGTTCGAAGAATCACGTCCCTGTATTCAGTTGACTCTGTTATGAAATCTTCATTGTTGATTTGACTAAATGTAGAGCAGAAGGGTTAATTTCCCGTTAATGATGTTTAACGCAGGCACGATTTTGCTTCCCTTTTTTAAAATAATTGTTTTACGGGTTCGGGCCGACACAGTTCGACCAGAAAAATCTGGGACACCGTGTATATGTGACGCGGCGTGGACGGCACACGCGGCTCGCATTGAGCAATGGATCGTGGCTAATAAACGCTTCGGGGTCAGAAGTTCGACGCGGTGAATTCCGGGCGTTTCTTGTACACCTGGCTTCGAGAAGCCAGCCTCCGCTGGTGCATAGGTGTATGCTTTCTCGAGCGTACACCTGTTTCACACTCTCACTCCCATACTGAAAAGCGTTCTTCGTTCGCGCAACGTGTACTCGAACGCG
Organism: Seladonia tumulorum; assembly: GCA_913789895.3. Classification (NCBI taxonomy): domain Eukaryota; kingdom Metazoa; phylum Arthropoda; class Insecta; order Hymenoptera; family Halictidae; genus Seladonia; species Seladonia tumulorum. The sequence continues at coordinate 3,840,387 of OU565281.1, forward strand.
CACAGCCGAGAGTCTAGCGACGGCTTGGCGAGTATGCAATGGGTCCGAGCTCGTGCATGCTTGCAAATCAACCCTCCCCTCGAGCATGGTTGATTCACCTGAAAAAACAATTTGCACAGAAAATCTCGAAAATCATTTCGAAACACCAGCACGCTCCTAATAAGGGCTCGATGACATTTCACAATTTTTTCCACTAATTTATGGCTCATAAGGGAGAGAATGATACAGTTCTCACTGTTAACCCCTTGCCCTACAATATCGTGTCAGACTCGTAATGAAGATTTTGAACAGTGACTAATATAAATATGTATGTTATTAATTTCCTTTAAAGCGAAATAAAATATCCTTTGGAGAAAAGATAGTCATACAATAAATATTAACTGTCTTTTCTATTCTATGAGATCCTCTACGATGAAGAATTTCTGATGATTACGATCACAAAATAAATAATAGGGCAAGGGGTTAAATCTTCCCATTTTATTTTCTTCAGGTCCTGTAGGTCGTGTTCTTCTTCCCAGATATCAGTTTTGTTTATTATATCTTCCATCGAATGTGCCGAAGAGTCGCGAACGTGTAGTCGTAGTAGAAAGAACTTTCGTTGAATTCTCCATCAACCTCTAACAGAAGGCATCCACTGATGCTTATAAAGATATGGAGTGTTCTAATCGATCAATTGCGAAAAAAATTAATAGATCGTGTATTTTAATAGATAATTATATAAATTTGTGTGAAGAATATGGTAAGAAACACTATACAGGTGGAAATAAAAAATTGAGAAGAAGACAATATTCATTATTGATGAGGCTGGCAGCAAGGGAAACAAAAAGTGCAGCACAACTTTGAACTGAACTACAAGTACCAATAACAACGAGCCGTGTGCAGCAAATTTTAAAAAGTTCAGGGCGATTTAAATGGAAATAAATGCTCGAGAAACCAGCACTCAAAGAACGACACAAACAAGCTTGTCTCGAATTTGCACAAAGACATATGTCCTGGACAGAAGAATGGAACAATATAATTTTCTCCGATGAGAAAAAATTTAACATAGATGGGACAGATGGTCACAAGTACTATTGCCACGATTTAAGAAAAGAACCTAACGTAGCAATGAGTCGTAACTTCGGTGGAGGGATCATTAATGATTTGGGCTGCATTCAGAGCAAATAAAAAAACCCCAATCTGTCGAATTAACCACAAAATGAATTCGTCCCAATACACGGAGCTGTTGGAGATAGTCTTAATACCATTCACTGAAGCAATTGAGACTGACAATTTCATTTTTCAACAGGATAACGCCTCAGTTCATGTATCAAGAGAAACAAAGGAGTAGTTAGACAACAGAAATATCAGGGTTTTGACATGGCCAGCTTGTTCACCAGATTTAAACCCAATTGAGAACCTTTGGGGAATACTTGCAAGAAAAGTATATGGCAATTGTAAACAGTACAATTCTGTTTCTGAGTTATGGACTGCAATGAACGAAGCGTGGACGTCGATCGAAGCAGAAATTCTTCGTGCTTTGATTGCATCAATGTCTAATCGACTTTTCGACGTTATTCGAAAAAAATGGCAATTATACTCAGTATTAATTTAGAAATTTAGAAGAAAGTTTTGTTAATATTGATGTTATCTACTTAAAAAAAGGTTGGCTTTACGGATATTTCGTAGTTCGATTTTTATTAAACTATATAATTTTAGGTTTTCTTATAAATAAAGAATATATCTATGACTGCAAACATGTATATGGTTTCGTTTGTTAATCCAAAAATGCTATGATGCATCAGCTTCTCATTACTATGACATAATTATAAGATTTTACCAAAAAATCAGGCGGATTTATGGAAATTTCGGGCAGTGTAGGATGGTTACCTGTATTCGCTATTTTTCGATTACAAGTTCCAATGGTGATTTTGGACCACGTTCTTCGTGGCGATCCGAGGATCGAGGAGAACCGAAGCGAGGCCTGTGGCGTCGCGTTGTCTTCGCTCGGCAGAAGTGCGTGTACGTGGGATTCAGACCGAGAAACAGAAGGCGAGAGACACGGTCGGATGCTGAAGCATCCACGGAGGGAAAAGAGGGAGACACCGTAAGCGAGCGGAGAGACCCAGATGCTGAGATAAAGACGCCCCTGAGTCTGATTCCGCCACCGAATCTCGGACGAGGAGTCGTCGCGAGGAGAGATTACCGCGGCTCGATCCTCCAGATAAAATACACCTGTTCAACGGGGGCCTACGATCGGCTTTAGATCATCGATGATTTTCGTTTCTGGCCGGCTAGCCAGCATGGGAACGTGGCAGCCTTGACCGATTGAAATCTCGCTCGGATAACACACGAAAAACAGCCGGCTAACGGAGATCACCGACTAATATTCTTCACGGACACGTGTTCACTGTGTCCGAACACCGTCGAGCCGTGAACGGGCTTCGACGATCTTTATAATCATCGTCCGGCCATAGATCCTTCTAAGAAATTCGATGGAACGCTTGACGCTACGAATCGTTGATCATTGATCTACGAACTGCGACTTTAGCACTAAATCCAGCACTGGTCAAACATCCGGTCCTATATTTTTAACCCTTTGCGGTCGTATCTCTGCTCTCATCCACCACAGTAAATAATAATGCTGATCTTACTCCCATAAACATATGGAACTATAAAATATAATTTTTACATAAAATTAGAACATATTCTTGTGTTACACATATCTAAAGGTTAAAAGAGAATTAATAAATTTTGTTTTTCTTTTGCATCACTGTTCGTTCAACAAAAATTAATTAGCTACGACACCTATGCATAAACTTAATACGACCGCAAAGGGTTAATACTACAATTATTGCAAATATAAAGATGCTTCCATAGGGAATGATTCGGTAAAGATTGTTCAAAATCTAAATAAATTTATAGTTTTCATATACTTCTCGTAAGGTAAAGCTTTTCAGTCAGTTTTTCACTCATCAGAGTCCTTTCGATTCAGAGAGTCCTGAATTCTTCTTTTCCGAAAGAGATGATTGCTGATCTACCGATCAACTGACATTACCGAAGGTTATAAACTGATTGTTTATTATGTTCTGCATCTACCACAGAGTTTGAACTACTGATCTTTGCAGGAGTGAATGTGTTTCGTTTGAAAGGCTCTGACAAATTGAGAGCGAAATCTTGTTGAAGTTGTTCGTCGGGAAACTTCGTTCTGATCCAGTGTAATTCTACAACCGATCGAGACACGAACTTTGTAATTGTTACAAGAGTCCCAGGACACTGTACGGATCGTGTAGCTGCGTGTTCCGACATGGAAACCGTATCAAAGGAATTCGTCACCTTTTTATCTCTCGGTTCACCCGAGGTGTATTGGAGAACGTTGTAAAATTAGTAGACTGTATCGAGGAAAGATTGATTGCGTCCGATACTCTCGGGAATGCAAAGTGATCGAGGTACTTGCATCCACTACTGCACCGGTTGAATTTCGATCACCGAACAATCGAACGAGTTCGGAAGGTTTTATCGCTATCGAATTTTTTAATTGAGATTAATAGACTTCCAATTTTCCAGTACCCGAAGAAACTGCAATTTAAATCTGTGCATCGTTAATATCTCATAATCGATAGACGGGAATGTGTATCCAAATTGTTAACAATTTTCTAGCAAGTTTTGATTTTCAATTTCGAAGGAAATTTCCAGAGGTTGACAATTAATCCGGAACGATTATTTCATTTACACGGGGATCCGCAGGTCTAATTATTGCTAATATGCGTACGCACACGAACGGTACCCCTCCTTCTCCTCTCGTGCCCCCACTCCCTCTCCCTCGTTCCTCCTCTCTTCTCCTTCGCGACTCCCTCCCGTTCCCGTTTCCCCCCGCCCTGCCGGCATTCTCCTATCCCCTCCGTTCCTCTGCGCCCCTCCCCCGTGCTCTGCCCCCTCCCTCGTTCGCTGCGGCCTCCCTCTCCTCAACTTTCTTCTGGCCTCCGTCTCTCTCCGGCCGCTCGCCGATTCTATTTCTCTCGCTCTCGTGAGCACAACCGGTTTACCTTTGATCATTCAATATAAAACACGAGATAAGCGACGGCACACAAGCCCGCGTGCCGCGTGCACGTTCACGGAGTCATGATTCTGTTCCTCGGTAATTTCTGCCTCTGTTTTCCCTCTTTGTTTTTCCGATGGCGGTTCCTGTCCCGTCGCGGATCCTTCCCCTCCCTGTGCTGTTTCTGTCGATCTTTTCTCCTGGATCCCCCCTACCCTCCCCCCTTCCTCCGACAGAGGCACGCACATTCGCACGCATACCCTACTGACGGCTTATCCGTCCTCCTCGCCTCCTCTTTTCCTCCACATTCTCGATCCTGTTGCTTCTTCTTTCCGGTTAAGAGCCCCCGGTTTGTTTGCACTGGTTTGCCGTCACGCGGCCCTCCCCTCCCTCCCGCCACCCCCCCTCTCCGCTCCTCCTCCCTCCCTCGGGAGTGCCAGAGGAAGTTTCCTCCCGGTTGCAGAAAACCAGATGCTTTCGAAAGTACGGCCGGCTATCTCTCTGCCTCTAAAGACCGGCTACACACCTCCGCGTGATACGCCCACGTGTGCCTAACTGCGCGCGATCGCTCGCAAGCCAGCCAGCTCGGTTTTCTGGCTTGCGACACCTCGTTATCACCGCCGAGCCAGAACCAGCCTTCGTCAGATAGCCAGCGATTTATTTCACGGCTAACCTGACGCTCAAGTCGACGACAAGTCCCCCGGTCGCGACGGCTCTCGGATAGGGGATGGTGTTCAGCGAATGGGACTTCGTTTTTTTATTTTTTGTCCCCTCTACCGATGATCTACCGATATGAAACTTGCCGGGCGCCTTGCGCGTAGAAGGGACATGCAAAATTTTCGGTTTCCAAGATTTGCCGAGATTTGTAATGGTAATTGTCCTAACGGGGTTGATTTTCAAAATAGACTCGAAAGAGAGTAGCAAGTATTTTACAGTATCGCGAATGTGATAAGATGATCGAATTTACATCTATGCGCTTCAACATCCATTTGAATAAAAAGAATCCCATTCACTGGGACCTCCTATAACACGGTTAATTTGTTCCTTAACCCCTTGCCCTACAATAACGAGCCAGACTCGTGTTGAAGATTCTGAATAGAGTCTAATAAATGTGAACGTTATTAATTTCCTTTAAACCGAAATAAAATTCTATTTTGTTGTAGCTGATATGTATCCTTTGGAGAAAACATAGGCATACAACAAATGTAAATTTTCTTCTTTTTTTAGGGAATTATAAATTAGAAAAAACTTCTGATCACTGAAACCGTCAAATAAATCGTAGTGCAAGGGGTTAATTGTATCGAAGCTGTATCAAGTGAAATCTAGATGTAATACTAATCAGACGGTTGTTTGCTAAGTGTAACATAACGAGTCTATTAAGTTATGCTATACAGGGTGGTCCGCGCAATTGTTTCAAGTCATAACTCCGTTATTATTGCATTTAATCATTCTAATCATTTTTTACGTAGAATGAACAGAAGAATCGATCTGTGTAAAAGAAAAATATGCATTTCTATTTAAAGAAATGATGCAATTGTTAATTGCACATTCACTGCTGCATCTAAAAAGAAATTAAAGGCCTACAGACGTAGTGCTCTTCGAACCATTTATCTTTCTCTTTTGGAATTTTTTCGTAAATGCAATAATAACGGAGTTACGACTTGAAACAATTGCGTGGACCACCCTGTATAGAAACCGTGTTATGATATCGGTACTGTGCATGAGGGTTGTCGCAGTTTCTGCATCGTGTCCCTAGTAGCTCAAAAATATTAGATAGATATTTTTTTCAAATATTGGAAAAATATTTTTTAAGCCACATTTTTTCATATGAGAAAAATATTGGATCTAAATATTGTATACATGTATAAGAAATATAAATTGAATGTTTAAAAAATATAAGCTAAATATTCAGAGGATATAAACTAGATATTTAAAAAATATAAAGTAAATATTTAAAAAAGATTCCATAAAATTTTCAAATTTAAGAAAATATTACAACAAAAATTAGAAACTATGAATATGTATTACTTTCTGCGCACTGTTTGTTGAGGGCATATTTTCTGTATTGTCTGTATTTGGAAAAAATATTCTATTTCTAATATTAAATAAAGATTTGTTTTATAATGAGAAAAAAATATTGTTTTCATGATATTAAATAAATATTATTTGTATATTAGGAAAAAATATTCTACTTCTAATATGAAATAAAGATTCATTTAATATTTAGAAAAAAATATTTTTCTCGTAACATGAAATAGATATTTCCTGAATATTTAAAAAGAAATATTTGTAACTTAATATAAAATGAATATTCTATGTATATTTGAATATTAAAAAAGGATTGTATCCCTTTTTAATATTATATGAATGTGTATACAATATTTTGTGCTACTAGGGGTTATTCAGGGACCTTATTGTAGGGTTGAGTTTATACCATAATTGATATAATACAGATGGCGCACCGTGACCAACAAGTGACCTAACTGTTGATCTCATCACGAGCTTCGTGAAGTTCAAGTTCATCCATTCTGACTTCAGCAGTGTTTGCTCTTTTCTCTTTTTTGAAGAGCGAATCCTTGGTTTTGTCACTTGGTCATTATCGCCCAATTGTTGTTAACGACTACTGTTTCCCACTTCGATACCTCATACGGTATCCAATATTCTTAATTTCTCTAATGTCCACGATCCTCTTCAAGTTCTGTGTCCGTTTTGGTGCATAGTGTGAAGTAATTAACACATTGAATGCCCATGGTGGTTACCGACGACCGGCACCATCAGCTGAAAGACAATTGCAATAAAATTAATGGCACCGAATATCAATTTATTCGTTCCAAAATGAACTGTATTATAGTTAAGTAACCACTAATAATTACTAACAACTCTGATCGTTCTGTGTCCGTTTTGGTGCATAGTGTGAAGTAATTAACACATTGAATGCCCATGGTGGTCACCGACGACCGGCACCATTAGCTGAAAGACAATTGCAATAAAATTAATGGCACTGAATATCAATTTATTCGTTCCAAAATGAACTGTATTATAGTTAAGTAACTACTAATAATTACTAACAACTTTGATCGTTCTGTGTCCGTTTTGGTGCATAGTGTGAAGTAATTAATACATTGAATGCCCATGGTGGTCACCGACGACCGGCACCATTAGCTGAAAGACAATTGCAATAAAATTAATGGCACTGAATATCAATTTATTCGTTCCAAAATGAACTGTATTATAGTTAAGTAACTACTAATAATTACTAACAACTCTGATCGTTGTAATGAAATCTGCAATACTTGTGTGAAACATTGGCAGTAAACATTGTTAACCCCTTGCCCTACAATAACGAGCCAGACTCGTGATGAAGATTCTGAATAGAGTCTAACAAATGTGAACGTTATTAATTTCCTTTAAACCGAAATAAAATTCCATTTTGTTGTAGTTGATATATATATCCTTTGGAAAAAACATAGGCATACAACAAATATAAACTATCTTTTTATTCTATGAAATTCTGAACGATCAAGAATTTATAATCATTATCAAACAACGGATCTTTATGCATTTATAACAAAATTGTGTAGATAACATTTGAAATTGTACGAAAATTAAAAAAATTTTTAATGTTAATATACTATTTCTCGTCTATCAAAATTAGCAAGTGAAGAAATAACATTCTACTTAGTGTCTATTTCTTGTAACCGATGCAGACAATTTTTATTTTGCATAAAGATCCGCTGTCTAATCATTATAATCAGAAAATAAATAGTAGTGCAAGGGGTTAAGGGATGAAAGGAATTTCCAACAGCGTTCGTCTCGAGTCCATCTTGAAACCAAAAAATGGTAGACCGAAATAACAACTAAAAACGGCCGTTAGCTGCATTAATAAAACTCGAACGAAGCCGCTGGTTGTTCCCACGAAACGGCGAATCCGCTTTGCATGGCGGGGGGGGGGGGACCCGTCGAAACTTCTGCACTCGGTTAATTATAATACTTGACGAAACGAAGACAGACGACGAAGACAAGCTCGATTACGTAACCCATGAAGTTCGAGAGGCCACGAAATAGCCGCTCGAGCTTGTTCAAAGATCTTTGTGTCCAGCAGAGATGGGTAACTGGAGGCTGTGGTTAGCTGGCCAGACTCGAGAATACCGTGCACGGTTTCTCTCTGTTTCTCTCTCCCCTCTCTCTCTCTCTCCCTCCCTCCCTCTCACTCTCTCGCTCTCTTTCTCTTTCTCTCTTCTTCCGGTGATTTTTTTCCCGCGCGTCGAGATAGCAGATTTTATGCGCCGTTTGAGAGAAATGTCCGCGATCGTCGTTTTATTGGACAATCAAGATATTGAGGGAGATTGCGCTCCGCGACGAAACCCCAGAAGGAGGATCTGCCGGTACTAAAACGCTGCCTGTTTTTCGCCCGTGCTTATTGCGATGCTAATTCAGTGGTAATGGAGTCGCTATCAGGATGCTAATAGCGCAGTGACAAAGGTATTTGACTTGCGCGCGGAGAAACGTGCGTGCGCTCTGCGCGCTGCCCGCGCTGCACGAGCAGATTTTTCACGTTGCCTTATCGTTTCGTGGAATCCACCAGTCCCGCGGAATACCAACGAGCTTTTCGTTTATAGAACTCGCTCGCTAAATTTATCCGATTCCCATCGCCTCCTTGAAACTCAATTATCTCGACGGCAACATTAATTGCACAAGCACGGAATCTGTTTTCGCTTTGTGACCAATACTAACGATAGAGTGCGTATCAGCTTCTGGTTTAGATTTCCGTTTAGAAAGATTCTCGCAGTACGTCGTCGAACGTCCTTGAGGAATTTCGACCAGCTGAAACAAATTGCAAGGCGAACAATGTTACCGGTTCTGCGTCCTTGACTGTCAGAAGTATTGCGAAAGCGTGGCCGCCCGATTTAGGACTGCCCCTTTGTAGGAAGAAATTACTTTATCCTTGAACCTCTGACACGAAACCGGCGTGCCGAGAAATTGACGTTGCTGAAATTCTGTCGATTTTTAACAGGATCGACAGTTCAACCAAGAGAAATCCATTTCTGCGCAACGAATTCCGTTTTTTAGTACCGAGATTACTTCCATTGTGCATTCGGTTATTTCATCTGGAAGTTGTGGACACCGGAGTACTCCAAAACTGTAACAATTTTCAATATTCTGATCAATTTTTCCCCTCAAATTACTTGTCACTTTGTCCACCGAACTGTGAACAGTATTATTAGGTTGGCAAGAAAGTAATTTCGGTATTTTTAGGTGAGATAAAATCTAATTTTTTTCATCAAAGCAATGAACTTTAATCAATAAAATATTTTGCGTTTTGTTCTATGATCTTTTTCCATCTTTCCGGTAGCTTCATAATTCCGCGCTCATAAAACTCAAATCGGGCAAATCGGCTCATTAGATAACGTGGGATAATAAATTCCTTAGGAAACAATTATGCGATTATTTCTATACGTAATTCAGCCCCTCGAGGGGTTGTGGACGAATTTTCTAAATTAAATTAGGTCGAAGATGCCACTCGGTTTAATTAATAAATTTCATTCGGGGATCTGAAAGTGAAAGTATCACTCTTTAAAATGAGGTCCCGTATTTGGACTATGTTAAATTTTTTTCTGGGGATATTATGCATTTGAGAAAAATGAGTAAACGTGATTTAAAACGTTAAAGGGGCTAGGAGAATGTAGAGATTTTATTTTCAGTCGATTGAATATGTTAAAAAGGGAAAATATTATAGATTTGACTCAATACGATTTTTAATTATTTACAGGGGCTATTAATGCTGAAAATAAAATTTTATACGATTTCCCTTTCTGCAAAGTCCAAAAAATTGAAAATTGCATTAAGATCCGCAGTCTAGTTTTTCCTCCAACTAAAATTCTATGTTGTCAATATTTTATTCAGCCCAACAATAGATACAAATGTTCGTTTTTGCACCCCATGTTCAAATGCACACAGAACTAACAATTTTAATCAAAATTACGTGTAATTTGCTTCAAAAGTAACCTAATAGATGCAGTTATGAAATGTCAGAATGAAAACAAACGCAACGTTAACAGAAGTCAATCAAACAAAACATAAACGCCATGTATTAGTGAAAATCGAAATTACTTTCTTGCCAAGCTAATAGAATATTTGTGAAACCGTATCAAAGTTAAAGCGAAGTCGTTTAGTCTAGAATTTGGAATAGAATTCTGATTTTATTCTGACTGAAAGGGCGTTCGAGTACCTTCGTGGGCCAGTGTAGGTGAAATTGGCGTTGCTGAATGTCGATTTTTAACTGGATCGACAGTTCAACCAAGAGAAATCCATTTCTGCGCAACGATTGTCCTCTGCCCAACGAATTCCGCTTTTTAGTACCGAGATTACTTCCATTGTGCATTCGGTTATTTCATCTGGAAGTTGTGGACACCGGATTACTCCATAACTGTAACAATTTTCAATATTCTAATCAATTTTTCCCTTCAAATTACTTGTCACTTTGTCCACCGAACTGTGAACAGTATTATTAGGTTGGCAAGAAAGTAATTTCGGTATTTTTAGGTGAGATAAAATCTAATTTTTTTCATCAAAGCAATGATCAATAAAATATTTTGCGTTTTGTTCTATGATCTTTTGCCATCTTTCTGGTAGCTTCCGCGCTAATAAAACTTCTGATCCTTTTCGGTAAAATACTGACCCAAGTGCGATTTCAGATCATCGTCATTAGTGAACGTTTTACCATTCAAAGAGTTTTGTAAACTTCAAACCCCCAACTAAAATCCCCCGACTTAAAATTTTGGCGACATCCTATTGAGCCCAACAATAGATACAAATTGTCTTCCATCTCAAGTTTTCAAAAGATCCAAAAATATAGATTTACATAGGACTCGATACGTCTTACTTATTTCGGATTCACAGGGTCTATTAACGCTGAAAATAATATTTTATACGATTTCACTGCCTCCTAATTTGTCCATGTTCAAATTGACACAGAACTAACAATTTTAATCAAAATTACGTGTAATTTGCTTCAAAAGTAACCTAATAGATGCAGTTATGAAATGTCAGAATGAAAACAAACGCAACGTTAACAGAAGTCAATCAAACAAAACATAAACGCCATGTATTAGTGAAAATCGAAATTACTTTCTTGCCAAGCTAATAGAATATTTGTGAAACCGTATATCAAAGTTAAAGCGAAGTCGTTTAGTCTAGAATTTGGAATAGAATTCTGATTTTATTCTGACTTAAAGGGCGTTCGAGTACCTTCGTGGGCCAGTGTAGGTGGATCCAGATAGCACGCAACGTCTTAAAGACGTCTGCTTTACGTCCATTTTTGGTCTGAACGTCTTACGTCCCAAAAAGACGTCTTCAAGACGTCTTTTCGTCTTTCAGACGTCTTTCTTGAGACGTCGTTTTTACGTCCAAAATAAGACGTCTTTAAGACGTCTTTTACGAGACGTCTTTAACCCTTTGACTGCTAAAGGCGTATATATACGCCCTCACAAATTCATCAATATATAGGAAAAGCGTATATATACGCCCTCACAAACCCATCAATATATACGCCCTCACAAATCCATCAATATATACGCCCTCACAAATCCATCAATATATACGAAAAGCGTATATATACGCCCTCTGTATTTTTTAACTATAACACTTTAATTACTGTTTTACCAACTGATTCAACATGGAATCTGTTGTCTTATGTAAGATAGCAACTAAGTATCGGCAATTGTTTCAATATCGTTCAATCAATTGTCTTCATATTACACTGCTCTTCGAAAAACGCGCCGTCCATATAGATGGATTCGTCCGAGAGCGCGTCGCAGTCAAAGGGTTAAGACATTTCATTTCAGACGTCTTAAAGACGTCTAACAGACGTTTTAAAGACATTTCATTTCAGACGTCTTAAAGACGTCTAACAGACGTCTTAAAGACGTCTTAAGACGTACAGTTTTGTCACAAAGACGTTCCAGAGACGTTCAGAAGCCGTTCGGAAGACGTTCGTAGGACATTCAAGACGTCTATAAGACGTCCGAATGTCCATCGACAGACGTCTTTAAGACGTCTCTGTGCTATCTGGGGAGCAACCGGTCGCGTTCGTCTCGAGGAAATAGTTGGCCGGGGCAGGCTCGTCTTAGCCGCGTCGATTCTGTAACGGCCAGGCGCGCAAAGTGCGGGGCAGCAGGTGTCCGCGTGCAATCACGGCAAATGCGCATTCCAGCGAGCCAATTTAATAGCTTTCTCGGACTCGGCGCGCGGTCGCGGTCGCGCTCGTAAGAACGATCATTTGCATAGGCAGCCGATGCTCGTTCGCAGGGACGAGTCCTCCTCCTTTGCCGGCCGCGAGAATACAATCGGACCGTTTGGATTGCTCGCACGTACGCTGCCCGTGTCCTTTCGTTCGAATTTTGATATTGCGCGCGGCGGGACGCGACCCGCATCCCGATCGGTTTCTCTTGAATAATCCTTTTTCCGTTTGTAATTGACGATTCGCCACTACGTCTCGTCTCGTCTCGTCTCGGCCAACCCGTCGACTTTTTTCTCTCTTCCTTTCCTCCATTTCCATTCGAATAGGTTTTCACGCGTTTCCCTATGGCCGCGATGCGGATTGACTAACAGATTCGATCGCTTTCGGTACAACCGTCGACTCCCAACAATGCTTCCATGCTTTTTTTTCTTTCCTTTTTCTCGCTCGATCGCAAGCTAATTTCATCTGTTCCCAGTTCTGAACGATCGAAAACCACCATTTTGTTCGTTCCCGTACACTTCACGGCTTCTTTAACACCAGGTTCACCGGACACACCAAAATAACGGGTTCCGAAATTTTTAATTTGCGATTATTCAGATTGCAAAGATAAAAAATTCATTTCTTTGGGTTCGTATTTGTTAAGAAATGGCTAAAAACTTGGATAGATACATTACTCCTATTTTAATAGCTGTTCCGGGTCAAAATAGACCTAGGCTACGCCGTCGCAGAGCCAATTTAATCCTTCAATGACGATAGCAATTTTACTGGGATAATGCAGTTTATTTGTTTCTGCGGGGAATGTTGCTAAGAAGAAAATGATTATGCTAAAATAGAGCACAATTATTAAGAAACCTGTTGATCGACTTCTTACTTATCATATGTTTAGAATAGACAGACTTTTGCTAGTCGAAGTTTACCTCTACAATTTTATATATTTTACACTTTGACTGCTAATCCTCAAAAATTCCATAAAATCAAAGTACGTTATTTAATGACATAAAAATTAAAAAAATTAAATGTACGATGTTGAGTAGTCCTTCAACTTTCTTACATTTTACAGATCCTAATAAAATTTGGTACAATGAACATATTAACGTAAAAATTCATTTTAAAACCTGGACAAATAATTCCGTCACCCACATATGTGTGACATGGCAGTGAACGTGTTAAATTGCATATATTTGTGCTTGGAGAACGATTTGTGCCTCGTACCGTATGAATATGTTATTAAAAAGTCGACGAGATTAATGAAATATAGATCATCAAGATTTCATTTTTAAAAAATCAATGAAACACGTGTTCCAATTGAATTCTCTTTTGTCTCCGCCTCAGTTTGCCAGTGTTAATTTGAGTTACGAACATCGCAAGCGATCTATTTATAGGGAACGATCAACGCTCTGTTTCAGGCAGAATATATTCAATAAATCATTGGCCGAGTTGACGTTCCATTTGTAACGCGGCTTGTCTAATAAAAGTCTGACGAACAGCTTTAACATAACACGTTGCTGCTCATCGATTGCAAATCGTTGCTTAACTATGGATCATCGTGCGACGACACGTATGTTTCAACCCCTGTGAAACAAAAGTACGTTTACCCATTTTGTGAAAAGATACATTAACCCTTTGCACTCGGCGCTATGTTCATTCTAAAATTAAATTTTTCTTCCGTCTTAGAATATTTTCATTTATTCATACGAAACTGATCCCATGTCCACATATAATATTTAAATGTTTAGTAGTCTATTAAATACAAATTTTCTAATGTAACAAATATTCTGTAATATTTTTTGTAATTTCTTTGAAATAATGCCATAACAATTTCTAGTGGTGCTTCAGAGTCACCACTCGAGTGCTAAGGGTTAAATCGCTGATACATTAACACTTTGAGTGCCAAACCAGAACCTTCAAAAATTCCATGAAATCAAAGTAAGTTATTTAATGAAATAAAAATTGAAAAGAATTAAATGTATCGTATTGAGTAGTCTTCCAACTTTCTTGTATTTTACAGATCCCAATCAAATTTGGTACAATGAATATATTAACGTAAAAATTCATTTTAAACCTGGACAAATAATTCCGTTACCCACATATGAGTGACATGGCGGTCAACGTATTAAATTATCCTTGCAGAAAGGAAAACATCCTTACAATAGCAACGAATGACCTGAACAGTCTTGATTATCAAGATTTCCGGACGCGCGTGATCGTTGAATTTCAACGATCCAGAAACAAAGAAATCCGAGAAATCCTCGGATCGGTGCGGCCGCAACGTTGACGGACTAACGTCCCCTGCGTGAATATCGGTACCATTATGGGTCTGCGGAACAGCTTGCGACACACTATGCTAATCCATGCAAATCGGCTCTATTTTTGTCGCCGGTGTACACTGTTAAGGAATATAATTATTACCGCATGAATATTAACGCGGCTTCAGCAATTATGATAAACTAGTGTCACAACTTCTTCAAGTTCCGATTACATTACGAAACGATTCGATCCCGGGGAAACGTTCCACGCTGAAGACTCCCAGCAACCCCTTCTTCGCGTCCCCGAGACGCCGGAGATCCAGCGCCAGGGGTGTGGATCGTTATCCGAGCCGCATAAAGATAATTAATAGACATCGGATGTTTATGCAATTTCCAATTTTTATAGAAACATTTTAAGAAAGTGGAATGAAATAAAATCCCATTTTTAATAGGAACAGCCTTTCTAGATCCAAAGCAAATAAAAATCGTGTTAAATTCTTTCGAATTTTATATTGTAGCATTTTTTTAACATTTCCATAAGCCATAAATGCATAAAGATCCGCAGTCTAATAATTAACCTAAAGATAATTAATTATCCCCTCCACCGCGGGATATAACTGGTGGGGGGCCCCGAAGATTGGGAGGCCTCTAGGAGTGCAAGCATAGCACTGTAATACTATTATTAATCCTTAGCACTCGAGTGGTGACTCTGAAGCACCACTAGAAATTGTTTTGGCATTATTTCAAAGAAATTAAAAAAAAATATTACAAAATATTTGTCACATTACAAAATTTGTATTTCACCTCTTAAGCACGGCGCAAGTTTGTCCGCAACTCTGCCTCCCAGGGACGGCGAGCCTAGCCGCAGAAGGCAAAAAAGCCACTATAGTGGTTCGTGCTGTTCGAACTGATACTTTCCACGGAAAGCCACTATAGTGGCGTACAGGGCTTAAGAGGTTAATATACAATTATTAAAATTCTAAAGATACATCCATGAGGAATTATTCAGCAATTTTATTTCTTTGAGTATATACTGTAAAAGAAATTACCACTGTGTGATTACTAAACTGCGAATTTTTTAATTTATTTTAATTTTAATAAATTAGTCTAAAGTACATATTCAATATTCATTTGTCAACGATTTGTTCAATCCAACAGATTTTTTGTTTTACTCTGATGCAATGAACATCGTTTTAATACTGTTTTAATTAAATATTATACCTCCAACGCGAATCAATTTATGTTGCTTATTTGTTAAAATCAGTTTATATTTGTCTCTCGTAATAATATCATTGTAACATTTACCCAGATAGCACAGAGACGTCTTAAAGACGTCTTTACACAGACGTCTTGAATGTCTTATGAACGTCTTCCGAACGTCTTCTGAACGTCTCTGGAACGTCTTCTGAACGTCTCTGGAACGTCTTCTGAACGTCTCTGGAACGTCTTCTGAACGTCTCTGGAACGTCTGTGTGAAAAAACGTACGTCTTAAAGACGTCTTTAAGACGTCCGTTAGCTTTTCTCTAGCAATTTACAATGACTGAAACGTCAAGAAATGAAACGTCTTAAAGACGTCTTTAAGTTGTCTCGAAACAGTCGTCTTTAAGATCCCTTGTAGCACAAAAATACTAGATAGATATGTTTGTCAAATATTGGAAAAATATTTTTTAAGCCACATTTTTTCATATGAGACAAATGTTGGATCTGAATATTGTATACATGTACAAGATGGTGGTTATATAATAAAAAAAAAGACGTTTAGACCAAAAATGGACATAAAACAGACGTCTTTAAGACGTCGCGTGCTATCTGGGTATGTTGTAAATTAGGTCCAATCTAGGAGCTAGGTCTGAAATATTAGGTCGTCCCATAGAAGTATTTTAAAAGTATTGTAATGAAAAGTATTTGAATAAAATAAATAATTTGAATAAAAGTATTCAAAGAGAACCTGTATGCTAAACGCGGATCCTTAACCTCTTAAGCACGGCGCAAGTTTGTCCGCAACTCTGGCTCCCAGGGACGGCGAGCCCAGCCGCGGAAGGCAAAAAAGCCACTATAGTGGTTCGTGCTGTTCGAACTGATGCTTTCCACGGAAAGCCACTATAGTGGCGCACAGGGCTTAAGAGGTTAATATACAATTATTAAAATTCTCAAGATACATCCATGAGGAATTATTCAGCAATTTTATTTCTTTGAGTATATACTGTAAAAGAAATTACCACTGTGTGATTACTAGGCTGCGAATTTTAAGCATTCATGACAAAAATGGATATTTTAACACGTTCACCGCCCTGTTACCCATATGTGGGTGACGGAATTATTTGTCCAGGTTTTAAATTGAATTTTTACGTTAATATATTCGTTGTACCAAATTTGATTAGGATTTGTAGAAGGCTTTTGGAAGGCAAAAAAGCCACTATAGTGGTTCGTGTTGTTCGAACTGATGCTTTCCACGGAAAGCCACTATAGTGGCGTACAGGGCTTAAGAACGATCGAGAGATCGGCATGCCGGCTGTCGGAACGATCAATTGATTTAAAACCACGCAACGGTACAACGGCGACTTAATTGCAGGGCCAACGTGTTGGGAAACCGTGAGCTGTCGCCTATATCGGCGAAGTGAACGGCTCTCGATACGCGTCGGGTCGGCCGATACAGCCGTTGAGATTCTTAAATAGTTAATATTCCTGAAGGTTGGCTATTAATAATTCTAATACACGGCCTGGCTCCGCCCGGCCACTCTAGCACGCCCGCGAACGCGATCATTGCTGCGCGCGCGGTCCGATTATGGGATCAAATCCGCAATTAGGCGTTGCTGACAAGGGAACACATTTGTGTTTGCATACGCGAGGGACAGCTCCTTGAAAAATATTTATATTATTGTATTGTTGCCTATTAGCCATCGTAGGGGTGAAAACTATCCTCAGAGACACGGGGGTCAACAATTTTGTGAGAAACAAATTGGTGATTTATTAGTAGACATCGGATTTTATGCATTTATTATAAAAATGAGTAAATGTAATTTAAAACAGTAAGAACGTTAGAAAAATTTAGAAATACTGTTACATTATTTTCAACCTATTAAACATATTAGGAAAGAAAATAAATTTCTATTTCATTCCAGTTTGTTGCAATTTTGGTAGAAAATTTTTATTTTGCATAAAGATCCGCTGTCTATATATTAGTAATTTGGGTTAGTAAGAAGAATTATAAAGGAAATTCGAAGCTTTTCAAATATCTTTAACACGTTGACTGCCATGTCACCCATATGTGGATGACGGAATTATTTGTTCAGGCTTTAAAATGAATTTTTACGTTAATATATTCATTGTACCAAATTTGATTAGGATCTGTAAAATGCAAGAAAGTTGGAGAACCACACAATACCATACATTTAATTTTTTCAATTTCTATTTCATCAAATAACTTACTTTGATTTCGTGGAATTTTTCAGCTTTCTTGTTTGGAGTTCAAAGTGTTAAAGACCGTATTGAATTGTTGCAACTTTGAGAATTCGATGAAACAAAAGGGCAAACGATGGAGCAAACGGAGACCAAAGAAAGTAGAAAGGAAAACGTTATTTTTAAACGTTGTCGTTGTTTGTGCTTCCAGTGCACGAGATGAGACCGGAGGACATTGGGATCGTTGGTTTTAGAGGCGATCCGGACAAACAACCCTTCATGGTCGGATACTTCAAGAGTTCTGGCATCCGGGAAAAAAAGGTACGGCAAAAGCGAGACGCAAGGAGAAGAAAAAAGAGCGAGTCCTCGAGCTTGGATTATCGGAATAATCCGTACACCGGTAAGTCTGGAAGGTAACGTCCGATGTACCAATCAATTTCTTCTAGTCGAACTCTTTTCGCAAGCTTTTTCATCCGTTATTCATTTTCTTGGATTCGCTACCATGGTCGAACACTCGCATCGGTCTTCCGATAAAAAATAGTACAGCGTCATGATCTAAAATGATTGTAAATCGAGACTGCCTTGTTCCCATGTGTTTCCATTCCTGCCATGTGTTCGCTCGGATTACGAAGTATACCAGGTCCTTCTTAAAATTGTCTACACAGGCTCACGAAAGTATTCGAATGCCCTTTAGATCAGTATAACTTTTTTTTTTTAATTGGATCGTACGACCTGACTTTTCTGAGGAGCTAGAAAAATTGGTTTTCCAAATGATGTGCAAAAAAGATTTTGAAAAAATTGCAATTGGTAAGAATTACATGAGAAAATAAAAATGGCACTTTTCACAACTTTTTTATTTGAACCTGTAGTGAAAATTTAAAATATGCGTTTCGTAGATATATGTTAGTTATATACATGCTGAAAATTTCATTGAAATCGATTAATATTCACACGAGCTACAAATAGTTAAAAGTCGTGAAAAGCGTAGTTTTTGCTTAAAATCCTCTGATTCTAACATATTTCCATGCGTGCCATTTTTATCTGCGTCAGCCGATTTCGATGAAATTTTCAGTACGTGTATAACTAACACAGATCTACAAAACGCATATTTTAAATTTTCATTACAGGCTCAAATAAAAAAGTTTTAGAAGACGCCTTTTATAATTCCGAGCTTGAATTGAATTTTTTTAAAATCATTTTTGCACGTCATTTGGTAAGCCAATTCTTCTAATTGCTCAAAAAAGTCAGGTCGTTTGGTCCAATTTAAAAAAGTTATACTGTTTTAAAGGGCGTTCGAACACTTTCGTGAGCCAGTGTATAAATTCAAATGTCTGACTAAATAATTCAAATGTCTGACTAAATAATTCAAATGTCGTAAAGAAGTTAAAAAAACTTGGTATTTGCAATTATCATACAGTACAGGGTGTCCCAAAAAATGTGTACACAGTTTGAATCTTGGTCCCCTCGTTATTTCCAATTAATTACACCCTGAGAAGAAAGAAAAATCAGAAAGTTATGATCCGTTAAACAGTGTACAAAATTTTGTATTGAAAGTTTGTGTACAGAAAATTTTTTGAGAGTCGTAAGTATACCCCTGTTGGGGATTAAGAAATCAAAAATACTGACGAAACCAACACCTAATTATTTCCAATTAAATAGAACGTAATGTCGAGTAGCAAACGATGGGAGTTGGATCATTCCTTCAAAATAGATCTCCCAAAGATCGTAAGTTTCGCTGTCGTAAGCGCGTGGTAAAGATAACAAAATTTCGTAAGTCGTGTTTGTGGTTCTGGAGAACACAAGGGCAGTTTGCCCAAGTTTATTTCTTCAACGAAGGAATCCCGATTTCCCTCGGGCCACGGGATGACTTAGAATGTTTGCAGGATGATGATGCGCGTATCTTAAAGTCGCTTATCCAGATTCGAAGAAGACTTTCATTTCAGATCTTTCTCTCGCGAAATTCCATTGCGAAAGAGTTCGCGCGATAGAATAATTTAGTGAACCACAGCGGAAGGATGTTTGAAAATGCTAATCGAGTTTCGTTGTTTTTCAGATCCAGGCGTGCAGTATAATTCAAAGACCTGCAAAATCCAGACGTTGTACGTCAGCTTCAGGGATCTAAAGTGGCAGGTGAGTTGTGTAAAATTGCGCAATTGTGCGCGGATGTTTATCATTTGTCACCGTGTTGTACCATCATTGGTTTTTCAAGTCAGAAGATTTACAAATTTCTTTCAAAAGTAAGAAAAATATTTCCGTAGTCTTACTAAATAAACGTGGAACCACAAACCCTGTGTTAAATGCTTTTGCAACGTTTATTTACAGTGCCCAAAAATCTGCAATAACTCGCCAAATATGAATTGCAAGGATTAATAAAATATGAATTGCAAGCATTAATAAAATAAATGAAATTTCATTTGTGTTTCTTGAAATTTTTTTATGACCAGCAGAAACACTTTCAACTAATTTTTACTATTTTGTTTTACGTGTCATACGTTTTCACGATCACCACAGTGTGAATAAATCCAAAGAGAATGCGGTACGGAGCATTTGCATAAATAGAGGTTAGTCGAATAGCGATAGTGAATGGAAGGTTCGAAACAACTCGTAACGTTTTCGTTTTTCATAGTATTTTTTTCGCAGAGTCTGAACACAACCTCGTCGAGATATGCAGCAAAAGAATGCATTTTAAATTATTCACGTGTTCGACTCCTGCGATAAAGTGTTTGCGGTTCCACGTTTACTATGAAACGCTCGTTGTTTTCACACATATTTCCAACTTTTATATGTTGTCCTACTATCGGTTTGAAAGCGTTATCTTTCAGAACTTTTATAGCAGAAAATAGCTATCGAAACTAAACTTTTAGAACAGAGTTGGACAAGTAACTATTATTTACTGTAGTTAACCCCTTGCCCTACAATATCAAGTCAGACTCGTGATGAAGATTCTGAACAGAGTCTAATAGATATGTATGTTATTAATTTTCTCTAAACCGTAATAAAAATCTACTTTGTTGTAGTTGGTATATATCCTTTGGAGAAAAGATAGGCATACAACAAATATAAACTATCTTTTTTTTTCTATGAAATTCTGAATGATCAAGAATTTATAATCATTATTAGACAACGGATCTTTATGCATTTATAACAAAATTGTGTAGATAAAATTTGAAATTGTACGAAAATTAAAAAAATTTTTAATGTTAATATACTATTTCTCGTCTATCAAAATTAGCAAGTGAAGAAATAACATTCTACTTAGTGTCTATTTCTTGTAATCGATGCAGACAATTTTTATTTTGCATAAGCAATCTTTTTTTTCTATGAAATTTTGAACGATGAAGAATTTCCAATCAGTATAATCACAAAATAAATAGTAGTGCAAGGGGTTAACAGTTTCATTCGAGTTCAGAATTTTCGCAATCAATCACGGAGCACACCAACGTCCTCCGAAATCGCAAACGTTTTCCGTTTGTCTCTGTTTTTCGACAAATGAGCCGTTTATTTTGAAAGTGGCCTAACTCCGTTTTTCAGTTTTTTCCGGTTATCATGGTTACGTGTACAACTTTATGTTATTTATCAGTAAAGCATTTCAGGTTGCTTATAATTCGAGCAAATACGATAATTCTTGACACATAAGTTTTCAGAGTTAGTTTAATAATCGAACCGTGTAGTTTGAAAGTGGCCTAACTCCATTTATACTTAAATAATCAAGATAATATATTTACTATTTACTATTTTCATAACGATAATGTTTACATGTACGTTTGGGATGAAACTATTGCATCCAGAGGTGCTCAAGAAATTGTTTCATGCATCCTAAAACATGTTAAAAATTTAAAAAGTGAAAGACACATTATAGCTTACAGTGACATGTGCACCGGGCAAAATAGAAACATTAAAATAGCTTTAATGTGGTTAAAAATTGTCCAATCTTTGGAAAATAATGTAGAAATCATAGATCACAAATTTTTAATATCGGGACATTCGTTTTTACCAAATGATAGAGATTTTGGCGTGGTAGAAATGTCATTAAAAAAAAATAATTTACTGTTCGTTCCCCAAGATTATTACAAGATTATGAAAAAGTGTCGGAAAGGTAATAATTTTATTGTAAATGAAATGAGACAAGAAGATTTTGTATCAACAAAATTATCAGAAGATGCTATTTTTAAAAGAGTAAAAAATTCTAATGGAGAATCAATAAACTGGCTAAAAATATGTTGGATGCGCTTTGTCAGAAATGAACCGTATAAAATTTTCTATAAGACATCAATGAATAAGAATGAAAATTTTTAAGTCCTGAATTTATTACCACGTCGGGGTAGACCAAAAAAGTTCGAAAATATTGTATTGACACCACTGTATAAAAATATCAGACAAATTACAACAACAAAATTCAAGGACATGATGGACCTATTACGATATATACCACCGGAACATCATGATTACTTCAAATCCCTTTTACACGCACAAAATGTAGATGAGTAGTAAATTGTTTTGTAATAAATTTATGTTTGTAATTTTGCACGTTATGTAGTTAATTGAATCGCATAAATTATGTTCCTGAAGTGTTTTAAGGATATGTAAAATAAATTCAGTATTGTTTTTTTTTTCAATTTGAAGCATCTTAAATTATGTTGAATGGACTTGGGCACCTTCAAATTTTATAATGAATCTGGTTGTTAATTTTGAAAGTGGCCTAACTCCATTCTTGATAAGAAAACGCATATTATTCACTTAATAATTGCCACTATTTTAATAGAAACTATAAATTTAACACCCTTAGATACACTTAAGCAGTGCGACTCATTAATGTCCTATACGTATATTTTTAAATTCATTGAAACGCAAACCCTTAAATATCTCGATTTTAAGATAAATGAACTTAGGCCACTTTCAAAATAAACGGCTCAAATAACAAACGGTGTACGTGGACTTTTACGAGCGAGCGTACCCGCAACAAAAAAAGAAAACGTTTGCTAATTTCGCGACGTTGCTCTCCGAGCGATCGTGCGTCTCGCATGACGATTTATGAATATTAATTTCGTAGGACTGGATCATAGCACCGGACGGGTACGACGCATATTACTGCAGCGGTGAATGCAATTTCCCTCTGAACGCTCATATGAACGCGACCAATCACGCGATCGTCCAAACGTTGGTGCACCTGGTGACTCCTGGTAAGGTACCAAAGCCGTGCTGCGCGCCGACCAAGCTCTCGCCGATCTCCGTGCTGTATTTTCTCGACGAAAGCAACGTTATACTGAAGAAGTACAAAAACATGGTCGTCAAGAGTTGCGGTTGCCACTGATCGTCCCCGTGATTAGTAAGCATTGCACGGACACCGCACTGCGGAACCGAGTCGCGAGCGTAAACGACACCGTTCAATCGGATCCTCGGGTCGAATCGAGTCGAATCGAATCGGCTCTACAATCCTGAAACAATCGTACAACCCTCGACGATCGTTCCAGGCGAGAAAATATCTGCATCATCTTCTCGGAGAAGGATTTCCCCGAAAAAAGGGAAAACTGCACGATGAGAAAAGTATTTTCCGGCAAAAAGAACTCGGGAAACCGAGTAAAACTCACCTTTACAGAGAAATTCTATATCCTCCGATATTTCCGAATTCGTGACGATATTAATTAAACCGTGAAAATGTAAAGGAAGATTTTCTCGGAGCATTCGACGGTCGGAAATCGCTCGATCAAATTGAGCGTTGATCGAATCGCCGCAAGATCTACGGGAAGGATCGAGAAGGCCGAGATCCTGTCGTTGGGAACGTATCCTGTGGATTTTTCGACAGAGCCACGAGATTCGATTGTTCGACTCGGTTCAATTGAACGCAATTTCCGGGCGGTGGTCTGTGCACGATGCGAACGACAAGCTGATCGATGGCAGGTTCGAGCGTACGCAGAGAAACATCGGTCGTCTGGTGCCAAATTTTGACTAGTAGATAGTGTAATTTTCGAAACAAGTGCTTCCGTACTAACGATCGTAATAACTTTATGCTGGTGACGAATAGGAGTTCCGATCGATCGATTGACGTGCAATCCGACGCGTGATTTGTCCGATTTCTTTATCTTTTTTTTTTTTAACGAATATGCAGTAATATATATACAATACGTAACAGTCCGAGACATTTATCAATACTCCGGATCGTTTGTTTCTTCATAATTTCCCTTCCCCTTCTACCCCCTCTTCTCTTTACGCCCTTTTTAATTGTTAATCAACTCAGATATCGCATCTAACGTCCAAACGTTCAGTCGGTTAATGTGTCGTTTAGTGATATTAATTTAATGATTCGAACTTCGATATTATAGTCTGACGATGAGAAAGAAGCAAGGACATTGTTCTTAAGAAAATCTCTGCTCTCCTTTCTGTCTCTGTCTCTCTCTCTCTTTATCTCTTTCTCTCTCTCGTTTATCTTTCTTTTTCCACTCTTCTATTGTTATTGTTCCAGAAAACACTCGGACCAGTGTTTTCTGCGCGTCGAAGGTATCTTTGTAAGCGGCTAGAGAAAGATGAATAATATTTTGTAATTAGTCTTATTTATGTCTGTAAGTAAAAGCGTCTCCTCGAGTGAACAGGAAACAATGTATGTTAATACTCGTAGCAGATTCATGCGTGTACAAGCTGTTTCATAATGCAACACCGACCCGAGAAGCGAAAGATTTCTCGCGCGGAAGCGAATTTCGTTCGAATGCGTTCGATTGGCGAATTCCGATTCGCAACGTTGCTCGAGAACCATCGGGAATTGGATCAACACTTCGTTTGGAAGTGTCTTTCATTTGCGAGTGTAATACCATTCGTCACGCTGTCCCATAGTCAGCCAAAAATCACTGATTACGTTCCTCGCCCCATTCGCGATTTATCACGTCAGACAATAAATTCCTTTTTTGTCGGCGAGCTCCAGCTGAACATGGGGAACGTGACACTTTCCGCAGAGTGGACCGGTGTGTGAATATCATAGTTAATTCAACGAGAACATGTAGGACAGAAACGTATATTAGACTGTGAGAAAAGAATTCGATAGAAAAGAGATGAAACATTGAAGACTGATGTTGCATACGATTTTTGTTCGAAAACAGGTCTCTTTGTAGAATATTTTTATATCGATCATAATTGTACAAGGGATAAAAAAAATCATTATCGATCCAATGATCAGTAGACAAGTTTTTTTGTGTCTCCCAGTTCGAAGAAAATTGTTCGTTACGAGGTTTCCGATGTATTTGATCAAAATATTGCTAATCCACAATTTTTCTCTTCAACTTTATCGAACCATTGCCGAACGCTGGAAGTTATCCGATCAAGATGGTGACAGCTGCAGGTCCACTCTGCGGGCACAAATGTGAGCGCATTTCTTCTTTCTACGTACGCGGATGTAAAATAAAAGAAGAACGTACAATACACACGTAGAAAGTGGAGAATTGATCGACAAAAGATTTTCCAACGGCTACATTGCCACCGGAATGGAATCGGATCGTAAAACGGCGTCGAAACGTTACGTGCAATAGAGCGAGAACTTAATCTTAATTAATTAATAGCGGTACGACCTTTTGTTTTTGTCCCCTTTTTGTCTTATATTCTTCTCTGTATTTTGTATAGATCTATATTTTCTACGAAGTCACGAGAAAGCGCGAGAGAATTGTCATAGTCACTCAACACGTGAGATTAAAGTTTTAAATTATTTTCGACGCGGAATCCGATCATGTCTCTACACGGGAATAATACCAGCGTTGTTTTTTTTTTGTGTCGCAAGCGGGCGTTGTTTTTAACGAGCGTTTTAGCCGTGTGAATGGGAACAAAGCATAGTCTATTTTAGCCGATGGGTGCGTGAATGTTGTATGCGGTTAACTAAATCGATGAGTATATAGTCTGTAGCACTATTAACACAACCTTTTGTAATGACAATGTAAATATATCGTTGTAAATACGTTCTATAATACATACTATATTATGTGTACAACACACTCAGCGCAGATCTTCTTTTTTTATCATTTTTCACTATTGTAACTATTTTTAACAATCCTAGAATTTTATTCAATTAGAAATGGAATTTTTAATGATTTTTATCCGTTACAAATTATTTTTAATTACCATTACCACCGACGAGGTATAGGATAGACCTATCATCTTATGGGACTTCGTGTTTCACGTTCTGAAATACCGACTGTTCAAAAAATCAGAGGTTTTGGTATGCCCTCTACCACCGACGAGATATACTTAAGGGGGCGCGCACGAATTTGACCTTGACTTCTGTCCATATACATTTACGTGTAAAAAAAGTTTACAAACTGACGCTTCAATATAGCAACGAGCAGTTTAAAAGTGGTCAATTATGATTCCTAAAAGTCCTAAAATTGTCTGTGCAGAGCCCAAATTGCGAATTTCTACCTCATCGTGGAGTAATTTGTAATATTCTGCCGAAAATTCGATTTCTGAAGAAAGTATGACGTCACAAGATGGCTGCCGCTGAGAGTTTTTCTTAATTTCGAGAGATTTAGAGCCCATATCGAAAAAAGGGCTCTGCACAGACAATTCAAAGACATCTACAAACACGGTGGTGTGCATTTTTAATTGATTAATTACTTATTAAAGACGTAATTTGTCAACTAAAAAAGACACCATTTCGCTGTACTGTTTACTAGCGCCACGGTCTCTCCACGGCAAACACTGTACGTTGCGATAGAATACGGTCGATAATGCAGATCAATAGTACAGATTTACGTATGTACGATATGTATGCTGACGAATATTGCAAATTACTCGACTCTGAGGCAGAAATTCGAATTTTGGCCTCTGCACAGACAAAGCTTGAACCCTTGGGAATGACAATTGACCATTTACAAACTGCTCATTGCAATATTGGAGCATCAGTTTGAAAACTTTCTGACCCTTGCACGTTTCGCTTCGCATCGTGTGACGTCATGCTTGCTTCGAACGACTCGGGACAGGCCGTAAGCTGACGAATATTGCAAATTACTCGACTATGAAGCAGAAATTCGAATTTTGGCCTCTGCACAGACAAAGCTTGAACCCTTGGGAATGACAATTGACCATTTACAAACTGCTCATTGCAATATTGGAGCGTCAGTTTGAAAACTTTCTGACCCTTGCACGTTTCGCTTCGCATCGTGTGACGTCATGCTTGCTTCGAACGACTCGGGACAGGCCGTAAGCTGACGAATATTGCAAATTACTCGACTATGAAGCAGAAATTCGAATTTTGGCCTCTGCACAGACAAAGCTTGAACCCTTGGGAATGACAATTGACCATTTACAAACTGCTCATTGCAATATTGGAGCGTCAGTTTGAAAACTTTCTGACCCTTGCACGTTTCGCTTCGCATCGTGTGACGTCATGCTTGCTTCGAACGACTCGGGACAGGCCGTATGCTGACGAATATTGCAAATTACTCGACTATGAAGCAGAAATTCGAATTTTGGCCTCTGCACAGACAAAGCTAGAACCCTTGGGAATGACAATTGACCATTTACAAACTGCTCATTGCAATATTGGAGCGTCAGTTTGAAAACTTTCTGACCCTTGCACGTTTCGCTTCGCATCGTGTGACGTCATGCTTGCTTCGAACGACTCGCGACAGGCCGTATGCTGACGAATATTGCAAATTACTCGACTCTGAGGCAGAAATTCGAATTTTGGCCTCTGCACAGACAAAGCTAGAACCCTTGGGAATGACAATTGACCATTTACAAACTGCTCATTGCAATATTGGAGCGTCAGTTTGAAAACTTTCTGACCCTTGCACGTTTCGCTTCGCATCGTGTGACGTCATGCTTGCTTCGAACGACTCGCGACAGGCCGTATGCTGACGAATATTGCAAATTACTCGACTATGAGGCAGAAATTCGAATTTTGGCCTCTGCACAGACAAAGCTAGAACCCTTGGGAAAGACAATTGACCATTTACAAACTGCTCATTGCAATATTGGAGCGTCAGTTTGAAAACTTTCTGACCCTTGCACGTTTCGCTTCGCATCGTGTGACGTCAGGCTTGTATCGAATGACACAAATCGAAAAATCTTCTTTTTCTGCCAAATAAAATATTTTCGACCCTTCGGGTCACCGATTCGGTTGAAACTTTGCACACTTATAGATCTCGTTCTCCTGTTCACAAATATATATACCATTATAGGAGTAGATGGCCAATAGTTTTCGAGACATTGACGAGTTTCATTATTTTGTATGTAATGCCGTATTTTTTCCAGATTGTCAGGAGAGTCGTTTTGGCGTGACACTAAATGCTTTTTTTTTAAATTTCATTATGTTTTATCATTGCATATTTATATTATTCATTTCAATCGATTAAATTTCATGCATTAAATTGAATTACAAATAACATGTATTTATTTTCTAACAGAAGTAGAATATGGAAAGACCGTACTTGTTCAAAAAAGGTAGATGAACTTATGTCACATCACATAAACGTAATAGTAACTTGTTGAAAATCCGGAAAATTAACACAAAATATTTATGAAGAATTCTTAAAATTTAATATATATATATTTAATATATAAATTACTATTACTATTTAATTACTATTGATTATTATTAAATATATAATAATAGTAAATAATCCTGTTGTTAGAAAATAGATACATGTTATTTGTAATTCAAAATGCACTTTAATGGAATTAATAGTATAAATATGCAATGATAAAACATAATGAAATTTAAAAAAAAATGCATTTAGTCGGCAGGATTCGAATCCTGGAATCTCCTTGTAAATATCGGAAAGAATTAGAATTGTTTCATGCTGTGCGTGTAACTTGAAGTGTTCAAATATTTAATTATTTTTATTGTGATTGTGTTCTATATAAATATACGTTTATATACGTATATAAAACTTCTCGGTAAACTTTGGAAATCGCTATAAACTTTTATTTAAATAT
This sequence comes from Seladonia tumulorum, assembly GCA_913789895.3. NCBI lineage: Eukaryota > Metazoa > Arthropoda > Insecta > Hymenoptera > Halictidae > Seladonia > Seladonia tumulorum. The sequence goes on from OU565281.1 coordinate 3,869,204, forward strand.
TATATAATATTATTCGTTTTTTTTTACATTTAGTCTTTAGTTGTATATTTGTATTTGTTTGTTTGTTGACTTCAGATTCGACATCATTCAGATTCGTAAAAAAATATGATAAATTTTGTTTAATTTTTAATGCGGGGTAATAAAAACTGCAGGGGTAATGTGACAACGAGTCCTGCCTATATCTACGCGCCCGTGGTAATGTATGTGTTAGCATGTGTTGGTCGGCTGAATCGGACTCATGAGGCAGGAATCAGTTTCACGAAACGCTTGTACATTTACGAGTTTGATGACATGGCAACAGTGAGGCGAAGGATATGTGGCAACCATGTCTAGTCGCTAGCTTTCTCTCTCAATTTTCGTTTCTCTCTTCCGCTACTACTCAATCTTCTTACCGATACGTCGTAGACGCGACGTAGTTCCACACAGAAAATTTTAACCATTCCACAATCTGTTTTCCCTACTGGCCGTTCGAGGACCATCGCGGGGATGGCGTGACAGTCAAGGTCAAATTCGTGCGGGCCCCCTTAAAGACAGCCAACCCCTGTGTCACCGACGAGATATACTTAAGGGGGCGCGCACGAATTTGACCTTGACTTCTGTCCATATACATTTACGTGTAAAAAAAGTTTACAAACTGACGCTTCAATATAGCAACGAGCAGTTTAAAAGTGGTCAATTATGATTCCTAAAAGTCCTAAAATTGTCTGTGCAGAGCCCAAATTGCGAATTTCTACCTCATCGTGGAGTAATTTGTAATATTCTGCCGAAAATTCGATTTCTGAAGAAAGTATGACGTCACAAGATGGCTGCCGCTGAGAGTTTTTCTTAATTTCGAGAGATTTAGAGCCCATATCGAAAAAAGGGCTCTGCACAGACAATTCAAAGACATCTACAAACACGGTGGTGTGCATTTTTAATTGATTAATTACTTATTAAAGACGTAATTTGTCAACTAAAAAAGACACCATTTCGCTGTACTGTTTACTAGCGCCACGGTCTCTCCACGGCAAACACTGTACGTTGCGATAGAATACGGTCGATAATGCAGATCAATAGTACAGATTTACGTATGTACGATATGTATGCTGACGAATATTGCAAATTACTCGACTCTGAGGCAGAAATTCGAATTTTGGCCTCTGCACAGACAAAGCTTGAACCCTTGGGAATGACAATTGACCATTTACAAACTGCTCATTGCAATATTGGAGCATCAGTTTGAAAACTTTCTGACCCTTGCACGTTTCGCTTCGCATCGTGTGACGTCATGCTTGCTTCGAACGACTCGGGACAGGCCGTAAGCTGACGAATATTGCAAATTACTCGACTATGAAGCAGAAATTCGAATTTTGGCCTCTGCACAGACAAAGCTTGAACCCTTGGGAATGACAATTGACCATTTACAAACTGCTCATTGCAATATTGGAGCGTCAGTTTGAAAACTTTCTGACCCTTGCACGTTTCGCTTCGCATCGTGTGACGTCATGCTTGCTTCGAACGACTCGGGACAGGCCGTAAGCTGACGAATATTGCAAATTACTCGACTATGAAGCAGAAATTCGAATTTTGGCCTCTGCACAGACAAAGCTTGAACCCTTGGGAATGACAATTGACCATTTACAAACTGCTCATTGCAATATTGGAGCGTCAGTTTGAAAACTTTCTGACCCTTGCACGTTTCGCTTCGCATCGTGTGACGTCATGCTTGCTTCGAACGACTCGGGACAGGCCGTATGCTGACGAATATTGCAAATTACTCGACTATGAAGCAGAAATTCGAATTTTGGCCTCTGCACAGACAAAGCTAGAACCCTTGGGAATGACAATTGACCATTTACAAACTGCTCATTGCAATATTGGAGCGTCAGTTTGAAAACTTTCTGACCCTTGCACGTTTCGCTTCGCATCGTGTGACGTCATGCTTGCTTCGAACGACTCGCGACAGGCCGTATGCTGACGAATATTGCAAATTACTCGACTCTGAGGCAGAAATTCGAATTTTGGCCTCTGCACAGACAAAGCTAGAACCCTTGGGAATGACAATTGACCATTTACAAACTGCTCATTGCAATATTGGAGCGTCAGTTTGAAAACTTTCTGACCCTTGCACGTTTCGCTTCGCATCGTGTGACGTCATGCTTGCTTCGAACGACTCGCGACAGGCCGTATGCTGACGAATATTGCAAATTACTCGACTATGAGGCAGAAATTCGAATTTTGGCCTCTGCACAGACAAAGCTAGAACCCTTGGGAAAGACAATTGACCATTTACAAACTGCTCATTGCAATATTGGAGCGTCAGTTTGAAAACTTTCTGACCCTTGCACGTTTCGCTTCGCATCGTGTGACGTCAGGCTTGTATCGAATGACACAAATCGAAAAATCTTCTTTTTCTGCCAAATAAAATATTTTCGACCCTTCGGGTCACCGATTCGGTTGAAACTTTGCACACTTATAGATCTCGTTCTCCTGTTCACAAATATATATACCATTATAGGAGTAGATGGCCAATAGTTTTCGAGACATTGACGAGTTTCATTATTTTGTATGTAATGCCGTATTTTTTCCAGATTGTCAGGAGAGTCGTTTTGGCGTGACACTAAATGCTTTTTTTTTAAATTTCATTATGTTTTATCATTGCATATTTATATTATTCATTTCAATCGATTAAATTTCATGCATTAAATTGAATTACAAATAACATGTATTTATTTTCTAACAGAAGTAGAATATGGAAAGACCGTACTTGTTCAAAAAAGGTAGATGAACTTATGTCACATCACATAAACGTAATAGTAACTTGTTGAAAATCCGGAAAATTAACACAAAATATTTATGAAGAATTCTTAAAATTTAATATATATATATTTAATATATAAATTACTATTACTATTTAATTACTATTGATTATTATTAAATATATAATAATAGTAAATAATCCTGTTGTTAGAAAATAGATACATGTTATTTGTAATTCAAAATGCACTTTAATGGAATTAATAGTATAAATATGCAATGATAAAACATAATGAAATTTAAAAAAAAATGCATTTAGTCGGCAGGATTCGAATCCTGGAATCTCCTTGTAAATATCGGAAAGAATTAGAATTGTTTCATGCTGTGCGTGTAACTTGAAGTGTTCAAATATTTAATTATTTTTATTGTGATTGTGTTCTATATAAATATACGTTTATATACGTATATAAAACTTCTCGGTAAACTTTGGAAATCGCTATAAACTTTTATTTAAATATTATATAATATTATTCGTTTTTTTTTACATTTAGTCTTTAGTTGTATATTTGTATTTGTTTGTTTGTTGACTTCAGATTCGACATCATTCAGATTCGTAAAAAAATATGATAAATTTTGTTTAATTTTTAATGCGGGGTAATAAAAACTGCAGGGGTAATGTGACAACGAGTCCTGCCTATATCTACGCGCCCGTGGTAATGTATGTGTTAGCATGTGTTGGTCGGCTGAATCGGACTCATGAGGCAGGAATCAGTTTCACGAAACGCTTGTACATTTACGAGTTTGATGACATGGCAACAGTGAGGCGAAGGATATGTGGCAACCATGTCTAGTCGCTAGCTTTCTCTCTCAATTTTCGTTTCTCTCTTCCGCTACTACTCAATCTTCTTACCGATACGTCGTAGACGCGACGTAGTTCCACACAGAAAATTTTAACCATTCCACAATCTGTTTTCCCTACTGGCCGTTCGAGGACCATCGCGGGGATGGCGTGACAGTCAAGGTCAAATTCGTGCGGGCCCCCTTAAAGACAGCCAGCCCCTGTGTTAAACTGCGGGCCCCAAAGTGGGTCCTGAGTGGGTACTGGGACCGGTCGGTAACGGCCCCAATCACCGACGAGATATACTGAAAGACTGCCAGCCCCCGTGTTAAACTGCGGGCCTAAAGTGGGTCCTGAGTGGGTACTGGGAGCGGTCGGTAACGGCCCCTATGCCGAGATACTCTCATCGGTTGTGGAACTAAGAACGTGGAACTATCACTGATCTCAAATACCAATATCGCTAATCGATAGTTTATAAATGTAGGCAATATGGAAAGTAACGTTAGAAAGAAATATCAGAATTTAAATTTAATTTGGAAATTATTGCGATATAAAATAATTATTATTCAACAAAAAATATTCGTTGAAAACTAACGTCGAGAAGAAATCATGTCAAAGAATCATTTTATTATCACAGCCATTGGCTCGATGTGATAGTCGATTTTTAATATTTTATAGAGCAATTGGTATAATCATTGCTCAACAAAATATTCTAAATCGAGAATCACACCGATTTCCCAGGTCTCACCACGTGGAGGTTGCTGCGAGGGAGACCCACCCACCCACATAGTATTTGGCGTCGTCCAGACATGGCGAAAAGCGCGCAATTTCCGCCGTGTTTGAACATGGCGAAAAGCGCGCAATTTCCGCCGTGTTTGAACAAGGCCAACAACGTCCCACCCGACGGAAAGTTAACAAAATTACAAAATAATAAAAAAAGCCGTAATTTTGTACCCCATTTTGTACTCTTCCTAATACACATTTGACAGTGCTCTAGTTTTGATCACTGTGCAAACGAATACCAAGAAGAGCTCATTGCAAAGCCTACCCGCCGAATTACTACCTGCCTAGTATAAAATCTAATTTTTTATTTTTTTTTATTTCCTACCTATCATGTATTTTGTTTTTGTTTTTTTGTATTTTTTGTATTTTATTTTTGTTTCTTTTTGTATTTTATGTATTTTGGCCATTTACTTTTGTGGGGCGGGGGGGGGGAGGGCTAGCACAAATTTGCTGAAATAAAAATATATTAGACTACACAACGAGCAACAAATACAATAGACAGCACAAGGTACAACAAATACGAGAACCTACACCACACGCAACACATACAACAAACGTCTCTTCCTCGTCATGGGATGAAATATCTGAAACATACTAAATCTTGGATTAACACAAGAAAAAATTTTTAAAAATACAAAAACAATACATATTCAGAATGATTGTCCACTCGATATATTTCAATCAAACGCGCGAGTGGACTGGTTTTGCGCAACACTACTCTACAAAAATATACATTGAATGTCTCTAAACAACGCGAGCAGTGCATTATCCACCACAACACTATTTTATATTTTTCATAACAGAAAATTCCCGTGCACTTTCATTTCCTTTTCCGCAACACTAAATTGAATCGCGATAGCAGCCGTTAAAATTTATGGGGAGGAAATCAAACCGAATTATTCTTGCGCAACGCTAGTATATTAACAATATATAATAAATATAACGAAACAAACACGACCAGTGCATTATTTATCGCGACACTAATTTATTATATTCGGTATAGAAAACTCCCGTGCACTTTAATTTCTTTATGCGCAACTCTAATGGGGAAGCAATGGCTGCGGGGGTATTTTGGAAAGGGGGTGGTCACCTATAGAGAAAAAAAATTTTAAAATAAAAAAAAATTCCGAATGGTTGTCCACTCGATAAATTGCAAATAAACGCGCGAGTGGACGTGGTTTTGCGCAACACTACTCTACAAAAATATACATTGAATGTCTCTAAACAACGCGAGCAGTGCATTATCCACCACAACACTATTTTATTTTGTTCACAAAAGAAAATTCCCGTGCACTTTCATTTCTTTTTCCGCAACACTAAATAGAATCGCGATAGCAGCCATTAAAATTTATGGGGAGGAAATCAAACCGAATTATTCTTGCGCAACGCTAGTATATTAACAATATATAATAAATATAATGAAACAAACGCGACCAGTGCATTATTTATCGCGACACTAATTTATTATATTCGGTATAGGAAACTCCCGTGCACTTTAATTTCTTTATGCGCAACTCTAATGGGGAAGCAATGGCTGCGGGGGGTATATTCAGGGGCAGCCACACTGGCTGCAGGTGGTCAGGGGGCAGTCATTCGGTGCAGTGCGGCATTTCAATCATCGCAACCCTAAAAGGCGGGATTTTCTACCGTTTGCATATCGGAAAACATTCGTATTACATCGATTCGAATCACTAATTCTTACGATATCACGCGAGTAGGGAAATACACTTCGCGGTCCCCACTATTATTACAAATTCGAACATTGCAAAGTCAGTTTTGCATGGTGCAACGAACACTAAGTTCTATCGAAAAAATTACTGCGCGGTCCTTACGTAAAGATACCCCGTCTTTTACCTTGCGGGCCGACGAGGCGTTCGATACGCTATACATACACATCGTGTATGTCTTCTAACCCGATCGGACCACTACGTTAAAAAAATACATGCTTTGTAAAACGCAGTGGTAGGTTCATAGCATTTAGCGCTCACACACCATCAAATGGCTAAGGCACACGTCGCTACGTTCAGGTGAACCTACAGTGATTTCCGCCATCGTAAGGCACGTCAACACCATGGCTCGCACCGCATTAGATGCTAATACAATGGTCACCATGGCATTGTCGTGCGTACCACCACAGGTGACGTAACTTAATACGTCTTCTTTTTGTGTATGGTACTGTCATACAAAAACGGATACACTTGTTCCATTGCTGGAACGACAAACGAATTGTGTGACAGGGCACACCGCGAGTAATCGAACGTAGCAACGTGAACCGTGATTTTGCGCTAACTGCGACCTGAGAACGTACCAATACGTTTCTTTTCTCGACGTGTAGCGGTCCGGTGGACACATGCTCCACATTGCAAAAACTTTAAACAGAACTCGAGCAATATAACTCGAAAATCTAAACAACAAAATCTTTAGAATTCAATGTTCGTATACATTCTTGCGCAACTAATTCTGCAATGTCAAACATTTACTTTTATATACGCGGTCGCGAGTATAACCATTAAATCTCAGGTTTTACGTTTTCCAATATGCAAGAAAATAATCCCGCCTTAATAAACGCGTTGGTATTTTTCGCAACACTAAGCCAATCGCGATATCAAATTCGCAACGCTAATTTCTCAAACAGAAATGTTTTTATCAATTAATTCGCGAGGCATGCAGGAAGAGTGACAAAGTCTATTGGTGAAGAGACCCGGCTCATCCACCATTTTACTTTGTCATTAACAAAAGCGGTAAGTAAAAAAATTCTGTTTTATTTTTTCGCAACGCTAATTCAACCCGTTGTGATTTTTTCGCAACTCTATTCGAAAACGCGAATGCCTGCACCATAACAGGGAGGGTTCGTTGCAGCTCGAGCATGGGCGCCTGAAATATCGAAAATGACTCGAAATCAAACGCGATTCTTTTTTGCTGCGCAACGCTAATTCAACGAACAGAGGAATGAAAAAAGACTACTTTACTTATAAAAATTCTTATATAATTTTACTATCTTAAAAAAAAAATGAAATAAAATCGAAATCGCGACTATTTAATTCGCAACTCTATACACAATCTAAATCGCGATTCTTTCCGCAACACTAATTTTAATCCTCTGTTCAAAATGGACTAATGCAACACGTTTTCTTTTTCGCAACGTTAATGCAAATCGCGGATGTGCCCATCTCGGCTGATCGTTGGGGCGGCGAGGCCTGCCCATTGATGCGACTAACTACTTTTCTACAACTACTTCAAATATTTCTACTGACGAGTATAGTGACAAGGTAGTAACGATACAACACATGCAGTTGCTGCCCTCTTGGATGACAGTTTGTCGGGCCTCTTCTTTTTCTTCGCGGTCCGCCGAACATCTGAAACCCTAAACGTGCTCGCAGGGAAAACGATCGACGACTTCCGAGACGAATCACAAGTTTCGGGAGAAGCCGATCGTTCCCCTGGTGCAATCGAGCAGGTGCGAAACGTTTCGAGGACCTAATCCGCGCGCGTTTACCGTTCGCGTCCGCGTTCGCGAAAAGCTATGCGAACAAGAAGAATCGAAGACGAATCATCCATCGAACGTCATGCCTCGTTCGATTTCGACTCGTGAACGAAACTTCGAGCTCTTCCAGGAACTGACTACCGGTCGAATCGCGGCCTACCCGAAAGAGAAAACGGTAGCCAGCCCCGGCCCCTACCTACTTAAAATTAACATTCACACACACCGAGAAAGTAAGCTACCTACCTACCTAGTCCTATATTTAAAAAATGGCAAAAAACACAAGCTCACCAACACATTCACTCAACGATTCCCATTCAGACGCCAGGGTGCAAAAGCCTAATACCTAGAGAGCACGTCCCGGGACGCCTCCGACACCCTAACGTCGAAACCTCATACAAACACAGTTAAGGTACGTACCAGTTTCACTGAAATCGACTGACAATGATAGTGACCTTTGCGATATTAATTGGTAAATTGAAATAACAAACTATTTTCGAGTCTCAATTGAACTACGTGTAATTCTGAATGTTACAAACGTAGTTTTCAGAAAAGCTACTCGCGAACATATTCCATGAAGATCTATGTAGCATGTCACAGATCGACAGGAATATGCGTTATTGAATCTAAGTGAAAGAACCGACGCAATTCCACTGCCTAATCGCACACACACACAAGTGGAAAATACGTCGTGCACGATACACTGGCCATTGTCAGCCGCCACACATATATATTATTAAAACAATGTTCCATGTGCCCGTTGCTCTCACCCTCCCGAGTAGCGCCTGGGCACGCGAGAGGATTCGAGCAACGAACAGGGAACCTCAATATCCTGAAAATCCTATCTAAAAGAATTCATTAAATTTTGTAAACGGTCTAATATTTATTTATTCTTCAAATATGACTCTACTTTATCACAAAATTTAATCTGAAATTCTAAATGATATATTGAAATATTGAAAAATATAAAATTTGTGCTATTAATCAAAAAGATTAAAGAAGACTTTAATTTATCTTATTTATGCATTTAAAATCTTTAATAAAATATTTAAAAACCCTCGGACGATCCTTTCAACAAAGCAGTTTCGAAAAAATGAAAATAAGCACTTTACCAAATGTAAAGTATGCGTAATTACTTTGTTTCAAGGATCTATCCGTCGCGAATCGTCTTTTTGTACGCAAAATCTAATACTTTCAATAAATTACAACTGATTTTAAAATACGTTTTTCATTTAATTTACAAGTAAATTTTCCATTAGAAATTATTTCTTAGTTAATGATAGCATACCAAATTCCGGAAGATTTTTGTCTTCTCGAAATTTGTTGACACCGTTATAAAAATTGATTCATTAAGAAAAAAAACGCGACGTACAAAAAGACCCTACCTAGCTAGGAAACAGATTACTACCCGTGGAAACGCCTGGCGTTATCCACGGTCACTATACTCGTCAAACTCAACTACTGTTCTAATCAAATATAATAATAAAAAAGTTATTTTTTGACTCACTACTTGTTGGGGGGATACGAATGCTGCGTTAGAGTCCTGGAATCAAAAAATTAAACAAGATGTTAAAAAACGATTCGTACAATTCCATCAACAAGATAGTTTATTTGGAAAAATCTCTTTTCTTACTTACATTCTCACCCCCTTGAAGTCAGCGGACGTTGGCTCTGAATCTGAGCATTGATGCGTTGTATTACGTTAGTCTTACTACCCCTGTTTTCAATATATCTAAAGCGCATTATCAGCAAATTCTATTTAATTTGGTAGAGGCGAAACGAGACGGCTAGCGACTGGGTTTCCAAGCCCATAGAATCAACCCCGGATTCTTACGCGAGGCGACACCATCCACCTGCCTGGACGTCGTAACGCCAGGACAGATGCGCCCCTTCGCTTAAAACGTTATTCCAACTCGCGAGTATACACTCCACGAGCTGGCCGCTTTAAGTATAGACCGAAGCCTAGTAACGCTGGCATTATCTGCCAGAGATGGTGCGCTGCGGTCTTTAAGCTGCGAGGTCACCCCTACTTGAAGAGTAGGTGCGGACCTCCACCGTCCCGATCAAACTTCTCTACTAATCTGATATCAAATATATCCTAACCTCTAAGATAATGCAACTTTCGACACATTGAAAACAAGGTTGGCTAACGTAATAATGGAAGAGGCTCCTTTTCTCGAGTTACGGTAGCCTACAACATATAAACACGAGATATATAGAATTCGTTTAGTAACATAAAACAAACATATACAATACAATCAATAATGCATTAATATAGTTGATTCATAAAAAATATAAAAAAAGGCCGAAAAAATTAGGTTTTAAAATGTTATTTCAATCGAATAATCGAACAGTTTCACACTAAGCTTTTTTGCACGAGTGTAAATTAATGATAAATTATTCATTTTTCATGAATAATTCGTAACGAAAATATTAGACAACAAAGTTTAGTTGGAAAGATATATTGGTACTCACACATTCTGTCTTCCTTGAAGAAGTCACACTCGTCGTGATGAGAAGAAGTGGTTCTTCCACTTCGATTAATTACGTTAGCCTTATTCTTTTGTTTTCAATGTGTTCAAAGCGTATCAATTAAAGCAGAGGCGAAACGGGACGGCTAGCGACTGGGTTTCCAAGCCCATAGAATCAACCCCGGATTCTTACGCGAGGCGACACCATCCACCTGCCTGGACGTCGTAACGCCAGGACAGATGCGCCCCTTCGCTTAAAACGTTATTCCAACTCGCGAGTATACACTCCACGAGCTGGCCGCTTTAAGTATAGACCGAAGCCTAGTAACGCTGGCATTATCTGCCAGAGATGGTGCGCTGCGGTCTTTAAGCTGCGAGGTCACCCCTACTTGAAGAGTAGGTGCGGACCTCCACCGTCCCGATCAAACTTCTCTACTAATAAAGATATAAAATATATCCTAACCTCTAAGATAATGCAACTTTCAACACATTGAAAACAAGGTTGGCTAACGTAATAATGGAAGTGGTTCCCCTTCTCGAGTTACGGTATCCTACAACATATAAACACGAGATATATAGAATCCGTTTAGTAACATACAACAAACATATACAATACAATCAATAATGTATTAATATAATTGATGCATAAAAAAATATAAAAAAAGGTCGAAAAAATTAGCTTTGAAAAGGTTGTTTCAATCGAATAATCGAACAGCTTCACAATAAGCTTTTTTACACGAGAGTAAATTAATGATAAATTATTCATTTTTCATGAATAATTAGTAACGAAAATGTTAGACAACAAAGTTTAGTTGGAAAGATATATTGGTACTCACACATTCTCTCTTCCTTGAAGAAGTCACACTCTTCGTGATGAGCAGGAGTGGTTCTTCTACCACGATTAATTACGTTAGCCTTATTCTTTTGTTATCAATGTGTTCAAAGCTTAAAGCAGAGGCGAAACGAGACGGCTAGCCGACTGGGTTTCCAAGCCCATAGAATCAACCCCGGATTCTTACGCGAGGCGACACCATCCACCTGCCTGGACGTCGTAACGCCAGGACAGATGCGCCCCTTCGCTCAAAACGTGATTCCAACTCGCGAGTATACACTCCACGAGCTGGCCGCTTTGAGTATAGACCGAAGCCTAGTAACGCTGGCATTATCTGCCAGAGATGGTGCGCTGCGGTCTTTAAGCTGCGAGATCACCCCTACTTGAAGAGTAGGTGCGGATCTCCACCGTCCCGATCGAACTTCTCTATTAATCACAGATATTCAAATCTCTAACAAAATACAACTTTGAACACATCGACAACAAAATTGACTAACGTAATAATCGAAAGTAGTGGTGTGATGTTGTGCGTGAACTTCCATTCTTGTTTCGACGTTCTTCGTTCTTCGATGAATTACTATAGCCTTATTACTCTTGTTTCCAATACGACTACATTACCAGCATACGATAAACGAAACGAATTTAGATATAAAGAAGTAGAGGCGAAACGAGACGGCTAGCGACTGGGTTTCCAAGCCCATAGAATCTACCCCGGATTCTTACGCGAGGCGACACCATCCACCTGCCTGGACGTCGTAACGCCAGGACAGATGCGCCCCTTCGCTCAAAACGTGATTCCAACTCGCGAGTATACACTCCACGAGCTGGCCGCTTTGAGTATAGACCGAAGCCTAGTAACGCTGGCATTATCTGCCAGAGATGGTGCGCCGCGGTCTTTAGGCTGTGAGGTCACCCCTACTTGAAGAGTAGGTGCGGACCTCCACCGTCTCGATCGGACTTCTCTACTTAGACTTGAATATCGAAATATTGTATATGAAAAATATCGCGGGAAACTACATGCTGGCAACCAAACCTAGCTAGCTCCCCATTCCCCATTTCTATCACCGAAAAAAAAAAATGTAAAAAAAAAGTGAAATACGCTACGAGCAAGTACACCTAGTAATTCGGAAAAAAGTGGTAACGCTATTTGAGAAACCTTTACCGCATGTTGGGACTCTACAGAAATGTATATCAGACCGGTCTGCGCGCTCAAAGAGGAGATTCTACAAATTCCAATGGCCGGGCACGAAGAGGACGGAGACCTAAGGCTTACGATCGTACTTCTGAGCCCATGTGGCATGGCGCATTCGGGGAGACACCATGCGACAATATCTCTACAATTACGATTATACGCGTTAGGATACGAGACCAGAACCACCACCGTCCACGGCAGGAGTCCACCTATACCCTTGTTCGGCGCCACAGTAAGCCAAAGGAATCAAAAGAATCAACCTCCGGGCTGCAAGCAGGTGATTGCTGGGTACCAACCGAAGCCAGCAATCGAAATCGAATGTACCGGGTAGAAGAGCGGGTACATATACATCTAGTGTAGAGATTATCGAACCACATTACCAACATTCCGATAAAATGACTATTCCCAAATACCGACTAAATAATTTAAACGAATTTTAATTATCGCATGACATTGACCTCCAAATGTGGAACCTCGACTGATGTAGGCGCTTTGGGGTATGACCGGCGTAATAGCCGCGGTCTGGTTTGTGCAGGTCTATTAGGCGGGCCATGCCTATGGAATTAGCTTACCCTCCACCAAAATGAGCTAAGCTAGCGACTAGTGGTTTTTCAGGCCACTCGGATTACTATAGTATTTACTAGATCCGTAGATCTAGATACTAGATCCGTACACTGCGGCAACATCCACCCTCTGGTCGTAGTTAACGCCAGTTGAGTGCGTTCCCTCCCTTCGCCCAGGGCAGGAGTTCCGCTTCTGGGTCAAAGGGGAGGAGCGGTTGAAAGAGGCCAGGAACGCTGGCTATGCCAGAAATGCTACCACAGCGGTCATGAGCTGCGAGGTCTCTAAACCTCCACTTAGCTAATTTTGGCTCGTCTATTTTAGACAGGAGGTATGAAATAGCTATGGCAAAGTCGAGTAGCCAAGTCTTTTATGCGATAATTTTCCATGAATCTTTGTTTACAATGGATCCAGCTAGGCAAAGGATAGATGCAAGATGCATCAACCAATGCACCCTGCCCGATACAACAACGTATGTATCGGAAGCGTGACTGGTTAATCCATCTTGCATCTGTAACATCTGCGTGACTCTACTCTAACGCGTATTATACCCTCGAACAAAAACAAATGACTCTACTGCTGGATCGTTTTATCCGAAGTGAAATGGAGGATCGCGCTCTAAGAGATCGTTACAATTATGTCGGCTGATAGTAATATAATAATTACGACGCGGACCTGCCGGTAAAACCTCTGAGTGTCGCAAGGGCCTCAACAATAAAGCCCACGTTGCCTAAGCACGGCCAGATTGTGTACGCCTTGTTGAGGCCCAAGACCTCGCCTAATCCTCTAGCTAGGTCGAGCTGTACCATCGCCAGCTCTCCGATCTACCCGACAGAGGGGTACGCGTAAAAACTATCCTTCAAACGACTTGTAACGATCTATGATTTCCATTAAATTCAATGATTTTGACAAATCAAAGATCCATCCATTTCACTTGGTCGCACCTACCTACAAGCTTGGCACATGTTATAACATGTATACATTTAATATTTAATCGCGGGTTGAACATATATATATTACAACATAAATATAATATATATAATATATAAATATATTATACATACATATATAAATTATTGTATATATATATATGTCATATTCTCGACCCGGGGTCTCGCTGGGTTTCCCCAAAAAGCCAGCGGCGGAGTAAGTATTTACACCGGGGAAAACATGTAAGGGATGCGGGAGATTGCGGCACATGACGGCAACAGCTCAGTCCCCAGACCGACTGCGGCCCATAAGGACCGCAATACTAAGTACCGGAGACCGCATGTTACCCCCATGGGTCACAGAGTATCTCGAGCGAGGCATTGCGGCACATGACGGCAACAGTTCAGTCCCCATACCGACTGCGGCCCATAAGGACCGCAATACTAAGTACCGGAGACTGCATGTTACCCCCATGGGTCACAGTACCTCGAATCCCAGACAATTTTCGATATCAACGAATGAAGCCAAACGCATATCGGCGAGTGAACTCAATCGGTTATCAGCAAACCCCAATAATGTAAATACATACCATCCACGCACAAATTCCTTTAAAGACATCCATAAAAGGAAATACCCGAGAAGCGGGTGGAAATAAACAAACAAAGCCAAGCAATCAAACTCTAATGATAATTTAAAATGTTCCCGAACCCTAACGATAAACTCTGAACGTATCCTAATCTCTACGATATGGAAACAAGAGTAATAGGCTACAGTAACAATGGAAGTTATGTATAGATGAAGACCTGTTTTGAACACAAAATACAAATTCAATTGATCTCTATCAAGTGATAAGCGAGGAATAAATCAAAATTTCATATAAATTGTACAACTAATCAGGGGCAGTTATGTCAGGGTGAAGTGTGGCATTTCAATCATCGCAACTCTAAAAGGCGGGATTTTCTACCGTTTGCATATCGGAAAACATTCGTATTACATCGATTCGAATCACTAATTCTTACTATATCACGCGAGTAGGGAAATACACTTCGCGGTCCCCACTATTATTACAAATTCGAACATTGCAAAATCAGTTTTCCATGGTGCAACGACCACTGAATTCAATCGACAAAATTACTGCGCGGTCCCTACGTAAAGATACCCCGTCTTTTACCTTGCGGGCCGACGAGGCGTTCGATACGCTATACATACACAAAGTGTATGTCTTCTAACCCGATCGGACCACTACGTTAAAAAATACATGCTTTGTAAAACGCAGTCGTAGGTTCCTTGCATTTAGCGCTCACACACCATCAAATGGCTAAGACACACGTCGCTACGTTCAGGTGAAGCTACAGTGATTTCCGCCATCGTAAGGCACGTCAACACCATGGCTCGCATCGCATTAGATACTAATACAATGGTCACCATGGCATTATCGTGCGTACCACCACAGGTGACGTAACTTAATACGTCTTCTTTTTGTGTATGTTACTGTCATACGAAAACGGATATACATGTTCCATTGCTGGAACGGCAAACGAAACGTGTGTTAGGGCACACCGCGCGTAATCGAACGTAGCAACATGCACCGTGATTTTGCACTAACTGCGACCTGAGAACGTACCAATACGTTTCTTTTCTCGACGTGTAGCGGTCCGGTGGACACATGCTCCACATTTCGACGGTAGCAAAAACTTTAAACTTGAAATACAGAACTCGAGCAATATTACTCGAAAATCTAAACAGCAAAATCTCTAGAATTCAATGTTCGTATGCATTATTGCGCAACTAATTCTGCAATGTTAAACATTTACTTTTATATACGCGGTCGCGAGTATAACCATTAAATCTCAGGTTTTACGTTTTCCAATATGCAAGAAAATAATCCCGCCTTAATACAACGCGTTGATATTTTTCGCAACACTAAGACAATCGCGATATCAAATTCGCAACGCTAATTTCTCAAACAGAAATGTTTTTATCAATTGATTCGCGACGCATGCAGGAAGAGTGACAAAGTCTATTGGTGAAGAGACCCGGCTCATCCACCATTTTACTTTGTCATTAACAAAAGCGGTAACTAAACAAATTCTGTTTTATTTTTTCGCAACGCTAATTCAACCCGTTGAGATTTTTCGCAACTCTATTCGAAAACGCGAATGCCTGCACCACACCGGGCAGGGTTCGTTGCAGCTCGAGCATGGGCGCCTGAAATATCGAAAATGACTCGAAATCAAACGCGATTCTTTTTTGCTGCGCAACGCTAATTCAAGGAACAGTGGAATGAAAAAAAAACTTCTTTACTTGTAAAAGTTCTTATGAAATCTTTATATTTAAAAAATTGCCTCAAGTAACAATAAAATTGAAATGAAATGGAAATCGCGAGTATTTATTTCGCAACACTACATTCTACACAATCTAGATCGCGATTATTTTCGCAACACTAATTTTAATCCTCTGTTCAAAATTACTTAATGCAACGCGTGTTTTTTCTTCGCAACGCTAATGTAAATCGCGTATGTGCCCATCTCGGCTGATCGTTGGGGCGGCGAGGCCTGCCCATTGATGCAACTAACTACTTTTCTACAACTACTTCAAATATTTCTACTGACGAGTATAGTGACAAGGTAGTAACGATACAACACATGCAGTTGCTGCCCTCTTGAATGACAGTTTGTCGGGCCTCTTCTTTTTCTTCGTGGTCCGCCGAACATCTGAAACCCTAAACGTGCTCGCAGGGAAAACGATCGACGACTTTCGAGACGAATCACAAGTCTCGAGAGAAGTCGATCGTTCCCCTGGTGCAATCGAGCAGGTGCGCAACGTTTCGAGGCCCTAATCCGCGCGCGTTTACGTTCGCGTCCGCGTCCGCGAAAAGCTATGCGAGCAAGAAGAATCGAAGACGAATCATCCATCGAACGTCATGCCTCGTTCGATTTCGATTCGAGAACGATACTTCAAGCTCTTCCAGGAACTGACTACCGGTCGAATCACGGCCTACCCGAAAGAGAAAACGGTAGCCAGCCCCGGCCCCTACCTACTTAAAATTAGCATTCACACCAAGAAGTAAAGTTACCTAACCCTACCTAGTCCTATATTTAAAAAATGGCAAAAAACACAAGCTCACCAACACATTCACTCAACGATTCCCATTCAGACGCCAGGGTGCAAAAGCCTAATACCTAGAGAGCACGTCCCGGGACGCCTCCGACACCCTAACGTCGAAACCTCATACAAACACAGTTAAGGTACGTACCAGTTTCACTGAAATCGACTCACAATGGTAGTGAACTTTGCGATATAAATCGGTAAATTGAAATAACAAACTATTTTCGAGACTCAATTGAACTACGTGTAATTCTGAATGTTACAAACGTGGTTTTTAGAAAAGCTACTCGCGAACATATTCCATGAAGATATATGTAGCATGCCACAGATCGACAGGAATATGCGTTATTGAATCTAATTGAAAGAACCGACGCAATTCCACTGCCTAATCGCACACACACACACAAGTGGAAAATACGTCGTGCACGATACACTGTCAGTCGCCACACAAATATATATTATTAAAACAATATTCCATGTGCCCGTTGCTCTCACCCTCCCGAATAGCACCTGGGCACGCGAGAGGATTTGAGCAACGAACAGGGAACCTCAATATCCTGAAAATCCTAACTAAAAGAATTCATTAGCATACGGGCTAATATTTATACAAACTTGCAAAAAATAAAATTGAATTGAAATTTAAAGGTATTTGAAGATATTTAATCATTCAAAGAATTAATAGAAAACATTAATCGTTAAGCAAAAAGGCAAAGATTTTAATTCATTTAATTTATTTATTTGAAATTTTTAAGAAAATATTAAAAAACCCTCGGTCGATCCTTTCAACAAAGCAAAGTTTCGAAACTATTGAAAGAGTACTATACTAAATGTAATATACTCGAGAAAATAATCCAAGTTAAATTGATATGTGTATATGCTTTGTCTCGAGGATCTATCCGTCGCGAATCGTCTTTTTGTACGCAAGAGACCCAGTGCTTCTGAGCAATTCGAAATAATTTAAAAAAACGATCCGTATTGAATTTTAAATGAATCTAAAAAATCAATAATTATCTTAAAGTTAAAAAGCAACTTCATTTCATTTCAAATATATTTCAAAGATAAATAATTATTTTGATAATAAAAAGTGACTCTAGTTAATGGTATACCAAATTACGGAAGATTTTTATCTTTTCGAAAGTTGGTGATACCATTATCGAAACTATTTCATTTAAAAAAAGAACGCGACGTACAAAAAGACCCTACCTACCTAGGAAACAGATTACTACCCGTGAAAAACGCCTGGCATTTTCCACGGTCACTACACTCGTCAAAAAATCAACTACTAATCAATTATAGTAATAAAAAAGACAGTTGTTTGTGCACTTACTACTTGTTGGGGGGATGCGAAAGCTGCGTTAAGAATCGTTCCGGAATCGTTCTGGAATCGTTCTGGAATCGTTCTGGAATCAAAAAAAGGAACAAGATGTTAAAAAATGGTTAGTACAATTCCATCAATAAGATAGTTTAATTGGAAATATATGTCTTTTGATACTTACATTCTCTCCCCCTTGAAGACAGCACTACGATGCGTTGTATTACGTTAGTCTTACTGCCCTTGTTTTCAATATTTTCAAAGTGCATTATGAACAAATTTTATATAATTCGGTAGAGGCGAAACGAGACGGCTAGCGACTGGGTTTCCAAGCCCATAGAATCAACCCCGGATTCTTACGCGAGGCGACACCATCCACCTGCCTGGACGTCGTAACGCCAGGACAGATGCGCCCCTTCGCTCAAAACGTTATTCCAACTCGCGAGTATACACTCCACGAGCTGGCCGCTTTGAGTATAGACCGAGGCCTAGTAACGCTGGCATTATCTGCCAGAGATAGTGCGCCGCGGTCTTTAGGCTGTGAGGTCACCCCTACTTGAAGAGTAGGTGCGGACCTCCACCGTCTCGATCGGACTTCTCTACTATATGCAACTTTTAAAAATATTGAACACAAGGGTGGCTAACGTAATATTCAATGTTGTCTCCCTCGAGTTAAGGTAGCCTGTAAAATATAAATATGAGATATATAGATTAAAATTCGTTTAAAAACATACGACAAATATATAAAATGCAAATGAATCAACAAATAATTCACGTAATTGACTCGTGAAAAAAATATTAAAAAAAAGGTCGAACCGCGTTTAAATAGTACGTTGGAAACTACTGTCATTTGAATTAAATAATCGAAAAACTTCACTATGAGCTCTAAATTTGCTCGAAACGCGACCAGTGTGCATTGTTATTCGTGAAGTTAATTTAATAAATATTATATTATGTAAAGCTCCCGTGCACTTGAATTTTTATACGCAACTCTATGTTAATTTTACATTAGTCCATGAAAAAAAAAAAATTAGGAAAGAATAACAGATTTGAAAAATAGCAAATTTAAAAAAAAAACACATTTGGAAATAGCACAATTGAAAAATACCATATTAAAAAAAGCACATTTGAAAGATACCATATTTGAAAAATAGCATATTTGAAAAATACCACGTTTGGAAAATAATATATTTGAAAATTAACACAATTGAAATATAATATAAAATGTTCAATAACTAAGTTTAATTAGTAACATATACTGCTGGTACTCACATATCCTCTCCTGCTCGAAGAAATCGTATCTCGAACCTGGCTATCGATATATCCTATTGGTGTCGAAGCCTCTTTTTCCCCTCAGGTTCTGTAACATAAAGAACAAATTCGATTAATTTCAATCGTCCAGCCGTTAAAGAATATATCCGAATTAATAGAAAATAAATAATCCAAGTTGAATACAAAGTCGAAATTAAACAAACTTGATTTATCGTCAGGACGCAACAGTAAATTATCGCGAGAAGGCAACACGATTCGAGAATAAATTAGAATTAAATAAATTAAAAATTAAAAATAAATAATTCACTTGAGCACGGTATTAATTTTAATAAAAATTACGATAAATAATCGACTTCTAGCGAATGATAAAATATAGAAACGGTACGTACCATGTAAAGGTCCTTGTCTTGCGTCGTAATATATCCTTTATATGTCACTGAGAACCGACGCGGTCGACAAGGACGAGGGTGGTTCGGAGATACACATTACACACAACCACTCACTTTCACTTTCGTTATCAAACTGAAGTCGCGGCCGCGAGGGTAAGAGTGGCGGTGGGGGACCGAAGGCCCGAATATTGGGGGCTTCCCGGAAAATCGGCGACGCGTCAAAAGTGGGATCGGCGCAAAGGGTAGGGGCGTCGATTGTTACGTGACAAAGGCAGGTTCTTACCTGTTTACGAGGGTCGCTGTGCCGCCTTTTTTTTTTATTTTAGATGCTATTTCCCATTTAAATCAAGGTTCTCACTTGTCGCCCATAAATTTACACTGTCACATATTGACTGTTTTTCCGCAAATTGTTCGCAAGTATACACTAATTTATATTTAACTTATTCGCAATAATTTCCGGCCTACATTCTCTCTTATAGCCGCCTTGCCGTCTTGCCGACTTTGTGTAACCACACGCACATAGAAAAAACCCATATACACAGGCTCACAAAGCTATTCGAACACCTTTCAAAGCTGTATAACTTTTTTTAAATTGGTCAAAACGACCAGACCTTTCTCAAGCAATTCGAAGAATTGGTTTACCGAATGACGTGCAAAAAAGGTTTTAAATTCAAAGTTATATTAATTCATCCACGTAATTTTCTCTCAAACTCTTTATTATTCGAAATAGTATGTCAAATGAAGGTTATCCTGGTTTTCAACATATTTCTGTTCCCACAGATCGATTCTTGGAACAATTAACTATAAAAAAAAGTGTAAGGAAATAATGCTTGTTTATGAAATATTTTTAAATTACAAATTGTGCTATCGTTAAATTATGCTTTAATACTTTCTTACGTACAATATTTCTAGGAATTTTTAATTCTTGATATTAGTATTACTTTTAATGTTTTACATCTTAAAAACAACAATAAAAAAAAAATCTGTGGAATTCGAATATGTATTCTGCACTGATGAGATATCATCGCTGGCCTTCTATTTCTTACTCCAGCCACAGTTATAAGGATAATAATAAGTAAATAATTAATGAAACTCACATTGTTGTTTTGTGTTGTTGTTGCATAACGTATGTCTTCCTTGGCAAGTGGTTGGAGGGTATGCCTAAAAAATCGAATTAATACCTGTTAATAATAAAAAAGATCAAAATTCAGAAAATATGAACATTAGTGGAATATTATAATAAAAAAGTAAACGAAATAGAGGAGATTTCCGAAAATTTAGAAATTTTTCAAAAAAATCACTGCACTAATTGTTTTTACGAGGATTTCGTAGCAATTAAAGTTTTTCCCCTGCAAATACTTTCTATTTTTGTACTATTCGTCTTGTCTTACTTTATTTATTACAAATAGAATAATTTCAAATCATGCATTAACAATTTCTAAACAAATCGGTATAAAACAATATGAAATATTGTGTCCCGAGAAGGAGCAGAGAATTCAAATTTTAAACTCACGTATTTCGGAATAAAATGCCGAAACTCTCGCAGAAACTATTGTTCCCGAGTTCTAATGAGCTCGACTTTCGTTTTCTTCCACTATCTGATGACTAGGCGTACTTTAGTTATTTAAACAAACTAAATAATGTGCTCTCTCTTACATAGTTTCTAAGTTCTCCTGAGCGCCAAGGAAGACTAATGGCTGCTCAGGAAGCCTGCGCGCGCATCTCACTATTCGATTATCGCAATTGGTCCGAATCGAACGATTCGCACGAAATTTTGAAATCAAGACAAATTAGAATGCTTCTCCGACATAACAAAGTATGAAGATAATTGCTTAACTAATTGTTTTTTACAAGAATTTCGAAGCAATTGAAGTTTTCCCCTGCAGATACTTTATATTCTTGATCTACTTGTCTTGTCTTACTTTATTTATTACAAATAGAATAATTTCAAATCATGCATTATAACAAGCAATTTGTAGCGGATGTTAAGACGAATCTTTTATTTAGTGTTAACAAATATAGTAATAGTTGGTGGAAATAATGCTTGTTTATGAAATATTTGTAAATTACAAATTGTGCTATCTCTAAATTTTGCTTTAATACTTTCTTACGTACAATATTTCTAGGAATTTTTTGTCCTTGATATTAGTTTTACTTTTAATATTTTACGTCTTAAAAAGCAACACTAAAAAAAATATCTTTTTAATTCGAATACGTTCGTCGGAGAATGTAATAAATAATCGATATGGTTCCGTGATGATTCACCTTCTCGCCGACGAGAATTTCCTTAGTGGTCTTCTGCACCGACGAAATACCGTAGTTGGCCTTCTGTTTCTTACTCCAGCCAAAATCTATTCTAGAGGGCGGTAGAAGACACCGTATTTTTCGTGAGACACGTTCTCCCGTAAGCTGGCAGTCTTTAAATATATCTCGTCGGTGAAGACGGCCTTTATCGTCCGTCAGCGTAGACGGCGTAAGAAATCGAGGATATTTCAGATCGCGAGACACGAAACCCTACATGTTGATTGGTCTACTGGCCTATTCCTACATCTCGTCTGTGATATTAGTTCCGGCCGATAAGGTAGGATGTGACACAAAAAAATCCCGCGGACGTGAGACAAAAAAATACATTGAGTGATTGGTCTACTCCTATACCTCGTCTATGGTGATAGTTCCATATTGTTAGTTCCACATCCGACAGGAGTATCTCGTCAGTTCCTACCGTATCGGCACCGACGATAACTCGTCGGTGGTATCGGTCGGAAGTAATATTGTGGAACTACTGTTAAAGACGAGATGTAGAGTGCTTGCAACAGCAAAGTTCCGCGGCTATATTCACGCCGAGCTCGAGCGCATGCGCACTGGCGCCGGGTGTTCGAAAAAACGGCGGAGTTTCGCCTCTGGTGTGCCCTCCGTGCCGATGTAAATTGACTCGATCGGGGAGAACATGGCGTCGAATCTCGAACGCCATTTTGATGTATCGTTCAGCGATAATCTCGCTTTGAATCGATGGTCGTTTCCACGATGGACGGCGAACGTGCGGTGGACTTGATGTTCGTGCGAGATGACGATCTTTCGTGCTGACAATGCTTCTCGTTTGAGAATTCGCGGTCATTGATACGGTGGATTGCGATTTTCGGGTGTTTCGCGGACCGAGTGGGCAATAACGATCGCGAAAAGTCGAGTAATCGTTGGTGGTGCTAGTGCGAAAAAGTCTGTGCTGTGTACGAGAGATTATAGTCTTCTCGTGTGGTTTCGTGCCGCTGTCAACGAGAGCCCAATAATCTGTACCGTAGGATAACTATACAAAAGAAATCCCAATAATCGAGCGAGAAACGCTCGCGAGAGAACCACTGTTCGAGAAACGACAGGATCCGACAGGAATTTCGGAACGGATCCGAAACGAGGTACGCCCCTCTCCGAAGGTGCCAATAACATTTTCGCGACAACCGTGTCCGGAAGATCGAGCAAGCGGGGACGAGCTCTCGAAGAAGCTGAACCGTAACCAGTCTTCGAATCCGTCAACGATACACACGGGGTTCCCCGTGCGTGCATCTCGTGCACGGTTTGTGCACCGTGTTTCGCGCAAAATCGATAGAGGAGCCTCGCACATTGCGACCGAGTCGAGTGCGGAACGCTCTCGCGACAATAGTCGCAGACAAAAATAGCAGGGTCCTCGGCGTACGGTTGCCGAATGTCCTTAGCTCCCGCTGCGTATCCTTTGCGACGTGTTATGGCGTTTTACCGGTATTATTACGCGCGACATTGAACAACGGCCACGCGCAGCGTTGCTCGGGTTCAGGCATCGGGTCCGGCGGGTTCAAAACATCCCTGTGCGTGTTCGAACTCGAACCTGCTGCGTTCCCGTGGGATCACGCCGTTTCACGACCGTGAACAAAATTTCGCGAATGTCCCGGACGACGTTTCTCGCAGCGCTGTACGAACACACGCGGACCGTGTCGTTTCAACCGTGAATAATCCGTAGCCGAGCGGGCGACGTTTCTAACCTCTTTCTTCGAACAGAGTCGAACGGTGTCCGCTCTTCGCGTACGCCTAACCTCGTCTCTCGGGTGTCGCCGTCGTTCACGGACGAACCTGCACGTGTGTGCTCGATGACACCGTGACAGGAAAAGAACTCCCGTCGGGAAAAATTCCGCGAATATTAAACTCCGCTGAACGAACACTGTCTCGCCGACTATGACGAGGACAAGGACCCGTTCGAACGGATCGTCGTCGCTGCCACCGTCGCGGATGCTGTGATTCCGTTGAATGTGGAGTGCGATCTCGCGCCTCTTCGTCAAGGGCAAAACAGTGGAACCTGCCCCGAGGACGGAGGATTCGACGTCTGACGGTGTGCCCGGTACAGTCGTCCATGATTCCAAAGCAATGGATCGCAACGCGGCAGACGATCGACGTAAGGGCCCTGCCGGCGAGCAACTGCACGTCGGACAAGAAGCCGAACACTATTCCGACGCTTACGATTCCCGTCAGGTATGTTATTTTTCCTGTAAAAACATCATATCGCTCGTTGAATATCTAACACTATTATTATTGACATTAACCTCTTCTTCGCCGACCTTTACTGCACATGTATCCCCTGGCAACGTCTATCCCTGCATATTTTTGAGGATAAACTTGATTCTTGCAAGAGTGACCGTAAGAGAGGATGACTATTCATTGGGATGACTGTTTTGAGGTATTTGGCAAATGTATACTTCTGTGGATCAATTTATAGAGTGTGATGACCATTAAGTTTATCATGACCTATATTAAAGATTGTATTAAAGATATGTTAAAGATTTAACCCTTGTAGAATTGGATGTAAAGGGTGACTACTCTTGAGTCAGTTGAGATCTGTATTGGATATCTTCTATGCGTGTTCAACTCTTGCAGAACTGGCCTTAAAGAGTGATGACTTCTTCCGTGACCTATATTAAATATTGTATCTGTGTAAATGCTGGTGGATGAATGTAACCCATACAGGACTGGATGTGAAGGTTGGTGACTGATGAATTCGTATTAGATATCTTATGTGAGAATGAATATTTAACTCTTGCAAGACTTGATCTTATGAGTGATGACTCCTCTCAATCATGATCTAACTAGATATCTGTGTTTCTTTTACTGATAAATGGTAGTATGACCGTATTTCAAAAATCCTTCTTGTAGACATCGTTTTTATACAGAATGATCTGCAAAATTTCGACTAAATCGGGTCCTAAGTACTCTGCATGAGGTTATGGTTTGAGAGGATGTTTTAAATCTATTTTTGTAAGATGGTAGGACCCTGTGAGGGCAACAATGTTTCAGCAAAGAAATATTCTATACACATATTTCTAGGGATAGTTGCAACTAGAGAGAATTTGTATGAATATGTGGTTCTGATTAATATATTGAAGCAGCTTCAGTGATGAATGAATATATTGTTGCTATGAAGGTGCCGATATGAGACTCATACATACTCTTATAATTGTTAATCTCGTGAGAAAGTTGTGTTATGAACGAGAACTGTTTCAACTTGCTTTTAAATTTGTAATTTTAGCCTAGCCATAGCTTGGATGTAATAATGAGTTACTACGATAACCACCATACGGACTGTGATGAATAGACCATATGGTATGGGATGTAAATTAGAGCGGTACTACATACAAACAGAGATAAGAGGAATGGTCAAACGCCAATTAAATTAGTTATAACACAAGCAGAAAATTTGGAAGAATACTGTGAATGCAGTCAATTCTTTATGCATAAACTATTCGCATGAAAACTTGAATTATATATTCGTATTTCCATTGTTCATTTCATATTGGAAATACAGCATTCTCAATTTGAAACACAGACACTTTCCAATATCGTATAATATTAACGAAACAAGCACACGTATTCTCAATTAAACCAGATCTTTTTGTAATGTACACGGTCGAACGACGGAACAGGTATTTTTCATGACGATTTATCCAATCCAATAATATCGCGCATTAATTAGTGCCGGTGATTACTCAAATTCATCGCAACGGCGCAGTCTCTTCTTTGATTATTGTTGTGGCAAATCGACTAATTCAGTCCGATTGGAGAGCATCGTTTCTGATCTTTTGATTCCGGCTCATTCTTAATATTTATTCATTCGAGAAAAATGGAAATAATAAAATTTCCGCTATTTATCGAATACATATTTTACAGAACACAATAATTTTTCCGAGCAGAAATGCACGAACTTAACATTTTTGAGCCTCGCAGATAGGGAGGGTTAACCCCTTAATAGGTCGGAAATTCACAGTCGGATGAGGTTTCATGGATCAGAATTGCCCTAAAGATTGACCGTGACAATGCGTTATGTTTGCCTCTTATAATTGCATGACTCGGGTCGCGTAATGCGATTATAGATATGCGGTGTTCTCTCATTGGTTAATAGCTTCGCTCCCCTATTGCTGGCGACGAAGAGGGATGACCTGCATTACGGTTTTTTCGGCTAACCTATCTCTTACATAGGGTGTGGTCGAACATATGTACAACGTACGCAAGATCATTCGTCATATCAGAGTACATTAAAAGTATACAATAAAATTTCTTGTTCTATTTATTTTTTTTTTTCACGAGAAATTAAATCAAGCAAAAATTGCAGAATATTAAAAAGAATTTCAATTTCTCCAAACGAATCCGATCAAACTAATCGGATTTACAATAAAGAGCGATGTATGGAAATATAGACACAACTAACACCATAATGCGGCATGCTAAGTCGTCGAAACTCGATTACAGGAAAGGAACACTGTATTTTGTGCGTGCAACGTGCGGTGAAGAGATTGATGGTTGTAGTGGGGTTCTAATTAATGATTGAACTTTCTCGGAATGAGGTTTAGTGCAGTCAATCGCCTTTTCGGTCAAACTTTCCTCGAGATGAATCACGTGGCCGATGCAATACTCGACGCGCAGTTTGAAGTTCGTACTTGTAGGCAATGCAGCCAAGCAATTCGATGCATTATGCAGCCTGGTGCAGGCTGCGATGCTGTTTATGGCGCAAAACAGAATGATTTATGAAAGTTTAATTACCGAAAGTTTTAAATAAAGTTCACGCCCTATAACTTCCGTGAAAATTGAAATTTCAAAATTATTCAGTCGCAACATCAATATCCTTCTATTAGCAACGTGCAGAATTATAATCAATCATTTACAAAACCGTTGACCGTGCGTGGCTTCTATCTAATCACAGTCACGCGTATTTGCAATGAGTCATAAATGGTTAAAATTAGAGCATATATATACTATATGCTCTAAATATTTTTAAATGCTATTTGACTAGCAAATAACAGATATTTATCAGAAGTGATGCAACGTTGCAAGCACTCGCAACGGAATTTAATAAATACGAGTATTCCTCGATGAAATTGTTAACGCACTTTGCAATAAATTTAATTGACAATTTCTGCTCCAGTGTTGAGGCAGTACAAAATTACTGAGAGACCCAAAGAGATTCAATTATCAATCCGATTCGACAACGCGCACAACAAAATATAATAAATCTCAGGAATCGAATCGCGAGGAGTTGAAATTATTAATTCACGCAAGAACAACGATCGGGAAATCGATAGAGGAATCCAATTTTCTCTATCGATTCCACGAAAGAAAGGGTTCCCCGGTACCAGAGAATTCGCCAGAGCCTGTTACATATCTCGTCGCGGGTCCCGGCCGTTTCAGATTTCGTCGCATCAATTCCGATTTCACAGTTAAAACCAATCGCATCGGTTTCC
This sequence comes from Seladonia tumulorum, assembly GCA_913789895.3. NCBI lineage: Eukaryota > Metazoa > Arthropoda > Insecta > Hymenoptera > Halictidae > Seladonia > Seladonia tumulorum. The sequence goes on from OU565281.1 coordinate 3,896,857, forward strand.
GAGGAAGCGAAACGGAATAAAAAATATACAACCTGTCCGTGGTCGAAACACGGTGGCGTATACAAGGCGAGCATAAACCCTGGCCTGTGACGCCATGACGAATACGGCGTTCGTTTCCTGTACGCAAGGTTATTTATTGCACGACGACGCGAGCAGAGCCTGTACCTGTCCGCGAACTTGCCTCCGTTCCAGAGTCTTTTTTTTTTGGCACTGGATCTCCGGGAATCGCGATGCACGATCTCGTAATTAGCCGTTTAATTACAACCACTTCGGGTGAAGCCCTCTGGGACGCTCATCCTTGGAATCGCGTCGCCAGAGCCTTTTTTGGCGACGCTGCGATGATGTCTGTGCTCAAGAATTTCCACGATTTTATTCCTCGATCGGGAAACGCGGTTTAATGTTTATTTATCGACAAATTGAGCGTCCAATCTGACATACGTCGTTTATATTTCAGTGATTTTTACCGGAACCATTCCATGTCTCTGCCAGATGAGGGGAGGGAGCACGAATCGAGGGGAAATAGTTACCCCCTCTCTGCCAGGAGTATGCAGGACAGAGACGGCACGCGTCACGTGACCGGGCCGTAGCGTGAGGGATAGCGCGGTAGAAGGGGAGATTAGAGTGGGGGAACAAGTCTTGATTTGGCGACTGTGGCCCGAGCGGATAGCATAAGTCGGGATTTTATATTGTGCGCTGGTTACAGAGAAATGAAACATTGTCCTCGAATTGTATGCTATGAGACGTCACGGGTGAATCACCCTGCTGATAGTATTCAGAAATACTCCGGGTGCATTAGCAAGGATTTGAAGGAAAGCCGTTCGTCCGGGAACGCAAACAATTCCATGCTGACGACCGTTCCATTCATTCGTATGCCTGTCCATTAATTCAGGCTTCGATTCGCTACCGTTAATCTTGGCACATGGCAGTCTGCGCAAAACCCATAATAGCGGTAAACAATCGATATAGGCATCATAGCGACCTCGTTATCGGCGGTCAAGCCTTGGCGTCCGGCCAAACAAAGGGCCGGTGTTCTTTTGGTTCTTGCGAAAAAAGGTGTCGGGAATTTAAAGCGACTGCAACACACACACATACATACAGTGGAGAAAAACGAAGACGAAACACCGTGCCAAGTAATAATTCTTTGCCCGGTTGCCTCTGGGCCGCGCAAGAAATCGTCCTTTAGCGGCGTTAATTCGATTTTTAGTTATGAACACCGTCGTAAAACTGTTATCACGCGAAATGGCTCCGTTCCACCGACAAGAAAGCGTAATTCGCTGTTTGGTCATAAGGAATGGTTCGTAGGAAGCGGGGTCGACGGTCTCATTAGGATACTTTTCCTATTACGCGTCGTTTGCTTCAGGGGATAATTAATTTGGAAAATTGTTGTACTAATTTCGAGCTTAGTTCCCTTCAGTGTCTTTATTAGTACGCTACACAATTTTTAATATCGAAAAGTATTCTATACAGGGTGTATCCAGTGTCGCCAGATCAAGACTCGTTCCCCCACTCTAATTTCCCCTTCTACCGCGCTATTCCCCAGGCTCCCACGGTCACATGACGCCTCTGTTGTGCATACTCCGGTACTGGCGGAGAGAGGGTAACTTTTTTCCCCTCGATTCGTGCTTCCAACCCTCATCGCAACGCTGGACGTAGCGTAATACTTTTTTATTCAGAATAATGCGGGTAACAAATAGCAATACGAGAATAATACGGTGGTCGCACGTATAAACTGAGGAATGAATAATCAAATAAAAATTGGCACTGTTGATCGGACCTATTCGACGATCAACGTTAACAAGCTCATCGTGCGCGGTTTCGGACACGCGTTTGTCTCAACAGCGGTTCATTATTCATTAGCTAATAGCTGTAATTGTTCCCGTACGCGTTGCTGTGCGCGTCGGAAGCCGCGAGTCGGTGTTCCGATACTACGGCGATACTGTAAAAGTATCATTAATTAGCCTGCGATATAATTTCCATCGTTACTCGCTCTAGGTGAAAACCGTGAGAACGCGCAGTCAGCCGCACAGAAAATTCTATAATGTATTGTGCCGATGTTCGATCCGCAGTGCACCGAGCGAGAGGATCTTCCCAGGACATTGTTCATGATAATGAAACTTTTTTCGCGCGGGAATTAATTTAGCGTTGATTAAATGACACTGCCGAAAAGCATTTTCATGATAGTTTTTCTGGGAATATTGTACACGAAATAACGTAGAGACCTTTGACCTTTTCCACGGCAACAGTCTTTTTTTAGGGGATGGTTTTGATATTGTTCTAAGGGACACAATGTTAACCCCTTGCACTACAATAACGAGCCAGACTCGTCATGAAGATTCTGAATAGAGTCTAATAAATGTGAACGTTATTAGTTTCCTTTAAATCGAAATAAAAATCTATTTTCTTGTAGTTGATATATATCCTTTGAGGAAAATGTAGACATAAATTCTGAACGATGAAAAATTTCTAATCATCATAATCACAAAATAAATAGTAGTGCAAGGGGTTAAAAAAAATAACCACTTATCAGATCTGTAAGCGGAATGGTGTAAATTTTGGTCTAATCAGTTTCGCAAGGAAAGGTTAATAGAAATTCCTAGAAAAATAAGTTTTTCTTTTTCTTTCCAACCGAACGATCTCGTGCAAAGGTTCGCAACACGCCGAGGACAACGTTATCCCGGGATCTCGAAGGATCTCCGAGTCTCAATTGTTTCCGCCGATTAATGTTGTGGAAACTAACTGCCTAGTTTAAGGTGTGTCGCGAAGCTCCCTCTAGCGTTACAGAAAATGTTGCAAGGATGCTATAAAACGCGGCGGTGATCACGCAAATTTCATGCAAATTGAAAAAGAATAAAGAACCACCGGTTTCTAATTGTCGTAGCGGGCGATTCGAAATTCTAATTAACTCATTAAAAATGCAAAACACAGTACGATAAAGCGAAATGATTCGTGACGATAGGCGCGTATCTGGCGAAACGAAGTTTGTAATTTTTCTTTGTTCGTTTGGGACACCGTGACAGATACCGACAGACGATATCGAAATATTGTAATCGTTATTGGAACCTCGGTGGAACGTAATGCATGCGTTTTTCGATTCAGCTGTCGCCTGTGACTGTTGTGCATGATCCCGCGAGCTGTTATCGTTGGTCTCGCTTGAAAACCACATTTTTCCCAGTGCCGCGAAAGCTGCTGAACAAAACCTTACGAATCCGATGACCCAGATTACACGGCTACTTCACCGAGACTTTCGTGAGATATCGGTGCATAGGGGTGGTCTCGCGTCTCTGGGGCTGAGAAACGGCTGATCTGTTCTTCTTTTTCGCACAGAGAATCCATATATACATTCAAATAACATCTGTCTACAAAAATCCATTCGTCGCGACGTCCATAGGAAACGAGTTGCAGTATCAAAACTCGCGTCCATCGAGAAATGTTGGGTCTGTTTTAATCATTATCGTTAACCCCTTGTACTACGATTTATTTCACGGTTTCAGTGATTAGAATTTTTTTGTAATTTATTTATATCTGTTGTATGCCTATATGTTCTCCGATAGCTGTATATTAACAACGCCAAAATAGAATTTTATTTCGGTTTAAGGGAAATTAATAAGAAAAATATTTACGAGACCCTGTTCAGCATCTTCATCACGAGTCTAACTCGATATTGTAGGGCAAGGGGTTAAGCTTTGCAGAAAATACGTTCAAATTTTCACTTCAAATATCGGAAAACTAAAATTCATACCCATCTCAATACTGCTTCAGGCGGGCATAGCCAATTTTAATACTATACTAATTTATTTTATATATAGATTGATCGTCAGATTCAGTAGATTAACGATTTCTCAATGAAAATACACTAAATTTTAAATTCTAAATGTACATTTAGTAGTTCTGTACGCAACATTATTCATCCCAAAAAATTAATTTTTCGTTCTGTGGCTCTTATTAGATCACAAGTTATGATTAGTATTCTTGAGAAAACATTTGTAGGTCAAATATAAAACGGTGAAACATTTAGTGAGATTTAAAGACGTCCATACGTGTAGGCAATTTTTATTTTGCATAAATAAGGCTAGTTATCGTTTCTGTAGTCGTGTGATTTTCATGAAACAATTTACACCGTCGGTGATTATGGTGTCAATAGTGAGTCGCCCGTGTCAGTGGACTCGACTCTAAATAAAGCAACGGCTGCCCCAATGATCTTGACGGATCGATCGCGTTTGGTCATGTTCAGTGGACACTGGATGACTTAGATCGAGGTTTTTCCGGAACGCTCGCATTAACATTGGATTCACGGCCGATCGGGAGAGCTATCTTTCCAAGAGGAAAATCACGACGCACCTTGACGATGCCTTCTAGAGTGATCGAGCTGTTCATGATTTATGCTTCGCATACCAGCGTCACGATCCTGCGTCGCACGTTACACGATGCCGTGATGCTCTTCAAGTACGCGACGGATCCATATAAGTAATTCAAAGCCAAATCTCCGATTCTCGAGAAATTCTTAAACTATGATAATTTCGTAAAAATACAAAAAATAATACCAGTGCCGACAGATCAAGACTTTTTCCCCCATTCTAATTTCCCCTTCTACTCACTAAAATTATTGAGAAAAGTAACGAAGGTCTACGTAGCTAGGCAATTTTTATCAAATGATCTATAGATATATGTACAGAAATTATATATAATACGGTTCCAGGAACTGTTGTATATGTATCTCGCTACATTGTATCTCGCGGTATCTTTAGGTATCGAATCAAAGACAGAGCCGCGCTTCTTTTGGTCCGCCGACGTGTCCCATTCAGATGTTTATCGTTTTCAAAACGTATCGACGAGCTGCTGAAGTCGGTCAATCTAAGCCTAGCCTTAGTAGAGGAAACATCGATCAAATATCGTTCTAAATCATATCTGTGCTTTTATTCTTCCTAAATAAATACCTTGCTTCCCAAAAACCAACATGATCGAATATTACTTCGAAACTTGTACGCGCTGGAAATTCCAAAAATACGTCACTTACGTCGAGTCCCAGCTATTCCCGGATAAGGCAGCATGGTTGTTAATGGCTTCGGTTGACCTCGGCCGCAAGCAAGATGATTGTCATCGCAAACTCCGCAGCGAGTCCGAGGTAGTCTCGGAGTGATTAAGGACTCGCCGATCGCAGCTTTGTGTTCTCGATTACGTTTCCAATCGAGCACGTCGACTAATCATCTGCATTTCTGTGTTGCTTTTCAATCGTTTTCCATTACGCCTGAGAACACAAACCAACTCTTCGGGCACCACAAAGTCTGGCAAAAGGACTACAGTAAGGAGCAAAACTGAACCAATAACCACAAGTTTTGTATAAATCATTATTTATTACTAGGAATATAGAAGAATAACAAAAAATCAACATTATATTTATTTTTATCATAGTTAGAAGTAACTTAAATTTTTTTTCAATAATTAATGTCTCCTCGTTTAGAAATGACAACAAAAATAGACTGACTCGATTTTGCACCATGTCCAATACTTGGCAACATTTAATATATCATTTATTTTTAATATTTCGTCCACAACAGTAAACTGCTTACACAGCAGTAAAAACAAGTGGTTTTAAAAAATTTTTTAGGGAATAATTATTGTTATGTTTGACAGATGGTATAAAGTACAAGTGTTTCTTTCTTTTTAGTTCAACTCTTCTTATTATTTATCGTATGATACACAAGACTTCTCGAAACTATGTTTTTTAAACTGGCGCCCACGAGAATTAAGAAACTAGTAAAGTAATCTAACTATGACAAAAACTATATTCTTCAGTTTTGTTCCTTACTGTATGTCTGCACCGACGTTTTCTTGCATCGTGCAGTTCTCCCAAGTGCACAAACGCAAAAGTTGCATTCTGCGGTCGTGGACGTCCAGGTCGTGGGACAGAATTATTAAAGGTACCTAATTACATAGCGAGCATGATCTTCCGTCGAAAGCTTCGGTTGTTCCGAAGGACAGGTAGCGAGGCAGCTTACTCCCCTGACTATGATCAACCCCTCGTCGAAAGCCTGTGTGCATACACGGAAAAGATCCCCTGTAATTTTCCCTCGAAAGTAGCTTCTCCGGGTCAGATTACGGTCTCAATTAACGCGAAATTTTCTGATTACCCTCATTACATCCGCACGAAAGGAAGCTCGCCTCTTGTCTGGTCACGATGCATCGTGGAAATTGTTTCAGATTTTTCGCGATTCCGACGTTTTTCCACGAAGAACTATCGTAAAATTAAAGCTTCAAAATTTACAAAAATCGCAAATTGCAACTTTCAGTATTTTCTCCGCAATCTTTTCAAAATTTTGTCTAGCTTCTCAAAAGGGAAAGTAAAATCGTCGTACAGTGCAATACTAAAAATGTTATCGTCTCTTTAACACTAGATTCACGGGACCGGTCAAAACACGGGGCGTTCTAATATTTTTAATTGAAAATTATTAAGATTCCAAGGACGCGTACACGAGAAATTATGTAGCACATTTATTTCTTTCGGTGTATATTATTTTAAAATTGCTAGAAATGTGGCTACTGTACTGCAAAATACTTTTCGTGATTCCGACGTTTTTCCACGAAGAAGTAACGTAAAATTAAATTTACAAGAGTCGTAAATTGCAACTTTCAGTATTTTCTCCGCAATCTTTTCAAAATTTTGTCACGTTATGCGGTAAACCACTTGTTCTAGCTTCTCAAAAGGGAAAGTAAAATCGTCGTACAGTGCAATACTAAAAAAGTTATCGTCTCTTTAACACTAGATTCACGGGACCGGTCAAAACACGAGGCGTTCTAATATTTTTAATTGAAAATTATTAAGATTCCAAGGACGCGTACATGAGAAATTATGTAGCAAATTTATTTCTTTCGGTGTATATTATTTTAAAATTGCTAGAAATGTGTGGCTACTGTACTGCAAAATACTTTTCGTGCTCCGTAGACCCATTGTGAAGAGTGTGGCGAATATTAACCCCTTAAGCACGGCGCGTTTGTCCGCAACTCTGCCTCCCAGGGACGGCGAGCCTAGCCGCGGAAGGCAAAAAAGCCACTATAGTGGTTCGTGCTGTTCGAACTGATGCTTTCCACGGAAAGCCACTATAGTGGCGCACAGGGCTTAAGAGGTTAATATACAATTATTAAAATTCTCAAGATACATCCATGAGGAATTATTCAGCAATTTTATTTCTTTGAGTATATACTGTAAAAGAAATTACCACTGTGTGATTACTAGTCTGCGAATTTTAATCATTCATGACAAAAATGGATATTTTAACACGTTCACCGCCATGTCACCCATATGTGGGTGACGGTATTATTTGTCCAGATTTTAAAATGAATTTTTACGTTAATATATTCGTTGTACCAAATTTGATTAGGATTTTTAGAAGGATTTAGGAAGGCAAAAAAGCCACTATAGTGGTTCGTGCTGTTCGAACTGATGCTTTCCACGGAAAGCCACTATAGTGGCGTACAGGGCTTAAGAGGTCAAGTCAGCGACTATTGAGTCACCGTGTTTGTAGAATCTGAAACGGAAGTTTCGCGCGTTTTGGCGAGGGAAAGATTGATTTTTCACTGTAGAAAGTGCGAGTTCTCGGGATCCATTGAACGCCGGTTGTCGCAGCTGTGGGGCTGATTTTACGTGAATCAGAATGATTCGTTGGTCTCCTCCCCCCTCCTCTATTGCAGCGACCTAACGATCCGGCGTTTGTACGAGTGCATAGGCTGAGAGGCACCGCCAGCTGACTCACGCAGCCACCACGAGCCGTCGTCTCTCCACGCTCTCTCTCTCCCGAGAGAATGAAGCCACGTTTCGCCTCTAGTCTCGTTCCAAACTCGGAACACTTCTGGTATTCGCGGTCAGTTCCGTTCTCCGGCGGCTCGATCGCCGCCGATCGATGCACTGCGGTCGATAGCCACCCCCTACGCGATCATTTCAAACATGCAAAAACGATAGAACCTAATTAAAATCGCGGCGGAGAATATATTTCGAGTTCGCGCGACACCTTCGTGGAAGATTGTGTTCGGTTCATTGTGCTCGGATAATAATAACCGTGAGAATCCGTTCATTCTCAGACATCGATTCGACAGATCGCGAGTGGAATCGACGATTTCCGGATTGAATTCGTTCGACGAGTCGAGAGGATTTTTGCATCAGCAGAAGATGATCCGCTCGCGTTATTGTGTCGATCAACGGGGCAGCAGTGAACTGAATTTTCGCTCGAGTTTCGCGATCTGATCCTGTTCGGTTCGGTTGTTCCTTGTTGTTTCGCACAATGTCTCGATACCATGTGTTGTACCACGTTGAAGATTAATTGAACAATCTTCGGGAAGTTGTCTTCGAATTATCGAGTCCCTTGCACGGTGCAGCGACGTGGAAGAACGATGTGCTACGTACGTGGCTTTGTTGTTGCTTGTGATTTTTCGTTTCGACAAATGTCTCTACGTTTGTAAATTAATTATTCGGAGATACAAGAGCCACTGTGTTGTTACGTCGGACGGTTGTGAGTTACAATGTGCGGATAGAACCACTGGCCATTGAATTAGGAAATGCTTTCAGTGTTTTCCGCGCAAATAAACATTTTCTCAATTTGGTCGAACGTCTCTTTGCGTTTGATTGGCTCGTAATAAACATAAACGCGGTAGTGCAGAGTGCTCATTTTTGTTATGATTAGATTGCGGATCTTTATGCAAAATACAAAATTGTCTGCATCGATTACAAGAAATAGAAACTAAGTAGAATGTTATTTCTTCGCTCGCCAATTTTAACACTTTGATCGCCAAACAAGAAAGTTAAAAAATTCCATGAAATCAAAGTAAGTTATTTAATAAAATCGAAATTGAAAAAAATTAAATTTATGATATTGTGTATCCAACTTTCTTGCATTTTACAGATCCTAATCAAATTTTGGTACAATGAATATATTAACGTAAAAATTCATTTTAAAGCCTGAACAAATAATTCCGTCACCCATATATGGGTGACATGGCAGTCAACGTGTTAATAGACGAGAAATAGTATGTTGACATTTAAAAATTTTTCATTTTCCTCCAATTTCAAATTTTATCTTCTCAATTTTGTTATAAATGCATAAAGATCCGCAGTCTAGTTATGATATTTTATTTGAATTTTGAAAGATTCATAGCCAAAGAAACGGAACGTTTCCAATTACCAGAGGTTACAAACGGTTTTTCTTTTGATTGTTCGTTCGGATTGGTTGAACGATCCGCAGTCTAGTTATGATATTTTATTTGAATTTTGACAGATTTTTAGTTAAAGCAACAAAACGTTTTCAATTACCAGAGGTTACAAACGGTTTTTCTTTTGATTGTTCGAGTTCGGATTGGTTGAACGATCCGCAGTCTAGTTATATTTTATTGGAATTTCGAAAGATTTTTAGCCAAAGAATCGAAACGTTTTCAATGACCAGAGGTTACAAACGGTTTTTCTTTTAATTGTTCGAGTTCGGATTGATTGAACGATTTGAATCCTTGCAGCTTCCGGTGAAAATCGCGGTGTACCTTCGCAGTCTGAGGGGATAGTGTTCGAGCGCTAAATGGTTCAAAGTGTCCGCGGATATCGGTGTCCAAGCTCGATGCTCTTGCGGAGGTATAAATCGTATATTGTGCGGTGGTATTTCTCTGGTGACGTTATTGTCTGAGAGACAGCGATTTCCAGGATGACGAGCGAGGTGATGCTGGCGCCCACTGCGGCGCCTGGGACGTCCAGACGAGAAATAGACGACGTCAGAGATATGGTTAGAAACGCAACCGTCACCACCGTTTATGTAAGTTACCGGACTCCCTCTGTGATACCGTGCTATCTAGGCCACTCGGTTACGCTGTATTTAATCTAGATTGCGAAACGCGCGAGCACGCGAACCTCGGGTGGGTCAACTCTGACCCTCGGTGGAGCAGCTATCCTCTCGAGTTATCTATCTCAACAAGTTGACGATCAGCCACCAAAAAATCAAACTAATCTAGTGAATCCGAAATGAGAAAGCTAAAATGTTTCTTAAGTAATTGCAAGAGGATTTTTTTTTAAATATTGAATATATATGGACCGTTTATTTTGAAAGTGGTGTGTCCTTTTTTTTTTAAGTGAGGTATGACGTAATTTATGCTTATTTATTTAATATCTTAAAAAATGCCAATGTTTTGTTCAATTTAAAATTGGCCGGTAAAAGAAATTGCGTAACCATTGATTATGAAAGTGGTGTAAGTCCATTTACAGCCTGGAAATATATATATTATTTTAGTTAAATTCGCCTAAAAGAAATTTATATAATCAAATTACATATTGATAAATTAGTACAAACATTCCCAGACTTCACATAATTAACCTATATTTTTTAATCGTCAGATCTGCTAATTTTCTCGAAACAAAAGAAAATGGACTTGCACCACTTTCAAAATAAACGGTCCATATCTTTCTATTCAAGCTGTTTACAAGTTAAAATTTGAAGTGCTTTGAAAGAGGAAAGCACCCATAAAGGTTGTTGGTTGATTCATTTGCATTCTAAAAATCCTAATAAGAGTGATTTATTTGAATTTGTCACAGTAGAAATGAATTTTTGAAGCTGTTTAAAGAAACGAAATCCCCATGCGATCAGACGTTTCAAAATTGTTCGTCAAAGTGTCTCCATATTTCTTAAAATCCAGCTTGCGAGATCTCGACATTTTTCTAAAATCACTGGAGAGTGAAAATATTCTTTGCCTCATCGCAAAAAGAATTAACTTCCCACATTCGCCGGTCGCGATTGCCATTTTCGTTGCCGTTAGCGCGTTAAAAAGTCGCAGAACGTGCCAAATCTCTGACTCGCATAAAAGAGAGATACCGTCGACTCGTCGAGGACTCGTTTTCGTCTGTCGACCCACGCTATCGAAAATGCGTCAGACGTTCACTTTTTCCCGACGCGTGCACCGAATAGGGATTCCCTTGTCGATTGGCGAACCGTTCGATTTTTTGATCGATCATCAGCGATATATATACGCGCGCCGCAGGTACGTTTATCCGATACTCCCAACAACTGTTGCAGCGTTAGACAATATTCTGTCAGCCGCGGACACGAGTTTGCTGGAATAATTAATTTTTCACGAGGAAAGTTTGGGCTTGATATTTTGTTGATGTTGGAGCTCGACGTGCTGGGGTTTCATGTTTCTGACAGAGACGTGTGCAGTATGAACGGGCTCCTTTGAACTGTTACTGTTCGACGACAATGTCGGTTGTTCACTGTCGCATTGTGCGATCCGGGCAATAAAGGACAACTATGTCAAGGACAAGATTTCACTCTCGAACCATGAAGCGTCACGGTTTCTGAACAACAATGGTTGCTGGGAGTCTACCCAACATTTGATGCTGTGACAAAGCTTTCTCCAAAACGACCCTTGCGTTTCGAGATCAATTTATACCTCTCTATCAAATTTGCTTGACTCAATCTAACATTCTCGATAGAACACTCGGTATAATATATTGAATTTGTAAATTCCTTAAAAGTAAAGGGAAGATTATCAAAGTGGCACAGAGTGATCTAGAAGTAGTTCAATCTTTTCGGAGACCAATCAGAGTCCTCTAACTCTGAAGTCTACCTCTATTCTTCCGTGTAGAGTGACCCGAGAGGGCGTGGCTACGTTGCTCTTGGCCCCAGAGGGCAACCCTTGTCAATTATTCAGTCTATACAGTGAATTCTCGATATATGTCAACAGCACGGGTCTCGCCAGCGTCATGTATCGTGCAGGAGACATACCCGAGGCCTCTCGAGCTTCGTAGTGGGGATAATTTCGCGACGTTTATCATCCAGACCTTGGCGACATACAGTCAGTCTCATAAGTATTCGTACCCTCGTTGCATATAAGAGAAATTTCCTGATATCAAGTGATACATGTAAGATTCTGTAGTAAGCATTTTGTTACGAATAAACAGATGCATAAACTATATGTATACAAAATTTTAACAAAATTGAATTATTGATAACAAAATTATATTAATTTTAATCTACATAATACTTTTCTTATAAGACGTATACCGGTACGAATACTTTTGTGAACTGTTATTATGTACTATGTAGATTAAAATTAATATATTTTTGTTATCAATAACCCAATTTTGTTAAAAGTTTGTACAAATAAAGTTTATATATGTGTTCATTCGTAACAAAAGAGTTTTTGCAAAATCTTACCTGCATCATTTGATTTCAACAATTTTGTTTTTTCAAGCAATAAGGGTACGAATACCTATGGGACTGATTGTATGTGTTCATAAAATTATTGATCTTCTAAAACTACAAACAGTAGTTAATTTAATTTTCTGTGTACAAGCATTTCTAATAGTCATATATTCGAAGTTGCAAAATATGAAAGAAAACCTTGTATCCAATGTTCTGTGTACGATTTTAATTTTCTGTGTCCAAGCATTTCTAATAGTCATTACGTTCGACGTTGCAAAATATGAAAGAAAACCAATGTTCTGTATACGAATACTAATGGAAAGTTCACTTACAAATTTTTCCGAATCTTCTGTTCTTCCGTGGTGTCCACACAACACTATTATTGACTCGCGAGAATAGGTCAGAATAATTGAACAATACACACACAACACATTTTATAAAATCGTGACAACGAACGAGAAGATGTCACTCCGACCACGAATAAAATAATACTGCGATTTTAACAATCAACCCTTCCACGGAGATGGTACGGTCAGGTTATCCTAGGCAGGTTAGACGCAGAGGGTCTATAAACATTACATACAAAATCAGGTAGTTCCGGGAAACCGGGTCGGCAATTCAGAATTTTTTTTACCTCGTTTCCGAATTTAGCGTTCATAGACCCTCCGCGGCTTACCTGCCTACTATATCGTGACCCTAACACGTGCGTGGCAGAAAAGCGATTAAAATCGCAGTATTATTTTGACCGTGGTCGGAGCAACATCCTCTCCTTCGCTGTCGCGATTTCGTAAAATGTGTAGTGTTCAGTGATTTTGTAAAAGTATAGTGTTTCGTGCTCTGAAGATATTCTCCGAGAGACAGACACAATTATTCGCCTGAGTTAAGAATAGACTGCTGTGGATCCGACGGAGGAACAGATCATTCTGAAAAATTTGTAAGTGTACTTCACATTAGTATTTTCTATTGTAATATTAGTGTTCTCACATAGAATTTTATTTTGTGCAATTTGTTTTGTGCGATTTTCTTTTATACGGTATATGAATGTCAACGGTGTTGGATGAGTAGTATTCAATTCAATTCTTTATTGATTCCACTAGGCGTTACAATCCTTTACACATTTACACATTTTTACACCTAACTTATCCTAACCTTAACCTAACCTACTCAAGACAGAGAGCCGCATTCACCATTAAACTTAACATTAAAATTAAAATCTATATACAATGGATGAGTAGTATTGTAGTATTGAATTATTTGCATTTTGAAAATTTCTCCGTGTTTGAAATGGGAAATTAAATTTTTTTAAAATGTTTCCACGTGCAATTTAATTATTATAAAGTATGCAAAATAGATTAATTGAGATAATTAAGCACAACGGTGGACCGACGAAATACTAAAAAAATAATAAGTTATTATAATATGCGATTTTTCTTATAAGACAAGAAAAGAATTATTGCAAAATCTTACCTGCATCATTTGATTTCAACAATTTTTTTTTCAAGTAATAAGGGTACGAATACTTATGGGTAGACAGCGGATCTTTATGCATTTATGGCTTATGGAAATGTTAAAAAAATGCTACAATATAAAATTCGAAAGAATTTAACACGATTTTTATTTGCTTTGGATCTAGAGAGGCTGTTCCCATTAAAAATAGAATTTTATTTCATTCCACTTAAAATTTTTCTATAAAAATTGGAAATTGCATAAACCTCCGCTGTCTACTTATGGGACTGACTGTATATAGAAAAATCACTGTACTTCGCGTTTCCAAAAAAAAAAGCTAGCTATGTGAACCAAAATAATTCTCTGTACTGGACGTTTCTGGATGTTTCTGGATTTCTGTCTTTGTTGGAACGACGACGATGACCGACGGTGCCCGAAACGCTACGGCACTGGCCATTGATTGCTAAAGACGGCCGAGCGATTCGACAACGCTCCCATAAATCGCAGCCGTATAATTTTCGTTATGCTCCGGGTGTTGTCGACTCGTTGCACAACTAATTAATAGGGTGATCACGTATTCCATCCGCGGAGCCAGTCCCGCGTCTGCACGGGATCTTTTAGCTTCCTCTCGGTTTTGCGTGGACACTGTTGTTCAACCGCGTAGGCTCGGAATGACGATCGCCGGGGCTGCCTACTTGCACGGACCGGTCGGATGTCACGAGAAATCGCATTCTTTCGCGACCATAACTCTTCGACAAACAGAACGCTGCTGCCTCGACGGGACCAAAGCGTCTCGTCTGATGCGACGTGGGCAATCGGTGTCTGGCCACTGTTCGTAATTACAGAGGAGATGGTGCTAATGAGAGATAGCCGATTTGTTTTATCGTCTAGAAAGTCGCGGATCAGTCGTAAATTGAAAAATCGAATGCATTAGAACGGTAGATATGGAACGACCGGCTAGTCAAACGACCGTTTTTGTGCTCTTCGCTCCGCAATTATTAAAATTATAATTGTTCTTCCGTGGGAAATCGTTGAATACATTTTTTTTCTCAATCCGAATAAATTCTGTCTTGCCGCTTTTATAAGACAACCGTGTTGCTTGTAGCGTTCGGTAGATGCAATATTAAATAAACTTTATTAAAATTCATTTCAAGCTTTAACACTAGAATCACCGAACCAGTCAAAATGACTGGTTCCTAATTTTTTCTTTCACGATTACGGAAATTATAAAAATGTTTCTGTCAGAATTTTTTTAGTGAATCTCTTTATCGAAGCAAATGTTGGAATAAAAATGGTATGAGGCTTGAATAAAAATGCAGTCTTGTCATTATTACAAAGCAATATGCATCAGTTGTATTTATTACTCGGTAGTTCTAGTGTTAATAACGATGTACGAACATTACGAATTGGACAGAAAATATTTTATTCTGCAATAATCGCGTACAGAAATTATGTTCTCCGAACCCACAACCATAATGTGCCGATAATGTACCTGATTAGAATAATCTTTCACTTTCTCTTATATTATGCACTAAAAACTGCGATTATCAAGGTATAAACCACCGTCTTTTTGCCCCTTTAAAAATTGCAAAGTAAACCAAAGTGAATTTCATTATAACAAGCACGAGCGGCAAACTTTCTATTACGGTAAAAACGTCAAACCTTTATCAAGCAATAAAACGAAATATTCGCATTTACGTAAAACTACCTCTCACGGTTTAATAAATTACTTTTTTGCTTACAATTTCTCTAGCTACCTGTAATACCTCGAAATTCGTGGTTCGTCAACGCTTCGGCAGAGATTTTTTCTGGTCGGAAATAAGTGAAAAAATGGATTAGGATCTGGGAACACGTGTACCGCTAATATTTGTTCTCACAGTGCCGGTCGAAATGGGAGGAGTCGCGGAGATAATATCCGGAGAGAGTATTTACTAACATTGGCTTTCACAATGCAAGCTCGAACGAGAAGAAACGATCTGCGAAAAGGATCGTCGGTAAAGATCGTACGTTAAAATATCTCATTGAACGAGGTATATCCTCGGACGTGCCCGGCGCACGTGTTGTGTCACAGATGAATAAAAAACCGGTGGAAAGCGTTGATCAGCGTTACCATAGAAGGAAACGGCTCGTTCTCACATTTCGATCCGCCTACAAGGATCGCAGAGGTCTCACGGTGAGAGTGAGCGAGCATTCTCGAACGACTAATTCTTCTAATACCGCGAACCCCGTCGTTCCTTCTATGAAAGTACCGAGAAATTTAATATCTAATTAATAGACGACTATACGTAATCGACCGTTCGACTTTCAGGACAAATCGATCGTCATGGACGGCCAATTAAGTCGAAACATTCGACAAAGGCGATCGGAGCCAGCCGTCCATAGAATTCTGGAATTTTTTTTTTCTTTTTTTTTATTATTAAGCGTTTGAAATCCTTTTGGGTTTATTTCGCTTTACAATAATATAGAATACAGAAATAATACAAGAAGAATACAATAATAAAACAAGTGAATACAATAACAGTGTCCGTTAACACTAAATATACAGATTACAATTTTTGTGAAAAATATTTGGCTTCGCTATGAGCGAGTCTACATTAAGAGGTGGTTGAAGGTCCATACTAAGTAGGGTATTTTTATTAGCTTGTGCCTTTGTGGATTATACAATTCGCATTGCCATATTATATGGTCGAGGGTTTCGCAGTGCTGACAATAATAAGTAATAATTTATTTATTGCTTTAAACCATACAAGGCTTATATAGCATATACAATACAAACTATACAATATACATTTTCACAGTGTGGTGAACGCAAGCATATTTGGCAAGGTAAATGGGGGGAGGTTTCATTGTTTTGAAATAAAAAGTCATCTCTGGAATTTCGAATTGGCTCTTTCGGCTCCCCCCACCCCACGGCTCTTTGAACACACACGCGATCTTTTGCTTTGAGCGTGCCGGAAACACGGCTTTAATGATCTTACTGAAATACTCGAGAGGCCACTTCGAAATAAATTCTGAAAGTCGCGTATCGCGGTGCGTCGGCTCGTTGGAGAGCTTTTTTTCTGGTACAGTGTTTTTTCCAGTTGCTCTACTCGAGCAACTCGAGTTTCCTTCGAGTCGTCACCCCGTCATCACCTCCACATAGTACATTTCGAAATTCTTCAACAAGAAAACGCGACGACAGACTTTTACAGAGATGGCACACACTTGGTAAATAATAGCGCAGCTTAAAAATAGAAAACTGTATTTTGTTAGACGTTCGTCGTGAGGTTCTTTTCTCAAGGCTATTGCGACACTTACAGTAGACCTAGACACCTAGAATAGACAACAACGCAGTGTGGTACAGTGAACTCTCGATATATGTCAACTGCACGGGTCTTGTCAGCGTCATGTATCGTCCAGGAGACATACTCGAGGCCTCTAGAGCTTCGTGGATAATTCTGCGACGTTTATCGTCCAAGCCTTGGCGACATATGTAGAGAAATCACTGTATTCTCTTACTCACTAACCTATTTAACACTTTGGGTGCCAATCAACCTCGAAAATTCTATAAAATCAGAGTAATTTATTTTTAAATTGAGAAGGATTAACATGCGCTATACCTTCTCAATCTTTTTGCAGTTTGCACACGCCAGAAAAATTTAGTAAACCTAAACCTAAACCTAGAACCTAAATAACCTAAACATAAATAACCTAAAACCTAAATTCAGTAACCTAAATTTAGTAAATTTAGTAATTTAGTATAATTTAGTAATTTAGTAATTTAATTTAGTAATTTAGTATTTAGTGTAATTTAGTAATTTAGTATAATTTAGTAATTTAGTAATTTAATTGAGTAATTTAGTATTTAGTTTATTTAGTTTAGTTAGTTATTAATAGTATTTGCTAGACATTAATTTCCAAATCTAAACATATAATTCTGTGCCCCATTTTTGACAGATTCCCAGTCGGCGTACAATTATTAGTTTATGGAACGCTGTCATCGAAAGTAGTAAAAATAGTCAGATCGTCGAATCTCGAAAGTTTCGAGGTTCCATTTCATTCGATTTTGAAATTCCAAGTTCCACTTGTTCGAATATCGTCGGCTCGTCCTCTCCTTGAGAACAACTCTCGTAAATAATCGATCGAGAATGTTGATCACCTTTGATCTGTTCCGCCATGGAAGCGCTATCACAGTACAAGATCACCTTCAACTTTCGAAATTAGCTCTATCTTGTAGAAATGGTGTGCGCGTGGGTGCGCGTGGGTGGTACGGACACCGTATTAACTTTATTCTCATGGCTCGAGCCCGTTTAAAAGTAACCACCCATTGCCTGTGCTTTGCACACTTTATTGCCATAACTCGCATCGACGATCTGCCTTTCAATTACGTGCCCGTGTTTCCGGTATTTCGCAACCGGGCCGCTCGTTTCTTTGACGTTTTCTTGAAATCTTTGTGTCGCATCCTATTGTTTGTCTTCAGTTTTCCGTATTTACAATCTGAACTCGGGAGCATTACGATCTGGGAAACGACAAAAAAATTTAGGGACCATTACCTGTGCTCAATTTCGATTAAATCATAGAAGCACTGAAATTATTGAGGCAACGATTGAATTAATTTAATTATTCAAGCTGGTATCCAAGTAAACATTTTTTGTGATCCGATAGTTTAGGTAACAGATAAATTTCTATATTTTATTCGAACTAAATCAACAATTTTTTACAGAATTTTTCCTCGTCCATTCACATAGGAATTTACAGTAGTAGGACGCTTTTCAAAATAGTTCCAGAGCTTTCTACCAGAAAATCAACAGTAAAAGTTTGTTGATGTTCGCTTTGCAGAGGACACTTTTCACCCAAACGATTCAGTTTTCGCGTGTTCCGTGGATCGAGCAGATCGTCTAGAGCTACCCAGAAATCGGCGTTTTCATTGGATTCCGCGAATCAAACCGTTTTCGTCCGCTGTTCAGCTTTCGCCCGGCTGTATGCGACCGGTCCGAATTCGCGTTAGTCCGAGTTCGTGACTCATCGTACGGGGGATTTTTATAGTTATGCACGGCGTGTGTGTGTGTTTGTGTGTGTTGTGTCAGCTGACTTTCCAGACAGAAGCGAGCCGAAAAGCGAAACGCCGCGCCGGTTCCCATTCGTGGAAGAATGGCCCGAAAACGGAGCCGAAAAGAGCTAAAAGCGAACTTTCGGCGCGCAGGTGCGGCACAGAAGGAACACGAACCTCCGGAAAACGTGACGGAACGGTAAATAGTCGGGGCAGAGCTCTGTTGAATTATTTCTGGATGCAAATTAAAGTCCAGTTTTCTCGCGAACGCGTGACACCATCCGCTGCAGCTGGACGAGCTAGTAGAAATGCAGCTTGTAGCCTGCAACCGATCGATGCGGACCAATTGCACCTATTTTGAACGGCGAACGTCTAATCTAGTCGACAGCAACTCCGAGAATATCAGAGCTGATAAGATGTTGAACCTTTGCACTCGAATGTACTACAGTAAGAAGCAAAACTGAACCAATAACCACAAGTTTATTGCTAGGAATATAGAAGAATAACAAAAAATCAACATTATAATTGTTTTTGTCATAGTTAGAAGTAACTTATAAAATTTTTTCAATAATTAATGTCTCCTCGATTAGCAATGACGACAACAATAGACTGACTCGGTTTTGCACCATCCCCAATACTTGGCAATATTTAATATATCATTTATTTTTAATATTTCGTCCACAACAGTAAACTGCTTATACAGCAGTAAAAACAAGTGGTTTTTAAAAAATTTTTAAGGGATAATTATTGTTATGTTTGACAGATGGTATAAAGTACAAGTGTTTCTTTCTTTTTAGTTAAATTCTTCTTATTATTTGTCGTATGATACACAAGACTTCTCGAAACCATGTTTTTTAAACTGGCCCCCACGAGAATTAAGAAACTAGTAAAGTAATACATAATTTCTCTACATATTTCTTTAGGGATTGAACCTAAAAATTTGATTCATAACATCAGTTTTAACAATGTAAATGTAAAATCAACATTATAATTGTTTTTGTCATAGGTACAAGTAACTTAAGAAATTTTGTTCAATAATTAATGTCTCCTCGGTTAGCAATGACGACAAAAATAGACTGACTCGGTTTTATTACTATATTCCTAAATGACGATTTATACAAAACTTGTGGTTATTGGTTCAGTTTTGCTCCTTACTGTATGTGGAGTGTGATTCCGTTACTTTTACATTGTTAATTTAAATATCCCATATATCTCGTAATATTAATCTTCTTTTTACTTAGATGACCAATAATTAGCTGTACAAATTAATTTCTGACACTCAGGAGTAGAAACACTCAGATAATACCTACTTATAGAATGGTGCAAATGCATAGAAATTCGTGGGAACGATTTTCAAGAGTTTATAAAATATATAAAATAGATCACCAATCAATTTGTATACTTACAATACTTAAAAATTAGCAGCAATCTAAGAACTCTCTTGAAGTACAGTTTACAGAAAAGTCTTAAGAAAATGGGGAATGGCTGGAAATAAAGTACGATAAAATTTTGGAGAGCAAAGGTTGAGTAAAATAATTTTGTACGTTCGTTTGCCCGTTTGAATCTCGACGGAACGAATGGGAGATTGTTAGGCTGTTGAGAAACCGTGTTAACATGCTAGAACAGGCTCACGGGTCCCCGGTATCAAAATACAAACGATATCCTTCCGACTTCTGCTAACGTGCTCCTCTACCAGAGCCGATAACGATAAGTTCACGCAAATATTACACCACCGACCGTAAAACGAGTCGTGTTTTCGTCGCTGATAAGACTCGCCGGTCAGATAAGAATGTATTATCCTCGGCGAATATTACAACCGGCTATCCGAGAGACACGGTTAAATCCGGGCTGGTTTCAAAACAGAATTTCTTCCGATCAAATAAACCAGTTGGGGCCGATTTCTTGTGTGTGTTTGGTGCTTAGCGATCGACGTTGATAAAACAACTCGTGAGCTTATCTGTTATTGCTGTTACACATTTCCCGTCCGAACGAAACTGTACCGGGTGTTCCAGTGAGAAATATCATACTAATCCATTTCTTCTATGAAGCGAGTCAATGTGAAGGAGAGATAATCGTACCGATGTGATATCCGTTTTGCATTTTTCGACCTGGACGCTCGCTTATCTCGGACCGAACTAGATCTGTATGCTTATCAAATCGCGTTAAATGGGTGAGGTCAATCTTCAATGTTCCTGGAAGTCTAGGTCACTTGGTCAGAAGAAATGTAGAGAAGTACAGTAATGTTTCGATGTAGATAGGATAAACGTCCCCTTATCCAGTAGTCAGCATACTTGGAAATGCTTCAAGTTGAAGGATATGCACTAACAAACTCTTATAAATTGAGCACACCAGTCCTAATATTTTTAACACGTTAAGTGCCAAATACCAACCCAGAGATTCTTACAAAATCAGAATAATTTCATTAACACTGACCGCCAAACTGGAAACCTAAAAAATTCCATAAAATCAAAGTAAGTTATTTAATGAAATAAAAATTGAAAAAAATTGAATGCATGATATTAAGTAGTTCACCAACTTTCTTGCATTTTACAGATCGTAATGAAATTTGGCACAATGAATATATTAACACTAGAACTACCGAACCAGTCAAAATGACTGGTTCCTAATTTTTTCTTTCACAATTACTGAAATTATAAAAAGGTTTTCATCAGAATTTTTTTAATGAACTTTTTCATTGAAGCACATGTTAGGATAAAATTGTTATTAGGTTTGAATAAATATAGTCTCGTCATCATTACAAAGCAATATTCATCAGTTGTATTTATTACTCGGTAGTTCTAGTGTTAACGTAAAAATTTATTTTAAAAACTCGACAAATACTTCCGTCACCCACATATGGGTGACATGGCAGTGAACGTGTTAATGAAACCAAAACTAGAAATTTAAAATGTATTGTAAGGGATGGTATCTTAACCCTTTTGAATTCGAGAGACTCTGATAAAAAATAAATTCCATATAAAAATGAATTTCTAAACCCAGTCAAAAATCACTGTCAATCGCATGTGATGTACAATTACTGAGATTGCAAAGATGCATCCACGAGGAATTGTTCAAAGTATTTCACGCATAAAAAAGTGGCTACAAATTTGAACAGACAACGTAGATTTTTATTCGAGGTTTTCATTCAATTCTCATATTAAGAGGGTTGTTACCATTCTGCCAACAGTTTCTGGATAAATTGTCGCTTATTGTCGTCCGATACCTTTCTCCATTGGATATTTTGCTTCCAATTATTTTACGATGAGTATGGATTTTCTTCCTGCTTCAGGAAATTATTAAACACAAAGGAATTCTGATTATTGTAGTTCTGTATTGTTTTATGAAGCTACCAGAAAGATGGCAAAAGATCATGGAACAAAATGGCAAATATTTTATTGATTAAAGTTCATTGGTTTGATAAACAAAATTAGATTTTATTTCACCTAAAAATACCGAAATTACTTTCTTGCCAACTTAATATTGGGAGCTGCGGATTTCGAGGGAAAACTTTGAAAAGCCCGGTTCGGTGCGGCAGGGTTGAAAGCTTGCGGAGGTTGTTTCTGCACGGCTGGCTGAGAGCAGCGTGACTTCGGAGTCCCCGTCGTTATCAGGGGCCGAATCCAAACAAATGTTAAGTACGTGTCAAGCGGGAATAGAAGGGAGATCCATTTTGCTGGCTCGTCTTCGTCGGAGACAGCCTCTCCGCCACCTTTGTGGTATAAATACACGGCGACGGCGACGGCGGCGGAACGAACGAGCTTTTACCGCGAAGCGAATGGGTTACTCCCCTTCCGGTTTCGATCCCTTCTGGTCTAATGCAAGCTAATCGAGAGAGATCGTGTTTAGTGGCGTCCCCGGCCTATCTGGCATCGAATCTTCACGGCAGAGACGGCGTTTAACATTAATTATTGCATCGCGGGTTGTTGTTTCTACCCGCCGCCTGCCTCTCGATAATCGTCGCTCGTTTTCCACCGTTGAATATAATTTATCTAACAAAGGAAGCTGTCTCATCGCAGCGTGACCGGTCTTCGTACCTCGCCAACAGATGCAGAAATGCCGAGTATGCGTATCGCGATGCGTGTTACGATGCACTGCGTATCGACACCTGCGCTGTGCTCGAAACTGGAAAATTCGGTCGCGTTTTCCCGGAACAAGGTCAGCTTTGTCAGGGTCTCCTGAATTTATATTTTAGAAACGTAGAAAGGGAACCTCGAATAGCGTGAAAATTTCAGTGATCGATATTGTATGTCTTTACAAATATTCCAAATATAGTGGCGCTGAAAAGTACTTTTAACCTCTTAACCCTTTGCGGACGGAGCCGCCCGACGGGCGAGCGTCGCTGTGGACGAGAGGTATTGGAGCGTGCAGTAAAGAAAATGTTCACGTCGCACGTTTGCGTTATAAAAACTAAAGCTTTGTTCAAATAACTTTTTCATAAAATCTAACAAAATCATAAACAAACAAATTTAGTGGTGTTTACATATGTGACGTTTTATATTCGTGCATTGTATGGTATTTTTCGAAACAGTCACCTATGTGCAAGGCTGGCTTAGCCGAACAAGTAGCACAATAGTACCTCGACTCTCTCCTGCCATGTTTTATTTTTCGATTAGAGCATACGACACAATCTTTACTCCTTCCTGTCTCATCTCGCAGAATAATATGTAAAAGGCCGTTCTCAGCCTATCTGCTGTTCCAGAAGTCGAAGGAGGCTTGGGGTCAGCATCTCGAAAATCTTCAACCAATTGATCTACCAAGTCACGTACAAATTGTAAATGATTTAACTTTTTTATATTGTATTTCTTGTGATGTTCCTGATATAATAGATAGGAATTTATCACTGAAACTTCCAATCCAAAAAAAAATAATTTTCGCCACCATTTTTTAGATTTTCTCATGAAACAGTACGTGCCTGTGTACTGGTCTGCTTTATCTACCCCGCCCATATATTTATTATAATTTATAACAACATTGTAGGATGTTATAAAATATAAAATATATGAAAACTCTGCTGGTTTCTTTGATAGTGACACTGAAAGACTGACTCGACAAACTGAAATTCGTTCTGACCCTACCATGGTCTCGCATCGTAAGTTTATATTATATGGAAGATAAAACATCATCGCTAAAGGTCTCTAATTTCATTGAGAGGTAACTTGACTTCTTAGGCTTGTATACCCATGCGTATCTTATCGCCTAGGCCAACAAACGTACGCCAGCCGCAGCGCGAGAATTGGGCGGCTATATGCCGACACGCGTCCGCAACGGTAAAACGGCTTGGGCGGCTATTTGCCGACACTCGTCCGCAAAGGGTTAAGCTCTGTACGCCACTATAGTGGCTTTCCGTGGAAAGCATCAATTCGAACAGCACGAACCACTATAGTGGCTTTTTTGCCTTAACACGTTCGTCGCCGCGTCACCCAGATCTGGGTGACGGGTATGCTTCCCTGGGGGCCCCGTCACCCAAATATGGGTGACGTTCCTCTTATTCAAGTTAATAGGATTTTCAGTTGGATTTTTAAAAGGAATTTAATGGAATGAGTACGGAAATATAAATAGAGGATATACAACATAAAAATACTAAAAGTATACATTTTTTACTAATTTATATTTCGGATAATATATTACAATGTACTATCTCGCATGGTGTTCGGCGAAACATTCAAAACACATTTGCGGTGATTTTGGACAATTGGAACAATAAGTCGTGGTTTTTTTTACATTTTTCCTTGCTCCTTGGCGTTCATCAGTTTGCCTCCTCTTCTGGTAACATAGGACGCACATCCTTCTTATAGGCTTGGCTTGCTGATTCTTACGAATCTCTAAATGATGGGTCACATTTCTTGTTTTATTTCTATTATTGTCGAGCGTATCATTTGCTGAGGACAACCATTCGGCAACGAGAAGTTCCCGAAATTTTCTTATTTCTATTTTTTTATTTGTGGCTCTCTGGTACACGATGTGAGCATTTACTATACTTGTTCCTAAAAGCAAATGTAGTGCTAATTTCCGATACCACTTGATACTTTTCCGTATCGATGTGGCATGTGACACCATCTGGTCGCTCCTGTCGATGCCAGTTTTTCCATTATTATATGCCAGTACCGCCAAAGGTTTCTGTTTAGGAGGACGTCCGCGAGGAGTAGAATCCGATGTTGATGTCATAATAGGTGGATGTTTTGTTGATAACATCCTAACATCGCGAACATCCCTCCATTTTAGCACCACAATACCGTTGTTATCTTCTCTTGCTATCATTTCACCTCTCTTCAATGGGTACGACATTACAAAACGTGGCATAAATTTTTTGTTGCACCGCACAGTCCCAACGACATGCGTCTTGAGCTTTAAAAATTTGGCTGCTAATTCATAGCTTGTGTAAAAGTTGTCGACAAATAAAGTTCGTCCTTCGTTTATCAATTTATTTGCCAGTTCAATGCAAACATTTTCAGCTATGCCAACATGCCTTTTTCCGCTGGTATCTCGTCCAGAATATATTTTCGCAGACCATGTATACCCTTCGGTGGAGCACAATTTGAAGAGTTTTATACCGTATTTGTGCGATTTCGTTGGTATGTATTGTCGGAACGTTAGTCGTCCCCTCCAAGGAACCATTGTTTCATCGATTACAATATCTTCACTTGGTGAAAAGATTTTTTGGTAATTGTCTATCAATAGGTTTATGAGTGGCAGAACTTTTCCAAGTCTGCTACTCTCTTCTATCGTTTCGTTATTTGCAAAATGCAAGTTTGCTAATAATAATTCGAAACGATTACGGGACATCTTGCTGCGTGGAAATGAAAAGTTATAGATAGGGTTCGTTGACCAACATCTAATAAGTGGTGTCTGTACTAGACCCATCCAAATCATCAGTCCTATAAATTGTCTAATTTCTGCAGAAGTGGTGGGTTTCCATCTATTCAGTCGAGCATGCTCAGTCATTTCATGTCGCAACTTTTGCTCTGCATACCTGTTAGTCTCTGTGACTAAAAGGCTTATAACTTTTTCGTCTAAGAATAACGAAAGCACTTCACTTGCACTAATATTAGACGGCAAATCCACCAGAAGCCCACCTTTTCCGGTGAACGGAAATGACTGTTGCCTGCAAGCAAATTCGTTCCACTGGATGTTGTCCAATGAATCATCAACAGACCTCAGCTCTTGTTCTTCCTCCAAAGCAAGTTCTTCCAACATGTCGTCAAGGTCTTCACTTGCATACGATTCCACAGTATCGGAGTCTGAACTCGACGAAATTCTATTTATTACATTTCGTCTAAAACCCACAACACCGTCATCACTACTCTCCTCACTTTCAATTATATTTTTACGCCGTGGAATGAACATTTTGAGGATAAAAGAAGTCACCGACGTGCGCCTCAAGAAAAGTATGATTCTCGACTGAATAAAGGATCTGGGATAACTGTCAAAGTAAAACGTTAGACCTTTTTACTCTACTCTGTGGAAAACCCCACATCCTAGAAATATTGGGAAATACCTAATTTCCCTTAGTTTTATTGTATGCCATCCACACTTCAGGTATGAAGGTACGCACCGCCGCACAGTGTACCGAAATGCCTGTTTGTTGGACAAAATTCAATAACTTTTGTTCTGTTTATGATAGAGATATGAAACAAAGTGGGTTTTTTTATTTATATTGAAAGCAATCTCAATATGATATTATTATAAATATAGTCATTTATTTAAACATTAAAAAACGATATTTATAAACAAAATTTGTTTTTATCGCTGGTTTTCAGTAGATGAATTCTTAGTTCAGTTCTTCCGAAACTGAAACTTTGTTTTAAACTATTATAACATTCGTCTCCTCTACACAAATAAGAGTTGTGCTAATTCATTACCAGTGGATACCCACGTACCTGCTTGCTATTTGGGCCCCGCAAGGAATTGAACCGAATCGGGCTGGGCGACGAACGTGTTAAGCGGCTAGGCTCGCCGTCCCTGGGAGGCAGAGTTGCGGACAAACGCGCCGTGCTTAAGGGGTTAATATTCGCCACACTCTTCAGAATGGGTCTACGGAGCACGAAAAGTATTTTGCAGTACAGTAGCCACACATTTCTAGCAATTTTAAAATAATACACACCGAAAGAAATAAATTTGCTACATAATTTCTCATGTACGCGTTCTTAGAATCTTAATAATTTTCAATTAAAAATATTAGAACCCCTCGTTTTGACCGGTCCCGTGAATCTAGTGTTAAAGAGACGATAACTTTTTTAGTATTGCACTGTACGACGATTTTACTTTCCCCTTTGAGAAGTTAGAACAAGTGGTTTACCGCATAACGTGACAAAATTTTGAAAAGATTGCGAAGAAAATACGGAAAGTTGCAATTTACGACTCTTGTAAATTTAATTTTACGTTACTTCTTCGTGGAAAAACATCGCAATCACGAAAAGTATTTTGCAGTGCAGTAGCTGCATTTCTAGCAATTTGAAAATAATATACACCGAAAGAAAGAAATTTGCTACATAATTTTTCATGTACGCGTCCTTATAATCTTAATAATTTTCAATTAAAAATATTAGAACCCCTCGTTTTGACCGGTCCCGTGAATCTAGTGTTAAAGAGACGATAACTTTTTTAGTACTGCACTGTACGACGATTCTACTTTCCCTTTTGAGAAGCTAGAACAAGTGGTTTACCGCATAACGTGACAAAATTTTGAAAAGATTGCGAAGAAAATACGGAAAGTTGCAATTTACGACTCTTGTAAATTTAATTTTACGTTACTTCTTCGTGGAAAAACGTCGGAATCACGAAAAGTATTTTGCAGTACAGTAGCCGCATTTCTAGAAATTTAAAATAATACACACCGAAAGAAATAAATTTGCTACATAATCGTGCTTAAGAGGTTAAACACTAAATTTCACTAAAAAATTAGTAAAGTCTGGAAATTTGTTTTAAATAGAGACAGAAGTAGCTTGCAGCTTCGTATCACAATTTTTAGAAAGTAAATGGCAGACTTTTCTCCAAGTCCTGTTTCCTAGATCATCGATAAAACCGTTTCAGATGCGATGCAGCAATCAGCCAATCGTATCAACAAGAGTGGATGAAAGTGAAATAAAACAATTTATTTACAGGCTAAACTCGTCAATACAATAAAACGCGAAAAGAGTTATCTTCCTGGAACCGTGCAGCTTTCTCCAGAAAAAATTTTCAAGATCGATTTTTTTGGACACGTTGGTGTTAACCGAGCACTTCACAGCGTTCCGTAATTCACAACGTTCCGTCGCGTGCAGTTGCATTTCGCGGTGATGCAATCGGGGTCATCGACTCATCGATAGAAACGTATCGACCGGGATGGATCGTATGCGGAGATTTGTCGGATAAAATCGAGCGACCGGTGATATTGATCGGGTCGGGCTCGAACCGTGACGCGTGCTCAATAAATCATCTTCGGGGCGCTCGGCCGTCTCGAGATTTCAATTATCGATCACGATTGCATCGTGTTACCGGCAAAATTTCTATGCAAGATCGACAACGCGGGAAGATAGCGCACGCACACGCCGTCTTTGACTCTTCGATCTCGACAGCGTGAAAGTTGCCAATGGCGTGTAAATATTACCTTGTACGAGCATGGAAACGTAACTTAGATTGACGTGAGTTCGACGAGCGCTATTGGAAGAGATACAAGGTGGTCCATCAATCAATCACTTTTCCATTTCAAAGAGCAACTTTTTTCGCCGGCGCACATAATCTTCTATTTCGGTACGAAGTGCATCGAGCACAAACGTTTCACATTTTTTATTTTATAATCATTAAAATTACAAGCCCCTTAGAAACGATCGAATAAATTCTAGAGAAATTCAGTCCTGTAATTTAAAATGAGTCACATTTTATGCTCGGTGGATTTAATGCTGAATAAAAGATTCGTTTAATTCAGGAACGGAAAGTAAGCATAATCATCGTGCATTCGGTTTTGTCGGGTTTTTTATTTAGCGGAAGGATGATCCTCTTTGAACGAAACCACCGGAGCAATAATTCCCGGTTCTCTAAATAAAGATTCTGTTCTGTTCTTCTTATTTAACGACACTCGTTCGTTAAGCATTCCAGAGGGAAAATAGGTCAAGTTGTATAACATAGTAATCATGAACGTTACGAGGCGTTGCCTTGTGTTAAGAAATCCAGAAGACACAGTTCTTTGCTTCGGAGTATGAAGTCGTCGGTCGTTAACCCGTTGTAATTAACGAAGAACCAGCCATGGTCAGACGGTTCGGACTTTAAACGATCATTGCGTTCGACGAAGAAGGAGAAGAATGAGAATCACAGATACGATCAGCTCGAGCTTCCGGTTATTTGTCGGCCATCGCTTCTCTCTTTTCTAGCTTTTCTCTTTCGAAAAGGATTATCTTCCTCCGAGTTTCAAAAAAGTAAACCCCATATTTACAGGATCTTCAATGCTCGCTTTATTACTTTTCTTTAGAACGTTTTTATCGGGCACTCTTTATGCTGTGATACAGAGAACCGCTTTAAACAATAATAACTCGTGTACCGGGACCGACAAGTGTACTGAAAATAATGAGCTTCAACGCAAACTATATGCAACTCAAAAGATATGCTTTAGCAATGACAGAAAACATTCAAGAATTTTAGTACACGAGATATACTCTTAATGTAGACGAATACTATTCTTTTGAAACAAAAATAGACACGTATATAATATTAAATGGGTTCTCCAGCATATCAAGAAGAAATGAGGTAATTTTTTCAGCCTTTAACACTTTGACTGCCAAACTAGAAACCTCAAAAATTCCATAAAATCAGTGTTATTTAATGAAATAAAAATAGGAAAAAATTAAATATATGATATTGTGTAGCCCTTCAACTTTCTTCCTATCACAGATCCTACTCAAATTTTGTACAATGAATATATTAACGTAAAAATTCATTCTAAAAAATAATACCGTCACCCATATGTGGGTGACATGGCAGTCAACGTGTTAAACGAGCCTTTAAAAATCAACACTTTACGAATCCTATTTTTCACCTAAAAAGTTACCTCATTTCTTATTGATATTCTGGAGAACCCATTTAACGTTACGTGTCCATTTTTTGTGTTGATTTTTATAGGCTTGTTCTGATCAGAATTTTTATAATATCGTTGATTTCACCGTTTTCGAATGTCGTGGACATTTAACGCTAGAACTACCGAATAATAAATACAACTGATGTATTCTGCTTTGTAATAATAACAAGACCACATCTATTCTAACCTGATATCATTTTTATGCTAACATGTGCCTCAATAAGGAATTTCTTTCAAAAATTTCTGATGGAAACATTTTTACAATTTCAGTAATTGTGAAAGAAAAAATTATGAACCAGTCATTTTGACTGGCTCGGTAGTTCTAGTGTTAAGAAGCAATATTCATCGAAATGAGCGGGTTGCTTTTTTATCAAAGGAATGGTTAATTGGTCGGTCTGGATCAGTGAGCGTCGCGACGCGTTGCAACGTGCATAGGCGGTTTCAGGACCCGTTCGGCGAAAAAGCAGCCAGCGCACGATGAACCGTAAGTACGGAATCGCCGTCGTTCCTCGCGGTAGTTGGACGAGAGGAAAGTAGAAAGTCGCAGACGGCCAGATGCCATATTTGCAGGTTTTACGCGTTAATCGGACGTGAAACGCGGCGGCGCACACGCGATTCACCCGGCTGAATTGATACCGCCGACTCTCGTTACTGCGTTACGCGTGCATCTGGCTCGGGTGTTGCATTCACGCTTCGGGCACGGTCCCGCTGCAGGCTCCTCGACGCGCATACACCTCGAAATCCGTCCGGTAGCAAACATTCAGTGCCGAAAATCAAAAATTTTTAATTTAATTCCGCGCCGTGGGAGATTTCTGAAATTGAGCTCCACAGTTAACTGGTTAAAGAAAAGTTTCCACAAAACACAAAGTCTCCAGTCTATTGTACCGTCACGATTTTCTACAATTGGTTTCTTAGCGTTTCGCAAATTGCTGTGAAAAATAATTCGCCACGGAATCTGGGAATCATCGAGGAATTTAACATTCGAGTGTTCCCCAAAAGTGGGTAGGGAATTATTTAAATTTAAAACTGAATTTTTTTCTTGGGATCCAAGATCAATGAAGCTTGAAAGAGTTCTCTGTCCATATCTTAAAAATGAATTTCTGAAACCTCGACGCGCATACACCTCGAAATCCGTCCGGTAGCAAACATTCAGTGCCGAAAATCAAAAATTTTTAAGCTAATTCCGCGCCGTGGGGGATTTCTGAAATTGAGCTCCACAGTTAACTGGTTAAAGAAAAGTTTCCACAAAACACAAAGTCTCCAGTCTATTGTACCGTCACGATTTTCTACAATTGTTTGTTAACGTTTCGCAAATTGCTGTGAGAAATAATCCGCCACGGACTCTGGGAATCATCGAGGAATTTAACATTCGTGTGTTCCCCAAAAGTGGGTAGGGAATTATTTACCTAAATTTAAATATTTCTTATTAATTTTCCTTAAACCGAAATAAAATTCTATTTTGGCGTAGTTAATGTGCAGCTGTTGGAGAACATATAGGCATGCAATAGATATAAATTTTCTCCCTTTTTTAGGAAATTACAAATTACAAAAAACTTCTAATCACTGAAACCGTGAAACAAATCGTAGTGCAAGGGGTTAAAACTGAATTTTTCTTGGGATCCAAGATGCATGAAGCTTGAAAGAGTTCTCTGTCCAATTTTCTTCCTTTTTTAGGAAATTACAAATTACAAAAAACTTCTAATCACTGAAACCGTGAAACAAATCGTAGTGCAAGGAGTTAAAACTGAATTTTTCTTGGGATCCAAGATGCATGAAGCTTGAAAGAGTTCTCTGTCCAATTTTCTCCCTTTTTTAGGAAATTACAAATTACAAAAAACTTCTAATCACTGAAACCGTGAAATAAATCGTAGTGCAAGGGGTTAAAACTGAATTTTTCTCGGGATCCAAGATGCATGAAGCTTGAAAGAGTTCTCTGTCGATATCTTTTGAATTTCTGAAACCTTGACAGTGATCGGTGTCAGCCACGTGTGACCACCGTGCTTGACCTGTTAACTTTGGCGCACCGTTCAGGAAATTGTCGCATTCGAACGGGGGTCGCTAATCGGTGCACTTTCGAAAGGTGCACTACTGTTGTCGCAAGCAGTTTCACCGACAAGAATCGTGCGGGATCTTCTCTCGTTAAGTCTCGAACACTGTTCAGGAAATTGTTGCGTTCGAACGTCGGTCTCTAATCGGCGCTCTTTCGAAAAAATGCACTATTGATGTTGCGTTCACGTGCGGTGCTCGCGAGTCAGCGTCCATCCGGCGAATCATCGACCGCGCATTTACCTTGCACCGGATAACGGTACAATCCTGATCCGCGTTTTCGCTGCTTTTTAATCCATTTCCCTGGCATTTTTACACCAGTGAATCCAGTTAGAGTTGTCTGTCTGCGGCAATTAGGCACGGTTTTAACACTATACGTACCAAGCGGGGTCAAATGACCCCTTTTGAGAATTTACTCTAAAATCATACATTTATTGTTATTTCTGTCGGTCACAGATGACTTTCTGTAAATTCTTATATCATCCGATTATTCAATTTCTCGCTTTCCGTTTTTCTCGTAGCTTATTTTTTACCGACAAAAATTCTTTACTATATTATTATATTATATATAGTATTTTTCAGCAATTTTCCAACTGCATCCTCAGTTCTAAATTCAGATACGCTTCTCAAATGACCCTTTCATTTATCGGAACCTGATACGTGTGTTTGGTTTCGGCATAAGCACTAGGACGACCCA
The DNA here is from genome assembly GCA_913789895.3 of Seladonia tumulorum. Taxonomy (NCBI): domain Eukaryota; kingdom Metazoa; phylum Arthropoda; class Insecta; order Hymenoptera; family Halictidae; genus Seladonia; species Seladonia tumulorum. The sequence goes on from OU565281.1 coordinate 3,929,286, forward strand.
AATGATCCAACGCATAAACAGAACAGACTCTTATCGGAGATACACAAGCAACACTCACTCCAATGAGTTTTCTGTAGCTAAACGAAATAGAAATGCAGTCGTTTACTGAGAGTCGTAGAGCAAAGATCAGTTTTAGTTATATTTTTACAATTTCAGTTACATTCAATTGGATTTGTGTTTCACTGCAACCCTGAATATGTCAGCACGGTCAGTAAGAGAGTTGGAAAGAATTCGGCAAATAAGTGTGCAAAAATGTGTGTTTAATTTTATACGACGTCAGAAATGATGTTGCAAATTATTGCCTTTAATAAATAGAGAATTTTTAACGAAAAATCAACGTTTATTTCATAAAGGGGTCAAATGACCCCCTATGGTAAGATTAGGTATAAAAAAATGCCGGTACGTTTAGTGTTAACTGATCTTTCAACACGGTTCCGACCGGTCAATTCTCTCTGCATCGTTGCATGTCATTTTCAGATTTTTTTCATCTGTGTTGATGCAGGTATTCGAGAAGAAGCTTGTTCGGTCTGCTGAAATAAAATCATGCGTCACCGGTGACTAATTTTACAATAAGATCGCATAACACGGTGACCGTTACACATACTACGTTGCATCGGTGCGTTGGTTAACACTTTAACTGCCAAACCAGAACCCTAAAAAATTCCATGAATACAAAGTAAGTAATTTAATGAAATGAAAATTGAAAATAATTATGTGTGACATTGAGTAGTCTTCCAACTTTCTTGCATTTTACAGATTCCAATCAAATTTGGTACAATGAATATATTAACGTAAAAATTCATTTTAACACGTGACATGGCGATCAACGTGTCAAAGCTTGATCCACAAATTTGAAAATCCGAAATCTAACAAATCGCGTAGAAAATTTCAGCGAGTCGTGAAAGTGCAACTTGCCTGGCAACCAGATTTCTCATTAACCCTTTGCCCCACGATTTCTTTCACAGTTCTAATTAGATGCTCTGTATTGTGACTTATTTTCGTGAAAGAAGAATAATCTTGGTGTCTCCACGCGTGTCTTTTTGCACTGGCTAAACGTTGATGGCAGAAAAATTGAATTTCGTTTTGACGTATCAGATATTAAATCACTCTTGTCCTGTTTAAATTTAATTTTCGAAGTTACAGCATCGACCAGCTGCATCGTCGGAAGAAATTTATTTTTACCGCTGCCATAGCCGGCGGATCGCTCTCCTCTTTGAGCATTGTCCATCGTCTCGTGGCGGGATTAATGCACCGTGACTCGATCTCTTCTATCGATGACTACTTTATGGGATTAGGTAACGTTACGCGCTTGCGAAGACGCGGTTATTATATCACGTTCGGCTACATGCCACGCTCGATGAAATTTAGTTTGCCGAACACACGATCTCCTGCGGGGGAATCTCGGTTGATCATTTCTGCACTAAAATCATTTTTAACTGGAGAGAACAATTAATTTTTAGTTTGAACAACTCGGTCGATGAAAGCGATAACACGTGTAAGAGAGATCTTTCAGTCTGCCCGTTTCGAGTAATTAGCTCCGTTAATCCAAATCCCAGGAGGCGATTGTTGTTTATTAATCGACTATCGTCCCCACGAACTTATTAAATTAGAACTCTCTGCCGCACGGGCTGATCGAAGTTCCGCGGGGAAAGTGCCCGCGTTCCTAATTTGGAAGTTTAAATCACTTTGACCAACCGGGTGGCTTTACGAGCCGTGCCATCTAATTTTCATGCACGCGTTGCCACGGTTTCACTTCTGCCGCAATACGGAATCCATGAAATTGACACCGCCTTTTCCGATTAACCCATTTCCAGTCCCCACTTGACGCGAAAAAAGTCCGACAAACAACGCCTGACACCTGTGACTCCAAGACGAAGGCCACAGAAAAATTATCACCGACAATGTACCACCATCTAGGGTAAAACAAAATACTTTTCGAAGGTGTCGTTCACCCAGTTAACAATTTTTACTATAAACGTTTCCTCTTAACCCCTTGCCCTATAATATCAAGTCAGATTCGTGATGAACATTCTGAACAGAGTTTAATAAGTATGTGTGGTATTAATTTTCCTTTAAGCCGAAATAAAATTCTATTTTGTTGTAGTTGATATGTATCCTTTGGAGAAAACATAGGCACACAATAAATATAAACTATCTTTTCTTTTCTATGAAATTCTGAACGATGAAGAATTTCTGTTCATTATAATCACAAAATTAAATAGTAGTGCGAGGGGTTAATCCCAAATTTCCAGCAATCAATTTAAATTATTAGCTACTTAACCCCTTGCCCTACAGACTCTAATAAATATGTATGTTGTTAACCCCTTGCACTAATATTTACTTTGTGATTATAATGATTAGAAAGAAAAGGATAATTTATATTTATTGTATGCCTACGTTTTCTCCAAAGGATACAGCTGCAACAAAATAGAATTTTATTTCGGTTTAAAGTAAGTTAATAAGAAACATATTTCTTAGACTCTGTTGGAATTTATTGCATAAATGTAGAACAAAATTAATCTGTTACATCTTTAGAAGGAAGAATCGTTTGAATCGACTCTTGGTCTGTGGATGCATACATTGTATCTACAGTCAATATACATTGTGTACGTTCCCTAGTAGCACAAAATATTGTATACACATTCATATAATATTAAAAAGAGATTCAATCATTTTTTAATATTCAAATATACATACAATATTTATTTTATATTACGTAACAAATATTTCTTTTTAAATATTCAGGAAATATCTATGTCATGTTACGAGAAAAATATTTTTTCTCGTCGGATCCACAGCACACAATTATTCACTCACGAGAATAGGTCCGAATAATTGAACAACAATCAATAAACAACACACACAACACACTTAATGAAATCGTGACAGCAGACGAGAAGATCACGAATAAAACCACGAACAAAAAATAATACTGCGATTTTAACCGCTTCGGACCCAAGGACGTTTGAAACGAAAACAAGGAATTCCGGGAAATAGGGTCGGCGCCCCGCCATAATTTGTTTACCTTGGTTTTGTATCTAGTGTTTATAGACCCTCAGCGTCTAACCTGCCTAGGATAACCTGACCGTACCCCCTCCATGGAAGGGATCATTGTTAAAATCGCAGTATCATTTTGTTCGTGGTCGGAGTGAGACATCTCGTTCGTTGTCACGATTTTATAAACTGTGTTGTGCGTGTGTGTCGTGTGTGTTGTTCGTGCGTGTGTGTCGTGTGTGTCTATTCCCCTGAGTCAATAATTGTGTGCTGTGGATCCGACGGAGGAAGAAGATTCAGAAGTAAGTACACTTTACGTTAGTATTTTATAATGTAGGATTAGTATTCGTATCTGGAACATTGGATACAAGGTTTTCTATCATATTTTGCAACATATATTAACGATCATTAATGATTTGGTATATAGTATAATTTAATGCGGTTCAAATAAGATACTACTTTAAATCGAATATTTTTATTTTGATAACCAGATAGATAAAATGAAATATTTTTATTTTGTATTTCAAATATTTCCTTACAATGAAAATAAGTTGAGCAAGTAGTTAATATTATACCCTAGTAGCACAAAAATATTAGATAGATATTTTTCTCAAATATTGGAAAAATATTTTTTAAGCCACATTTTTTCATATGAGAAAAATATTGGATCTGAATATTGTATACATGTACAAGAAATGCGCAGAAAGTAATACATATTCATAGTTTCTAATTTTTGTTATATTTTCTTAAATTTGAAAATTTTATTGAATGTTTTTTAAATATTGAATTTATATTTTTCAAATATTGAATTCACATTTTTTTAATATTTACTTTATATTTTTTAAATATCTAGTTTATATCCTCTGAATATTTAGCTTATATTTTTTAAAAATTCAATTTATATTTCTTGTACATGTATACAATATTCAGATCCAATATTTTTCTCATATGAAAAAATGTGGCTTAAGAAATATTTTTCCAATATTTGAAAAAAATATCTATCTAATATTTTTCTGCTACTAGGGTTGTGCCCGGCATGGGACCCTCGATCCTCGGTTGTTTATATTGAACTGTTGCCCCTCTGTTTCTGGATCTGTTATGTTTCATTCGTGGAGTTTCTTTCGAACAGTAAAGACGTGTCTCGCAACGTGCTTTTAGAAAACTATTGAAATATAATATAACTTCTTTTCATATTATATAAACGAGTGTGGTTTCTTAGTATACCCATATTCCAATAGACTCTGTTCAGAATCTTCATCACGAGTCTGACTCGATATTGTAGGGCAAGGGGTTAATTTCCTTTAAACGAAAATAAAATTCTATTTTGGCGTCCTTAATGTACAGCCATTGGAAAAGATATAGGCATACAGTTATAAATTTTCTGCTTTTTTGATCTGCAAGAACCGGGAAAAACGGTAAAAAAAAATTAATGATGGTTTCAAGGGGCCAATAAAATTGTCGAAGGGCAATGGAGGGTGTCGTTGGTCGAATAAACAATTTTTGGGCCGTGGAAAAACGACATTGCGCGCGGAACTGCCCGATATTATTTCGTAGCGTTGATCCCCGTTGTGTAATGCGCTTAACAACTGTACGTTAAATAGTTAACGTGGTCATCGGTGCGTGGATCGCGATCCAGATACGAAACAGTGCGAAGTTCTTTCGTTGGCTCGTTCGTGGAAGAACCGAGCCGCAGTCTTTCTCCGGCCTTTCCACCGGCAATCCCAGGTGCTTCGCGCGCGCGTTCCTCGAACCCGATCCAGGAAGAACGTAATCTGTCGCGATGATCACGCGCCGCGAGTCGATGATTCTGATCCACGAAAATTATTGACCTCTCTCGGTCCCCTCCGTTCCCCGGAGACGCACAGACACTATCTGCGCAACCACCTTTCCGCCTGGATGATTTGGATACTGCGGCTCGTTTTGGTAAGGACGTTGAACCCCACGATAGTCTATCTTCTATGCTACCGTTTCAGAAATCGGTTACGCAACCGGCGATCGATCCTTCTACTTTTTCTCCGGATTCCGATCTACTTGCTTTCTATCCAATGACGCACCAATTACCTCCATTATCACCATTGCGCGGTTCCGTGCCACGGAATTCTGTAATGTCGTCTTCGAGATCCAGCTCGATTCGATTCGATTCGATTCGATCCGATCTCTTCTTTTTCTCTTCGAGCTTGCACCGTTTACCGGTAGCCGAATAGCGGCCGGATTCTGTCGATTAGGCCAATTTATAGTCTCTGGCATAAGTAATTCTTCTCTTCGTTCTTTAGATTATCGATCACCGTTTACCTATTATTGTTCTCGAGTTTGTAGCAGTTTTATTGCGATTTTCACTCGAGCTATCTCGCTTCTCCAATTTTCTACAACTGTTTCTCACGTAATAGCATCTCCTGGATTATTATTCTCGACTCGCTTTGTAGCCATTTCCGATATTAGCTGCAGTTATCTTTCCCTTGGTTGCCTGATTCTCGGTGTACCACTGTTGTTTGCTGCCCAACAAATTAGTAGCGACCCAGTTAACTTATTATCTACAACTCGCTTCTGAAACATCGGAATACAACTTCGGAGATCAATCTCGACTATGGTTTGATTCTTCACTTGTTTCCTTCGAATTGTAATTTAACTCTCTTCATTATCCATCTAGAAATTTAATAATATTGCGATTTCGGAGTATGAACAGAACGTTGCCTCAGAGATCGATTTTGGTTCTGGTTTGATTCTTCACCTGTTTCCTCTGAATTATAATTTAACTCTGTTTACTATACATCTAGAAATTTAATAATATTCCAATTCCGGAGTGTGAACAGCACGTTACCTCAGAGATCAATTTTGGTTCTGGTTTGATTCTTCACCTGTTTCCTCTGAATTATAATTTAACTCTGTTTATTATCTAGCAATTTAATAATATTCCAAATCCGGAATATGAACACAACGTTACCTCAGAGATCGATTCTGGTTCTGGTTTGATTATTCACCTGTTTCCCCTGAATTAGAATTTAACTCTGTTTACTATACATCTAGAAATTTAATAATATTCCAATTCCGGGGTATGGACAGCACGTTACCTCAGAGATCAATTTTGGTTCTGGTTTGATTCTTCACCTGTTTCCTCTGAATTATAATTTAACTCTGCTTATTATCTAGCAATTTAATAATATTCCAATTCCGGGGTATGGACAGCACGTTGCCTCAGAGATCAATTTTGGTTCTGGTTTGATTCTTCACCTGTTTCCTCTGAATTATAATTTAACTCTGCTTATTATCTAGCAATTTAATAATATTCCAATTCCGGGGTATGGACAGCACGTTGCCTCAGAGATCAATTTTGGTTCTGGTTTGATTCTTCACCTGTTTCCTCTGAATTATAATTTAACTCTGTTTATTATCCATCTAGAAATTTAATAGTATTGCAATTTCGGAACATGAATAGAACGTTGCCTCAGAGATCGATTCTGGTTCTGGTTTGATTCTTCTCCTGTTTCCTCTGAATTATAATTTAACTCTGTTTACTATACATCTAGAAATTTAATAATATTCCAATTCCGGAGTATGAACAGCACAAAAATTTGATGTTGCCTCAGAGGTCAATTTTGGTTCTGGTTTGATTCTTCACCTGTTTCCTCTGAATTATAATTTAACTCTGTTTATTATCTAGCAATTTAATAATATTCCAAATCCGGAATGTGAACAGAACGCTGCCTCAGAGATCAATTTTGGTTCTGGTTTGATTCTTCACCTGTCTCCTCTGAATTATAATTTAACTCAGTCTACTATACATCTAGAAATTTAATAATATTCCAATTCCGGAACATGAACACCACGTTACCTCAGAGATCGATTCTGGTTCTGGTTTGATTCTTCTCCTGTTTCCTCTGAATTATAATTTAACTCTGTTTACTATACATCTAGAAATTTAATAATATTCCAATTCCGGAGTATGAACAGCACAAAAATTTGATGTTGCCTCAGAGGTCAATTTTGGTTCTGGTTTGATTCTTCACCTGTTTCCTCTGAATTATAATTTAACTCTGTTTATTATCTAGCAATTTAATAATATTCCAAATCCGGAATGTGAACAGAACGCTGCCTCAGAGATCAATTTTGGTTCTGGTTTGATTCTTCACCTGTCTCCTCTGAATTATAATTTAACTCAGTCTACTATACATCTAGAAATTTAATAATATTCCAATTCCGGAACATGAACACCACGTTACCTCAGAGATCGATTCTGGTTCTGGTTTTTCAATTTACATTTGAACGCTGCTTGCTAGCAACCTACTTCCGATTCCGGAATATGAAGCTTGCAGGCCAGCTTGGAGTTTAACCATCAAGTTTGGTTTAGCAGCTGTCTTCCTCGCTGAAATTCGACAGTAACGTCGAAAGTCTTAACCCTTCGTTATCATCAGAACGAAGAACGTGTATCGACTATGATCGCATTTAGCGGATGGCACGGCTAGTTGCAGGGAGTCTGTGTTCCAATCGTAATTACGTTCTCTGTCGCGTAGCACGGCCTCTAAGCCAATGCATTTGTGCCAGAACACAATGGATCCCCGGCGCGGTTCTTTGTGAATGGTGTCAGTCGCGATGGTAACCTGTCGCGTGTATGAAATTATTTAATATTCAACGTTTGTCTCGGGGCCAGCCCACGCCATTGTCTTTCTTTTTTCTGCTGGATAGGCGTCGTGTACGCGATACATAAAAGGAGCGGTGCGTGGACGACTTCGTTGTCGTTTTGATTTCGATGTCCGGCACACGTACACGGAGACATATACACACAGACACATCGGCGGCTATCGATTTTGGCAACGCGTCAGCTATGCAAATTAAAATGTCGCGTTTGCGTTTACGATCGTTCGTTTAATTTCTTCTCTCTTCCGATCCAAGGAGGGAAACTGCATTAACCAGCCCCTGCGATTCAGAAGAAAAAAAAACTAATTAATTCGCGGAATCGTGCGCCCGGGGATCTCGGTGTCGCAGCTGCACAATTGCACCGATCGATCGATCGATCGCTCGCGAATCTGCGGATGCACGCGGTTCCGAAGTAGGCACGTAATTGCACCAGCTGAAAAAGGACTCGTTACCGTTAACCACCAGGCGATTACTATTTTGCAGTCGAGCGAACCGTCTCTCTTTTTGTTTTGTTTCGATGCTTGGCGACGTTCCGCGACTATCTCCCGATTTTTCCGTCAACCGCCTCGCGGCGTTTTCATTGCGGCTGAATTATCGACAGGTCGCGAAATTTCTACCGCCAGCACGCGATATTAATTGATTCCTCGCGTACGCACGCCACCATGTCCAGAACAGGTTCGAATTCCTCGCATATCTAACCGGATTGTTGCGATATATCCGTGGAACGTGGGCTTTTTTTCCTCCGATTCTTTTCCTTTCTTTTTTCTTTTTTTTTTCTTTTCGGCGCAAATACGCGAACATAATCTCCTCGACGTCTCTGTTTGGTTCTGTTTCACTTTCCACGGGATGTTTTACCGTTGAAGAACACGCTAAATATTTCATACGCACGGTGTATTAATACACTCGATACCGTAAGCCGCTGAAAGTCGCTCGAGAGCTTTCTAAACTGCTTCCAGCGTCGAACAGCAATTTTTCCGTAATTACTCGATAGAAATTTGCAAAACCTTCGCCGTATTTGCGCAATGCTCCGACGCGTTTGTAAACTACTTTCCAGGCTCGACAATTCATTTTTATGCTCGATTTATCCAAAGTGAGAAGACATTGTTTGCTCATCCGTGTGCCCTTTATTCGAATTTTTCATAATTGAACGGCTGAATATAAAATCTTGAAAATTTAATTATACCTAGATTACATTCCGGAGAATATGTAGAAAAATTTGAGGCTTGAAAAATCGATTTTTCAATAAAATATTACAATTTTCATGTGTTCATGTAACTCGTTCCATTCTTCGGTAAGCCGCACTGTTTAAATAATTTTCAATAATTAACGGCGAGGTGTAGATTTATGAAAATTTTTCTATATTTATGCGACAGTTTGCAGATTGCGCACAAAAATTTGCAGCTTGAAAAATCGACTTTTCAATAAACTATAACAATTTTCGTGTGTTCATGTAGCTCTTTTCATTCTTGGAAGAGATACATTGTTCAAACAATTTTCAATGATTAACGGCGACATGTAGATTTATGACAATTTTTCTATATTTATGCAATGCTTTGCAGATTGCGCACAAAAATTTGCAGCTTGAAAAATCGACTTTTCAATAAACTATAACAACTTTCGTGTGTTCATGTAGCTCTTTACATTCTTGGAAAAGAAATATTGTACGAACAATTTTCAATGATTAACGACGAGATGTAGATTTCTGAAAATTTTTCTATATTTATGCGACAGTTTGCAGATTGCGCACAAAAATTTGCAGCTTGAAAAATCGACTTTTCAATAAAATATAACAATTTTCATGTGGTTCATGTAACTCATTCCATTCTTGGGTAAGCCGCACTGTTTAAATAATTTTCAATGATTAACGGCGAGATGTAGATTTATGACAATTTTTCTATATTTATGCGACAGTTTGCAGACTGCCCACAAAAATTTGCAGCTTGAAGAATCGACTTTTCAATAAACTATAACAACTTTCGTGTGTTCATGTAGCTCTTTTCGTTCTTGGAAAAGATACATTGTTCGAACAATTTTCAATGATTAACGGCGACATGTAGATTTATGACAATTTTTCTATATTTATGCGACGCTTTGCAGATTGCGCACAAAAATTTGCAGCTTGAAAAATCGACTTTTCAATAAAATATAACAATTTTCATGTGGTTCATGTAACTCGTTCCATTCTTGCGTAAGCCGCACTGTTTAAATAATTTCAATGATTAACGGCGAGCTGTAGATTTATGACAATTTTTCTATAGTTATGCGACAGTTTGCAGACTGCGCACAAAAATTTGCAGCTTGAAAAATCGACTTTTCAATAAACTATAACAATTTTCGTGTGTTCATGTAGCTCTTATCATCCTTTGAAAAGATACATTGTTCGAACAATTTTCAATGATTAACGGCAGGATATAAATTTCTGAAAATTTTTCTATATTCATGCGACGCTTTGCAGATTGCGCACAAAAATTTGCAGCTTGAAAAATCGATTACTCCGGACACGCGAATTTATGGAAAACGAGAAGCGCGGCATATCTGCTGATGCTTTTTCGTTCTTGCGAAGCCGAGAAGCTGAGCACCTTGGCAAATCTCGATCACATTTCACGATCACATGAGACATAGCACGCTACCGAAACTACCTTATCGCACAGATCTTGACGCATTTATCTCCGGATCGAATCGACCGTCGCAGACCTGCAGCGAATGACACGCAGGGATGAATGAAAAAAACAAAGTTGTAGACATTTGGCGACAAAGTAGAGCCACGAATTTGCGAATTCCGGGGTCGGGCCTGTTACGTAAACGCGACGACGTCTATTTTTAAGCGTTTCCTCGACACGGCAAGAAACCGGGTGTTTTCAAGTGCACCTCGGCGAATGCGCTCGGCCCGTGTAACAATGTTTCCCGATCGCGGAGCCGGGTGTTTCTTGTTCGGCCACTGGCGCATAATAATTCGAATCCGTGGTCGCGAGGGAAGAAGCGGCGGCTGTTCCTCGGATTACGAAGCTGTTCGTGCATTAGCCAGCGTTAAACGCGCGCCGAGGGAACAGGTAACAGGTAACCGACCCGCGGCGATACCGAGCCATGAAAGTTCCGCGCCGGTCAACGTACTCGGAATTTCTAGCCGGCGATCTCGGTTTCGTGCTCCGATTTACTCTTTTCCAAAGCCGTGCGAAGCGAATTCTTGCCGGCGAACCGGAGGTCGCCGGAGTAATTGCGCCCCGGACCGAGCAGGAAACGGAAAAAATTGTTCCAACCACTCCTCGGGATCTTCTTCCTCTCTGTCATTGCCTCTTCTTCTAATTTTTTGGTCCACACGTAACACAGACGTAACGTCCAGACTGCATTCGCGGTTCAAGAAAATCCGCAAATTTTTTTAGGTACAAAATAAATCAGGGTACAGCTCGCTACAGCAATTCCTGCTTTGGGATATTTTTGTCATGAATACACAGAAATTCTTATTGCATAACTTCCGTCTATATTTTTGCCGATATTTTAACGAGCTCCTCAAATTTTTGGACACGGAAGGAACAACAATTGAGCATGTTCCAACACGATCAGGTGTAAAAAGAGTGTTCCCTGCTTTGGGATTTTTTTGCTGCGGATGTAGAAAAATTTTTGTTGTCTAATTTTTGTCTACACTTTTGTCAATACTTTAACGTGCTCCTCAAATTTTTGGACACCGGAGGAACAACAATTGAGCCTAGAAAAATTTTTGTGAAAATCCACAAATTTTTAGGTAGAAAATAAATCAGGGTACAGCTCGCTACAGTAATTCCTGCTTTGGGATTTTTTTGTCATGAATACACAGAAATTCTTATTGTATAACTTCCGTCTACATTTTTGCCGATATTTTAACGAGCTCCTCAAATTTTTGGACATGGAAGGAACAACAATTGAGCATGTTGCAACGCGATCAGGTGTAAAAGAATTATTTCCTGCTTTGGGATTTTTTTACTGCGGAAGTAGAAACATTTTTGTTGTCTAATTTTTGTCTACACTTTTGTCGATACTTTAACGTGCTCCTCAAATTTTTGGACACGGGAGGAACAACAATTGAGCCTAGAAAAATTTTTGTGAAAATCCGCAAATTTTTAGGTACAAAATAAGTCAGGGTAGAGATCGCTACAGTAATTCCTGCTTTGGGATTTTTTTGTCATGAATACACAGAAATTCTTATTGTATAACTTCCGTCTACATTTTTGCCGATATTTTAACGAGCTCCTCAAATTTTTGGACACGGGAGGAACAACAATTGAGCCTGTTGCAACACGATCAGGTGTAAAAAGAGTGTTTCCTGCTTTGGGATTTTTTTACTGCGGAAGTAGAAACATTTTTATTGTCTAATTTTTGTCCACACTTTTTTGTATGTTTCAACTAACTCCTCAAATTTTTGGACTCAAGTGAAAATTGAATTTATCCTAGAAGAAAAGGTATTTAAGTGGTATTTGAACGAGCAATTCTGCTTTGGGACCTTTTTTACCACGAAAGTATACAGTTTTCTATTATCAAATTTTTGTGTGCTCCTTGGTTCGCGTGTTGGTAAATTTCGCAAATTGTTCGGACAAAGAAAAAATTGAAATTGAGCTGTGTATAATTTTGATGCTCAGCCAACCGTAGATCGGTAAAATACTTGCGCACCGGACTAGGAAAAAAGGGACAAATTGTGCGGGGCCGCTCTAGGGAGATTCTTTTTCGTGTTGCTTTTACTTCCTAGCGATGTTCGAGCCCGGGGATGATGTATCTGGGACGTCTCTAGTTTTTTATTTGTTCCCTCTGGGAATAGCTCACTGCAGAAACGGGACATGTCATTCGAATTGACCAGAAGTTAACCCTGCTGCTCTGTCCGCAATTGAACTATACATTTACGTTTGGCGTGGAAGAGCGCAGAAAGATATAAATTGGTTACGTTCTGTTACACTTTTCTGAAATATAAAACCATTTTTATCGCGTTTGCACGTTTCACTCGTATTTTATGTTACCTATCCTTCAAAGGGCCTAGCCGGATAAGATAGTCAAAAATGCCCTTGAACCGAATTTTATCGACGAAGTGCCATTCGATAGAGCACCAAAAAAAAACATTCTGTGCAAAATTTCAACCCTGTATCTCGATCGGGAGGGTAGTTATGGGGTAAAATCGAAAAATCAGTTTTTGGCCTATTTTCCCTAGTTAATGACGTTTAGAAATTCTGAGAAAAATCTGACACATGTCAAGAACCCTAATACATACTTTGCAATTGGTTTCAGATTTTTAAAGTGAAAATCCTTCTTGTAAAAAATCAAAAACCTCAAAAAAATCGAAAAAATGCAGATTTCACATGGAAGTTCTAGAGTGACAACATTTATATTTTTACAGTAGCAGTATATTGTCATAAGTATTGTTCATGAATTTTTTCAGATTTTTTGGTTTGGTGCGCCGTTGTTAAAAAAAATAAAAACTGATTTTTTCGACGTTTTTTCCGCGAAGAACTAAGCTAACCTTAAAATTATTACGTTCTATTTATTCTGTAAGTCTATCAGGCACTGATAAACCTTGAACATTTAAAAAAATAATTAAACAATGAAATCGGCTTGATTAGTATTTTTACTAGTCAGCGAATTACATCTAAAAGTATTAACCACATTCCCAACAACTCGATTGGGTCAGCGGGTTGGGCGATCGATTGTTGATCTGCTTATACTAGGTTCGATCCCCGCATACGTATACATTTTTTTTACTTGATTAATTCTTTTTTTTATGTCTAACTACATCAATGGTATGTTTGTAGATTTCTTTTAGAAGCAATATCTAAATATTAAAAAAATAATTTTAAGGTAAAATTCGCAAAAAGAATTTTGGAGCAATTGTTAACACATTGCGTATGGGTCACGAGATATCTCGTTTTCATGTTTTTTTCGATTCAATCGGCAACTTAAGCAAATATTTATGTTACGTTACCAGGGTCTCCCACTCTTAAGACTAATGATGAGCGAAATCATTGAATTTTGACATTCCGAGCATGTAGAAATGATCAGTCATTGTAGCCAGTATGTACATCAGTAGAACTGTGCCGATCGTCGTACGTACCGTATCTTATAAAGTGTTGTTTTTGTACATTTTGGAAGTTCAAACTTCGTGTTTTCATTTTTAAGGCAACAGTTTTTTAACCGTTTCGCTACGGCAGCTTCATCCGCCGAAGTATCGTCACTGAACGGAAACTCGCTCCGGAAATATGCACAGTACGCGTGGTTTCTGTATATAGGTTGTTCTAAGTTTTAAATAATAACTGTGCTGAATAAAACAATCATTGCTCTAATGTAACAAGTATATTTACATTTTCAACAGAAAATGTTCTGCCAAATACAAATTAGAAATGTACGTATCCGTTTCCTATTGCTCGCCAAGCATGCTTCTGGAGCGTTCGAAAATGTGCGGTCTTTGGGCTCGAGTTGAGCGCGGAGTCACCCATACGCAATGTGTTGTCAATTTTTAGTTACACATCTTCTTAATTCTGGTAGTATTAAATATTTTCTGCAGTAAATCTATACGTGTCTTCGAGTTTTAAAAAAGTTTTAAACGGTTTTGTAAAAGTTTTGTAAAAACGGACGGACAAAGTGTCCGTGTTTTATTATTTTGTGCCTTTAGCCCGTCCGTTTACCTTTACCTTTATGTTCGCCTTTTCTTTTCTCTACTCGCTTTATGACTCTGTCGATCATCAGTATTAGGTAACGGATTACTAGGGTTAGGGAATTTTACCTTAAAATTATTTTTTTAATATTTAGATATTGCTTCTAAAAGAAATCTACAAACATACCATTGATGTAGTTAGACATAAAAAAAAGAATTAATCAAGTAAAAAAAATGTATACGTATGCGGGGATCGAACCTAGTATAAGCAGATCAACAATCGATCGCCCAACCCGCTGACCCAATCGAGTTGTTGGGAATGTGGTTAATACTTTTAGATGTAATTCGCTGACTAGTAAAAATACTAATCAAGCCGATTTCATTGTTTAATTATTTTTTTAAATGTTCAAGGTTTATCAGTGCCTGATAGACTTACAGAATAAATAGAACGTAATAATTTTAAGGTTAGCTTAGTTCTTCGCGGAAAAAACGTCGAAAAAATCAGTTTTTATTTTTTTTAACAACGGCGCACCAAACCAAAAAATCTGAAAAAATTCATGAACAATACTTATGACAATATACTGCTACTGTAAAAATATAAATGTTGTCACTCTAGAACTTCCATGTGAAATCTGCATTTTTTCGATTTTTTTGAGGTTTTTGATTTTTTACAAGAAGGATTTTCACTTTAAAAATCTGAAACCAATTGCAAAGTATGTATTAGGGTTCTTGACATGTGTCAGATTTTTCTCAGAATTTCTAAACGTCATTAACTAGGGAAAATAGGCCAAAAACTGATTTTTCGATTTTACCCCATAACTACCCTCCCGATCGAGATACAGGGTTGAAATTTTGCACAGAATGTTTTTTTTTGGTGCTCTATCGAATGGCACTTCGTCGATAAAATTCGGTTCAAGGGCATTTTTGACTATCTTATCCGGCTAGGCCCTTTCTGACTTGAAGTAAACGGATGAAACGTTGTAAATAAATTACAGTAACTGTTGAGAAAATTTTGTAATAGATGTTTCAGAAGTTAGACGTATTAATACTTTGATCGCCAAACTAGAAACCTCAAAAATTCCGTACAATCAAAGTAAGTTTTATAATGAAATAAAAATTCAAGCTGTACTTAAAAGTTTCTATTGGGTGGGAACGAAAATCCGTAGCGTTTAAATTAAATTTGAAAGATAAAATTAAAATATTTATTCATAGGTTTATTCAATAACATAACAAGTTATCTACACTATGGCCAAAAATAATAGAACAGAATGGAAAGTATGTATTAACACTTTGACTGCCAAACTAGAAACCTCAAAAATTCCATACAATAAAAATAAGTTTTATAATGAAACAAAAATTGAAAAATATTATATGTATAATATCGAATAGTACTCCAACTTTCATTCCTTTTACAGAGTCCTAATCAAATTTCGTACAGTGAATATATTAACGTAAAAGTTTATTTTAAAACCTGGACAAATAATTCTGTCATCCACGTATGGGTGACATGGCAGTCAACGTGTTAATCGGTTAAAAAGTTATGGTAACTTGTTAAAACCTGACTTTGCAAAGTGTTGCGAGTTCGCCCAGAAAGTGGAAAGAAAAAATGGCACTTGTTAACAAAATGATTACTTGCCTAGGTCGAAAAATATATGGTACAACAGTGTTAAAATAATAAAAAAAAGGCAAATGGAAGAACTCTGTAGGATTAGGACAAAACTGTTTACAGTGACAATGTTCAGTATTAATTTTTCTCTGTAAGCACTTTTAGCATGAAGTGAGGGCTCAATGCCATTGTTTCAGGGAACAAGAGACTAATTTTCTTCCAGTATCAATCCAGGCTGTGGCGTTTTGCGATTTAAGGTGGAAATTGCTGAAACGCAAGTATGGTCGTTCCGGGTTAGGGTCTATGCCTCTATAGATGCTCGTTTGCTCGCCTTTCTTCGTCCGCTCTTTTGCCAAGTTTTTTTTTCGCTGCATATAGCCTTGGAAACCGTAGCAAAACTAGCGTTGGCGAGGCTTGGATTTCCAACCCACGCGATATCTTGGGTACCGTTTGCCCACGCACAGAAGCTTTGCAAAACTGATCGTATTGCCGCGATGCGTGCCGGTGCGAATGCCTTCGTAACGTTGCCGTTTTCACGCGTCGTGACCGAAGCAACAATTTCACGTAATTACAACCGTAGTGCATACTCGCACTTATAACACTGAACACGCGTCTTTCGTATACAGTTAACAAAAGTATTACCGCAAGTCACTTTGAATTATACAAACACATATAAATTAGAGGAAAATTGGGTTCATTTTGTTTTATTAACCCCTTGCACTACTATTTATTCTGTGATTATAATGATTAGAAATTCTTCATCGTTCAGAATTTCATAGAAAAAAAAAGATAGTTTATATTTATCGTATGCCTACATTTTCCTCAAAGGATATATATACAGGGTGTCCCAGTTTTTTCCGGCCAAACTTTGCCAGCGTGTTCTACATGCAAAAGAAAGAAAAAGATGTTATATGAACATATGCTCTTAAATGTTTTATTAAGGAGTTATAACTAATAATACAAAATGATAATGAACTGGCATTTCGTCGACACAGCGTACGAACGTGTCATGAATATCTCTGTTTGTGTTTACATAAAGTCTTATGTTTACTTGCTGAAGTAGTTGATATCGACATTTTTTATTAACGTTTTATTAACGAGTTAACATTTCAAAATGACGTCCGTTATTACGAATACAGGATTGGCATCTAACAAAAATTGACCCTATCGTATTACTAGTGCTCGGGTACTTCCATTACAAAAACCATAAATAAAATGCATATCAGGGTATCAGCGTGGCAATCGATATGAACTCGTACAGCATACTAAACATTATTAGCTCAGTAGAAATCAATTTCGATATCAACTACTTCAGCAAGTAAACATAAGACTTTATGTAAACACAAACAGAGATATTCATAATACGTTCGTACGCTGTGTCGACGAAATGCCAGTTCATTATCATTTTGTATTATTAGTTATAACTCCTTAATAAAACATTTAAGAGCATATGTTCATATAACATTTTTTTCTTACTTTTGCGTGTAGAACACACTGGGACACCCTGTATATCAACTACAACAAAATAGAATTGTATTTCGATTTAAAGGAAATTAATAACGTTCACATTTATTAGACTCTATTCAGAATCTTCATCACGAGTCTAGCTCGTTATTGTAGGGCAAGGGGTTAATCGGACCTACTGGATCTACACTTTTAGAATGTTACAACAAATATTGATTACAAAACAAAAAGAAAATGACGGTGACTAAACGCAGTTTCCACTGAAACGAAAGTATTGGCACACTTAATTGGCACAGTTAATATTTCGCGTGCATACCATTAATGTTTATAACCGCTTTCAATCTGTGTGGTATTAATTTTCTGTAGTTTCTGTGCTTATTTTATCCACTCGTTGATATTCTAACATTATTGATCCGGTGGGTGTGTTTAATAGAAATAATTAACCCATTTTTCTTCCATTTATTCGCGTTTATATAATTAAAAGTTAGGTGTGTTTTGTTTCCAACAGAAACAATTGCACAGTAATTTTGTACGTGAAATTGTTCTTTGGACTCTCTCGAGTTAGATGGTACAGTCTAATGTTACGTTATTAATGCGTGGATATTTTTAAAAGATTGTTGAACCAATGCCGGCGCTGGATAGCCGAGTGTCTAGTAATTTACTTGACACATTAAAAGTTAGGGAAGTGTTTATTGAAGTTCCAAATTTAGCTGCAAAGTACCCTAACTAATAATAGCAGTCGAATGGTAAGTCAGCAGACATCCGTGCGAAATTATGGGTCAACCCGATACTTTCTAAATCGGGAAACCGACGAAATCGTTCGAGTTGCGCTGAATTTGCAAATAAAATGGACGGGATTTTCACGTAATAGTTAATGTAGTATAAATACGACGAAGCACGATGAGAACAACGTACCGTGAAAGAATGTATCCTCGGACTCTTGCGAATTTCAGGCCTATGCCAGAGTCATTTCTGACCCACGTATTTATTTCGCTACAGTTTTCTTCCGATATAAGGCGATGACTCGAATTTCGGACGAAGAGGAGGAAGAGATATCGGAATAAAACACTGCACACTGTCTACCAATTATTAATATGAAATTTAGAAATGTAGTTCAAAGTTTTTAATGACAATTACGTGACCCTGCTTCTAACTAAATCTGGCATTCCTTGTGCGCCGACCGAATAACGTAATTGTCCTACTTTCACGGTTGCTTGATGTGCAAACACGAAAACTGTCAAGATGGATTATTCTTTTTTAGCGACAAATTAGGAAAATGTAATTTCAATCCACAATCTCGACGTTGCACTTTCTTCGAGCACACAGAACTTTCCATACAAATTTTTAATTTAATTCACTGTGGGGGTACCAACTACCGTGCCTATATTAATTATACTTATTTTTAACCCCTTGCCCTACAATATCGTGTCAGACTCGTGATGAAGATTCTGAACAGAGTCTAAGAAATATGTTTCTTATTAATTTCCTTTAAACCGAAATAAAATTATATTTTGTTGCAGTTGATATGTATCCTTTGGAGAAAACGTAGACATACAATAAATATAAATTATCTTTTTCTTTCCATGAAATTCTGAATGATGAAGAATTTCTGATCTGACGATGATTTATAATCACAAAGTAAATAGTAGTGCAAGGGGTTCAAGCATAATGAATATACTAAAAAGAGACATATAACATACTAGCTGATTTTACTGAAAAAATTTCGTATCTCTTCTTTGATAGTCAGTATGGTTTACAAATAAGTATATTTAATACAGGCACAGTAATTGGTACGCCACAGTAAACAACTGTTTTCCAACGAATTTTTGCATTTCGACGAGCTGCGCCGTCGAAAATAAAAACGGATTTTCTCCAGGGGGTTGTTTACATGTCTGCCTCTACGTCGACCAATTTGGCGACTTCATGGGGGATGGCTGAGAGGAAAGAGTGCAAAAAGCTGCAAGACGGAACGGGGTTGACGGACAGAGCTTTTCGTCGGGACCTTATCGTTCAGTCAAACAAACGTCGGGCTTCCTGTCGTCGCGGGAATTCTATTCTTTGTCCGGAAACTCACTCGCCGCGAAGAAGCAGAATCGTTGCAAAAATATAACATCCGATCAGAACGCTCGCAAACATCGAGAGCGTAGTTCTTCGGGGCGCGTTGCTTCTTTCGTACTGGCGGACATCCGGCGAAATAACAATCGTAACTAGAGAACCGAATCTACCTTCAAAATACACACTTTTCAATTTTTATTATTATCCCAAGAACTGGTAGAGACAGAATAGTAAAATTTCACGAATTTTTCAGTTATCAAATGGCACACTAATCTGCATGAACAGATTCGAATTTTTATTCATTTCTTCGGCCAGCAACAAATTTTTAAAATATAAATTTTAGTATTATTTGAATATAAATTCAAATTGCCTTGAATCGCATTCAATCCTAATTAAATGAAATAAATTTCAACAGTAAATTCAAACCAGAGTTAATAACTGTAAAATTTCACGAATTTTTCAGTTCTCAAATGGCACACTAATCTGCATGAATAGATTCGCATTTTTATTCATTTCTTCGGCCAGTAACAAATTTTTAAAATTTATATTCAAATTGCCTTGAATCGCATTCAGTCCTAATTAAATGATATAAATTTCAACAGTAAATTCAAACCAGAGTTAATAACTGTAAAATTTCTGTTAACGATTGCAGTGCTGTTTGCTGAAAGAGAGGAATAAGATTAATGTACTCTTCGCAATCATTTATAGTTTAAAGCGATGGTAGGATTGATTTGTAGATTTATGCCGAAGATGATGATAGTTAACGGTCTTTTATCGGGAAAGTGTAGCACCTTTTCGAAGCAACTGCATGGTAACGTGGCATATTAACGGTATGCCAACGCAACGCGTGCTGGAAGTTATCGTGAGCCGACTAGAATGCAATTTATTATGTATACCGATGCGATGCAATGAAACGCGACACGCCGGTAATCGCATCTTTACTGTCCCCTTACGGATAAGGTTATACCGCGATTAGAGCCGTCTTATTGCCGAACCCAATCGCGCCTAACACGATGATCTAGGTAGCACGATCAGAGTAGTGTGGATATACGTTTAAGATGATCTTCCGGATTTTTTCCGGTTCAAGCTTTTATTATCAAACTTTTGTCCATGCTTTTGCTTATATATTAGGGAAATCCTCAAGCTTTTGGACACAGAACAAATGAAAATTGAACTTGCTGTGAGCAGTAATCTGCTGACAAATTTTCACAGATTTGCTCGTTTCAAGTAAAGAAGAAAAGATGATTTAACCCTTTATGCATAGGTTTCGTGCTGGTCGGAATTCAATTTTGTTGAACGAACAGTGATACAAAAGAAAAACACAATTTATTAATTCTTTTTTAACCTTCAGATATATGTAACACAAGAATATGTTAGAATAACAAGAATATGTGAAAATTATATTTTATAGTTCTTCATCATTTAATCTTCTTTATATGTATTCTTTGTATATGCTTATGGGAGTAATGTAAGATCAGCATTATTCTTTACTGTGAAAGAGCAGACATACGACTGGAACGGTAAATAAGTTTTGGTGGCTGAGAGTAGACATACGACCGCAAAAGGTTAATACAACGGTGGGAAAAATTAAAAAAATAACAGGTGTTGAATCTTCAAAATTAATGTTAGGAGGGTACAGTACTTTTCCCCTTTTAAAATTAGGGCAGCCACGTTACATCGCATTTTCAACGGACAAACTCTCTCGTTCGTTCCGCGTTGTTCCAGTTAATTTACATTATGCGATATTCCTGCATTCAACAGTTGCTAATTATAATAGCGTATCTCTCGTTTGCTTTATGGGGATAAATCCGTAACCGCCGGGAGGAATTCGTGCATCCGACTGGCAGCATCTGCGAAACGTAGAAGCGAAGGCGGACGTCTCCTTCAACAATTTCGAAACGGACGAAATCTGCTCTAAAAAGCGCATCCACTTTCATTCCGATTCGTGTCAAGATACACTTTGAGCGTTCAGGAATGACGTTGCACCGAGTAGGCGCACACGGATGCACCTGCACGTCGAAAAGCATCGCGGCGAGAGTGCCAACACCCATTTTAATAATTTCTAAAGAAGAAACTCTCATGCTAAAAACTCGAGATTGGGCGGAACGATGCATGCGTAGCATTTTTGGCATGCAGCTAGGCCTCGCTAAAATTTTACAATGTGGAAACAATAATCACGGTCGTTTGTAGCGTTAGATCAACTTTTGCCACAAACATTTACTCTAACGAAAATATTTTATTTTTGCCTGGAGTACAAGCAGTTTTCTAAGGACCAATCGGTTTCTAAATGAAACTGATGATTGCTTCGCTTAACCCCTTAACGCAGTTTTTTTTTTTTTAAGAAAACCAGCCAAAAAAAAAGAAAATTAATGGAAAAGGTCCCTTCCATGGTTCCATGGAAAAAGGCTATATTTTATTCTTGAATAAATAAGTGTTGTAGCTTACAATCCCATGTAAATGATAAATATGATAATATGATTTTTTTTTCTTTGCTTTCACATTGTTATTTTTAATTCTCGATTATATTCGAGTATGAAAAATTATAGCAGCATAAAATACAACGCCGCTCGAATTATCTCGAGTGTGCACAGTTTGGCTTGTTTAGCGCGCTGGAATTAACTCGAGCGTACAAGTTAAGGGGTCAATGCAAAAGTGGTGTGTAAATCAATACTTGGTATCGAACTGTTTTGAGTATGAAAATCGATTAACCTTTTTTAATCCGTCTACTTTCTCAAATCGCTCCCATTAAAATTTGAAAATATTTTCTGCAGTTAATGAGAAATGAAACAAAAGGATAGTGAAGCTCGTTCGAGCTTGGATTCGTGATCTATAAATTTTCGAAGATTTTTATTCGCCATGAACGCGCGACGATCCTCGGTCTGTTTGTCGGAGATCATCGAACCGAAGCTCGAGTCCCGATGGAATCGATCAAGCTTGTCTCTCTCTCTCTCTCTCTCTCTCTCTCTCTTTCTTTCTGTTCGTGTGTTCCTAACGCAATACTCCGTGTCGTATAACAACTAGTTGTTAGCGATGACATAGCTTCTTTTTATAGACGGCACGTATACGCGCGTAATGCACGCGCTCACCTTTTTCCGCGTGCTGATTGGCGGCCCCGTAAGCTCGGATGCAATCTTGTCGCTTATGTGCCCGTGAGCGACGCATCAAGGAATACGTAGTCTAGTTTAGGCGAGAGCGAGCTTTGAAATTTCTTTTGAACCCGTTGCAAGGGAAGAAAATTGAACAAAGGAAAATGATCCCGTCTCTGGTCGCATCCCGTCGAAATCGGGATTCCAGGAGGAATTAAAGGATTAGCCGTCTGTTCTCGGAGAAGCGACTCGAGACACAATTAGCATCGGAGTTTCCCTTGCAATTAGCCGCGGGGCGAAATCTGTTGGTCACCGTGTCGTCGAAGGAGCAACGAACACGTGGACGGAAGAGAAATTTTAATTACGGCGAATGATCGATCGTAAAACAAGGCAAAAATGGCTCTCGATGAAATTGAATATTAACAAGGCGTCGTCGGTCGATTAATCGACTGGAAAGGCAACGCGAAAATAACAGAGTAAATGATTTTGGCAAGAAAGTAATTCCGGTATTTTTAGGAGAAATAAAATCCAATTTTTTTTATCAAAGCAATGAACTTTAATCAATGAAATATTTTCCATTTTGTTCTATGATCTTTTACCATCTTTCTGGTAGCTTCATAATTCCGAGCTCATAAAACTCAAATCGGACAAATTGGCTCATTAGATAACGTCGGATAATAAATTCCTTAGGAAACAATTATGCGATTATTTCTATACGTAATTCAGCCCCTGGAGGGGTTGTGGACGAATTTTCTAAATTAAATTAGGTCGAAGATGCCACTCAGTTTAATTGATAAATTTAATTCAGGGATCTGAAAGTGAAAGTTTCACTCTTTAAAATGAGGTCCCGTATTTGGGCTATGTTCAAATTTTTTCTGAGGATTTTATGCATTTGATAAAAATGAGTAAACGTGATTTAAAATGGTAAAGGGACTAGAAGAATGTAGAGATTTTATTTTCAGTCGATTGAATATGTTAAAAAGGGAAAATATTAGGTTGGCAAGAAAGTAATTTCGGTATTTTTAGGTGAAATAAAATCCAATTTTTTTTTATCAAAGCAATGAACTTTAATCAATAAAATATTTTCCATTTTGTTCTATGATCTTTTACCATCTTTCTGGTAGCTTCATAATTCCGAGCTCATAAAACATCTGATCCTTTTCGGTGAAAAACTGATCCAAGTGCGATTTCAGATCATCATCATTAGTAAATGTTTTACCATTCAAAGAGTTTTGTAAACTTCGGAATAAATGATAATCTGATGGTGCAATGTCAGGGCTATATGGTGGATGTAACATCACTTCCCAACCAAGCTCCAATAACTTTTCACGTGTTACCAAAGATGTGTATGGCCTAGCGTTATCATGGTGGAACACGATTCCTTTACGATTTGCCAATTCTGGCCGTTTTTCTTTGATTGCTATGTCCAGTTTTGTTAGTTGTCGACAAATAAACATCTGAATTGATGGTTCGGTTCCTTGGGAGCAGCTCAAAATACACAATACCTTCCCTAGTAGCACAAAAATATTAGATAGATATTTTTCTCAAATATTGGAAAAATATTTTTTAAGCCACATTTTTTCACATGAGAAAAATATTGGATCTGAATATTGTATACATGTACAAGAAATATAAATTGAATGTTTAAAAAATATAAGCTAAATATTCAGAGGATATAAACTAGATATTTAAAAAATATAAAGTGAATATTAAAAAAATGTGAATTCAATATTTGAAAAATATAAATTCAATATTTAAAAAACATTCAATAAAATTTTCAAATTTAAGAAAATATAACAAAAATTAGAAACTATATGAATATGTATTACTTTCTGCGCACTGTTTGTTGAGGGAATATTTTCTGTATTATCTGTATTTGGAAAAAATATTCTATTTCTAATATGAAATGGAGATTCATTTAATATTTAGAAAAAAATATTTTTCTCGTAACATGAAATAGATATTTCTTGAATATTTAAAAAAAAATATTTGTTACTTAATATCAAATAAATATTCTATGTATATTTGAATATTAAAAAAGGATTTTATCTCTTTTCAATATTATATGAATGTGTATACAATATTTTGTGCTACTAGGTTTGTAATCCCACCAAATTGCCAACATGATCTTCTTTTGGTGCAATTCAGCTTTCGGTGTGATTTGGGCTGATTCATCACGCATGGACCATGATCGTTTTCGAGTTGGGTTATTGTAAACAACCCATTTCTCATCGTCAGTGACGATTCGCTTCGGAAAAGGGTCGATTTCATTTCGTTTGAGATGCATATCGCATACGTTGATGCGTTGCGTTAAGTGAATGTAGTAAATTGGAAAGTATAAATCTTTATTTTTCAAAAAAGGTATAATATAATCGGTAACTCGCTCGTAGGAGCACACACGCCCAATTGCCCAGTCGACGTTCAAAACGACGCGCTGACACTGGAATGTACACGGTATTTGAACTCGAACTGTTCTTTGTTATACGGCGCGGGAGAGAGCTCTTTACTGCACGAAATCTTAGCCTTGACTGACCGCAGATGGAAAACCGTTGGAACCCCGAAAGGAAATCAAGGTCCCAAGCATCTTCCAACTGTTTAGGTTTGGCCCTCACAGTCCGGCCTTTGAAACCGTATCAAGTGGACACTTCGAAGTCTCTATTTAGAAAGGAGATTCTGAGATCGTTGATTCATTCGTTCGTTCATTCATTCATCGGTTTCTTTTTTCATCAACAAATAATTCTTATTATCATCGATAGACCTATCATTGGTCCGTAACGTCAATATAATCAATAAACAATGGTCATTTCATTAAAGCCTCCCTTCATGAATTTCTTTCAATTCGTGTGGAACCCAAATATCGAGCTTCTTAACGATTCCGAGACTTTTTAAACAATATTCTATCGTTGTACGCGAGACATTTAACCTGTCTGTAATCTCTCGGACAGTTATGTAGGTTCGGTGCGTGTCTAAGAATGATTCGAATCATAGTGCCGCGCGTAAAAGATAAACTCTCGTGCGCGGATGCGTCGTTTCCGTATGGCTTCGTTCCGTGCGCGTTCGGCGGCATCGTTTAATGTTTGTCGGCGGGAATAAAGGACTCACGCGGGCCCAGGCGGCCCGAACGATGCCATAGCGTTGCGATAACAAACAATGTGGACGAGCTGACGAGTTCGAGGAACGTTCGGCATCGGGCAGTTCTCGTCTAGACGTGGAGAAGCGCACTTCGAGGCGTCTTTCTAATATATCTGTGTGTCCCTTGTCTTGTCTTTTGAAAATTGAAAATTGCGTTGACATCCGCAGTCTAGTTATTACTTCCCCCCAAACTGAAATCCCCCAACTTAAAATTTTGGCGATATTCTATTGAGCCCAACAGTAGATACAAATTGTCTTCCATCTCAAGTTTTCAAAAGATCCAAAAATATAGATTTACATAGGACTCGATACGTCTTACTTATTTCGGATTCACAGGGGCTATTAACGCTGAAAATAATATTTTATACGATTTCACTGCCTCCTAATTTGTCCATGTCCAAATTGACACAGAACTAACAATTTTAATCAAAATTACGTGTAATTTGCTTCAAAAGTGACTCAAAAGATGCAGTTATGAAATGTCAGAAAAAAAAAACAAACGCAACGTTAACAGAAGTCAATCAAACAAAACATAACGCCAGGTATTAGTGAAAACCGAAATTACTTTCTTGCCAACCTAATAATAATCTCTTTCGCACGTTTCCCTGCATCTAAATAGCCGCCATTAAACTGCAAATTTAATTTTTCTAAGCGCTGAAAATTCGTGCAAGCCTCGGTATTATTTTATTCATCGATGATTGAGAAACATCGAGTTAGCCCACTTTCGAATTAAGTGGCTCGCATGTCACTGTCATAAAGGTAAAAATAACGCGCTTATGAAATTTCTAAAAGAAATCTGCATTCCCCTGAATTTATTCGCGCTTTTAGCTCTAACTAGGTCAGCGGCGAATTTATAATCAGAATTATTACGCAAAAAATGGAAAAAATTCTCCGGACGATCGTGTTGGATTTATCTTCGAATTTTTCCATGCAAACGAAAGCTGACAATCCGTTGAAAAGTTCGGGACCACCTGCAACGTGGTTTTCCTCGGCAGGTTGTTGTTGTTGTATCGTGAAATTCCACGGCACGAATAACTATTTCGTTACTTTCAATGATTTTCCCCTCGTTTCGCAACCCAGATCCGTGCAGCAGCACCGTTTCGCGGGCAAATCTCCTTGGAATTTCATTTGCCGGTGATATATGCACTTTCACGGTTTATTTAACAGCTTGGCGTTTTCGTGCGAAACTGATCGTTTCCGTGGAATCGCGCGTGCCTCGTTTCACCGGGCCGCGCCTTCGCCAAACGGATTTTAAAAGGAATATCCAATGACGATCGACAATTACCGGCGCCCCGTTGGTCGAATTGTTAAGTTGCACGAATTCTTGGGCAACTGCTCTTTGAAGATACTCGGCGAACCATGCTCCTCGGAATTTTCATTAAAATTGCTTCTACAGTCCGCGACAATACTATATGACATCACTTAAAACGAAATAATTACGTGTTATATGAAAGAACTTCATCGTCTTTCATACAGAGTGTTATTAGTAGACATCGGATGTTTATGCAATTTCCAATTTTTATAGAAACATTTTAAGAAAGTGGAATGAAATAAAATTTTATTTTTAATGGGGACAGCCTTTGTAGATCCAAAGCAAATAAAAATCGTGTTAAATTCTCTCGAATTTTATATTATAGCATTTTTTTAACATTTCCATAAGCCATAAATGCATAAAGATCCGATGTCTAGTTATTAGTTACTTCTGGAGACGTCGTTTAACGCAGGCTTTTCGTTAGTATTTCTAAGAATTTAAAAGTAACACCAACTTACCTTTTATTAACTGTGACAAAACTATAAGACAGGCAATGTTTTTTTAAAAAATTAACACGTACGGCTTATCTTTATCGGTTATTTATATTTTGCGTTGTCACCTTTATTTTTTCTGACATGTAACATTCTTATTGGAATAGATTTACACAAGTTTTTAATAATTCTTTGCTTGTTTTTCTTCCATACCATTTTAGACGGCCTCCTGGATTCTTTTCACCATAGTTTTCACTATTTTAAAATAATTATAAACTACACAATGGCTTCTTCCAAGAATTTCAGAAATTTTTGCCACCGAATGATTCTCATTTCCCAAATTATTGATAATTTTAATCTTTGTTTCATTTAATTCTTTTCCTCGTAGCATTTTGTATGAACACAAATATTGCAAGTTGATTAATATTTTTCAGGTTTTACTTAAATTATTTACCTCAATTACTGACACTTTAGAAGAATATTTCATCGACGATCTATTCGCTTTCACTGTTTGCGAGCAACTGTCTTATAGATTTGTCGCGGCTAACAAGAGGTCAAGCTTGCGTAGCTTTCAAGTTCATAAAAATTTTAATGAAAACAGTGCGTCACCAGAACGACGTCACCAGAAGTAAATAATAACTAGACTGCGGATCTTCCTGCATTTATAATAAAATTGAATAGATAAAATTTGAAATTGTGCAGAACAATTTTTAAAGTCTCAAATGTCAATATGCTATTTCTCATCTGTTATAATTAGCACATGGAGAAATAACATTCTTATAATATATAAGAATATATAAGAATCTTATATAATATATCTTATCTATCTATCTATCTTATATCTTATCTTAAGAATGTATAAGAATCTTATATAATATATCTTATATAATATATCTTATCTTATATCTTATATAATATATAAGAATATATAAGATTTATATTTCTTGTAATCGATGCTGACAATTTTTATTTTGCATAAAGATCCGAAGTCTACTAACAACACTGCATGAAAGACGATGAAATTTTTTCATACAATACATAATTATTTCGTTGTAGGTGATGTCTTATAGTATATTCGGACTGAATTACAGTCTCCGGTGCACCCTTCCTTGTCGATTAAAAAATAAAATGATCAATTAATCCGATCGTTTGTAGTCGACGCGAATTGTTTGTGCTCTATCTGAAGTTTAATAATATTTTACTTGCAGTGCGCTCGCGTGTTGAAATACATTTGCAAATCGGCGTACAGAGAACAATGTCGTTTTTGAAATATCGCCGATGCAATTATCGGCGTCGATGAAATATGGAACGCGGCGACCGCGTTTCGAGCGAGGTAACCGAATGTTTAAACAAGCCCCGGAATTTTGCCCAGTCTTTTCCTCCGTGTTCGTCTCGAGGGATGATGGCCGCATCGAATATTGAAGACGTTTGAGACCGTCCGGGCCTTTTCACCGTGGCAACGTCCCCTTAAATCGTTTATGCTCTATACTTGATTATCTGACCTCCCCCCGGAATTTTTCATACGCTTTTCACCGAGTCAAATTCTCTATCCGTTTGATTTTACGAGCAGACTGCGGCACGGCTCCTAGTAGCACAAAAATATTAGATAGATATTTTTTTCAAATATTGGAAAAATATTTTTTAAGCCACATTTTTTCATATGAGAAAAATATTGGATCTAAATATTGTATACATGTACAAGAAATATAAATTGAATGTTTAAAAAATATAAGCTAAATATTCAGAGGATATAAACTAGATATTTAAAAAATAGAAAGTAAATATTTAAAAAAGACCACAAAATTTTCAAATTTAAGAAAATATTATAACAAAAATTAGAAACTATGAATATGTATTACTTTCTGCGCACTGTTTGTTGAGGGCATATTTTCTGTATTGTTTGTATTTGGAAAAAATATTCTATTTCTAATATTAAATAAAGATTTGTTTTATAATGAGAAAAAAATATTGTTTTCATGATATTAAATAAATATTATTTGTATATTAGGAAAAAATATTCTACTTCTAATATGAAATAAAGATTCATTTAATATTTAGGAAAAAATATTTCAGTAAATATATAAGATATTTCCTGAATATTTAAAAAGAAATATTTGTAACTTAATATAAAATAAATATTCTATGTATATTTGAATATTAAAAAAGGATTGTATCTCTTTTTAATATTATATGAATGTGTATACAATATTTTGTGCTACTAGGGGCACGTGTAAATATTCGCTGATTTATTTATCAGTTTTTCGGAACGTATTTCGGAGGTATTTCTTGCTGGCACGTTAATTTAACCCCTTGTCCTACAATATCGAGTCAGACTCGTGATGAAGATTCCGAACAGGGTCCAATAAATATATTTCTAATTAATTTTCCTTAAACCGAAATAAAATTATATTTTGGCGTTGTTAACCCTTTGCAGTCGAGGGCTCCGGAGCGGAGCCATTTAAAATTTGTCTTCAAACTCGAGGGCTCCGCTATGGAGACAATGCAAATAATTTTTAGTTCATACCATAAGGACAAAGACACATCACTTTTGCTGACAAATAACGAAAAAAAAGAAACAAAACGCTAAACGCAAAACGCTCCTCGCTTTTTTTTTCGACAAAAAAAAGAATAACATACAATGATGTCTTTCCTTTGAATGCGCACATTATTTACGTATATATAAATATGATTTTTTCACTGAAACTGCTTCGAGTTGCTGGTAATATGAATGAGAAAAACTTCGAGTGCAAAGGGTTAATATACAGCTATCGGAGAACCTATAGGCATACAATAGATATAAATTTTCTCCTTTTTTTAGGAAATTATAAATTACAAAAAAGTTCTAATCACTGAAACCGTGAAATAAATCGTAGTACAAGGGGTTAATCGCCGGGAATTAATTTTCATACTCTGGGTCAAAGTAGACCCAGAAATCGGCGTCAGAGGGTCCCTTTGTAGTCGAAGTATGATATATCAGAATTCGCATATTTCATCTGACCTGGAACGTTTTCGTTACATCTCTTTTCATTTTGTTTCTGTATGAAATCGAGTCTACTTATTCGTACCGCAACCGAAACAATAGAATTATTAAACATTTAGCAATTGATCAAACACAAGGTAACGTAGGAATTGTTTTGAATTATAGCATAGTTTTTAGTGGTGCTTTGTAGGGAACACTCTCGAGTGCAAAGGGTTAAGTTATGACTTTATGAATAAAATATGATTTGTTGATTTAAAGTGTGAGGGGATAAATCATCCTAACAGGAAGTACATAAGTATCATCGGAGGATCTTTTATGTAATTAGTTCTGAGGAGCATGCGACGATTAATGACTGTGTACCTTGAAAAAGCTTTACGGTTTCCTTCTAAATGACAATAAAAATTTTTTTCTCGCGAAAGAAATTGTTAAACTGCACTTAAGAACTTTTCAGTTATTTGTGTTTGATTTTTAAGGACTACTAAGCAGTTTTTACCAATTTGTAATTAGTTCTGAGGAGCATGCGACGATTAATGACTGTGTACCTTGAAAAAGCTTTACGGTTTCCTTCTAAATGACAATAAAAATTTTTTTCTCGCGAAAGAAATTGTTAAACTGCACTTAAGAACTTCTCAGTTATTTGTGTTTGATTTTTAAGGACTACTAAGCAGTTTTTACCAATTTGTAATTAGTTCTGAGGAGCATGCGACGATTAATGACTGTGTACCTTGAAAAAGCTTTACGGTTCCTTCCTAAATGACAATAAAAATTTTTTTCTCGCGAAAGAAATTGTTAAACTGTACTTAAGAACTTTTCAGTTATTTGTGTTTGATTTTTAAGGACTATTAAGCAATTTTTACCAATTGAACATGATCGAAGGGAAATGTTTTCTTCACTGTTCCCGTTTTAGATGATTTAAATGGGCCAGTTTGCAAAACTCGACGGAAAACGGTGATGGTCGCCTGTTCCGTAGGATGACGACTGTACAACAATGGCAGTGCCGGTCGATAACAATGATTGGCCGGACTTCGTTGACCCCCTTAGCTTGCTCACGTGCCGGGGCCTCGCCCAAATGTTATAAATTGCCTTTTTTCCGGACAAAAATACCTGAGGAGGTTCTTCGTGACTGCCCCGCGACGTAATCGAGGCTGTTAGCGTAATTAAATTTGAAAACGCGACTGACGCTTAATTAATTGGACCAAACTTCTAACGGGAATGCAACCAATGCTCGGTGCAAATTTTATTCAGATGCTGCGCGATTTTAATATAACACGCTCTCGCGAACAAGCAGTCTAATCATGTATTTTAACACTGACTGCCAAGCTACAAACCTCAAAAATTCCATCAAAGTAATGTGTTATTTGATGAAATAGAAATTGAAAAAAATTATATGTATGACATTGAGTAGTCCTCCAACTTTCTGACATTTTACAGATCCTTAAAAAAATTGATACAATGAATATATTAGCGTAAAAATTCATTTTAAAATTTGTACAAATAATTCCGTCACGTGTGGGTGACAAGGCAATCAACGTGTTAATAATCATGACATAGAAAATTTGACATCTTTTATTTTTACTATTTTTTACTATTCCTCGACTCTGAATATACTGGGTCTTTTAAAATGTTACACCCACAATTTTTCGACGCATTTCTAATAGTCTAATAGGACGGTGTTTCGAACAAACATTAATAAATTCGCAATGGTCAAGAAATTTCGTCGCCAGAAATTGCAAAAAGATCGCATCTTCACTTTTGAACGACGCTGTAGCGTTATAGGCGACCTCAAGGTGAACTTAATGACCTAGCACATTATGACATAGCATTATGACCTTGAGGTAACCTTGAACAGAGAAATCGTCAAGAACCTGTCACCACGATATTTGACCCACATCGTTGGTAATTCCCAATTTTTCCTGACGATTTCTCTGTTTAAGGTTACCTCAAGGTCAATAACGTTGATGCAATTTTGTAGACCATTCGGAAACTGATTTTTTTGTCGATGAATCGAAGACGCCCCAAAATTCGTGGAAATTAAATTTTAAATCTACACCATGTGTCTATTGCAATGTGAATTTTGAAATGTTATTATCCGTTCACCTGAACACTGATGCGTTTCGCGGTTTTAGGCAAGGGCTGGCAGCGCTAGAATATTTTCGTAACAATAAGGCATGAAGAAGCGTCTCGAGTAGGTTAAGCAAAGAGGCTCGTCTCATTGTTCGATCGAAGGCGGAGCGATAGAGATCGGCGGTTCGTGATCGCCAGTCGATGATTTTATAGGCGGGAAAGTGTTGTCGAGACACCTGCAGTGCTTTCAAAGCCTGCCACTCCTTGAGAAATATTTTATAAATAAGTGGCCGAGATTTTGGCAATTCCCCGCGAAAAAATTACTTGGGCTTTGTTTAACCCCTTGCACTACTATTTATTTTGTGATTATAATGGTTATAAATTCGTAATCCTTCAAGATTTCATAGAGAAAAAAGATATTTTATATTTATTGTATGCCTATATTTTCTTCAAAGGATATATATCAACTACAACGAAATAGAATTTTATTTCGCTTTAAAAGAAAATTCATAACTAGACATCGGATGTTTATGCAATTTCCAATTTTTATAGAAACATTTTAAGAAAGTGGAATGAAATAAAATTTTATTTTTAATGGGGACAGCCTTAAATTCTCTCGAATTTTATATTATAGCATTTTTTTAACATTTCCATAAGCCATAAATGCATAAAGATCCGATGTCTATTCATAACATTAGTTAAGCGAAACTTGGGGATCTCGTCATTCAATGATTATTCATTTGAGTTTGGGTGCTTATCGCACTGTACAGTATTGTTCATTTTCACTGTAGGAATTGGTAAAATTCACCATTGTCTCGTTCGGACACCAACGGACGAATTAAGTTGTAACAACGTGGGATGGGTTCGCTTGTCGGTTGTAATTAATTTGTTTATTCTCTTTCTGTTTCAGGCCAAACAACGCGCCTCCGTGAAATGGCTCCTGTCGAAGGCGTACAACAACCGAGTTCCCGAAAACCTTCGAGAGCCCTATTATGTTGACCATGAGGTAATCACAGTTGTTCTACCTACAGATAAACAATATGTTGAGCAGCCTACAAAAAAAATTGTAAGACCTAAAAACAATATTTAGGACGAACGAAAAATTTTTAGGAGATAAAGCCCAGGGTGTATGAAAAAATTGTGGGAGTTACGAATGAAGTTAAGGACATATTAACCCTTTGCACTCGAAGCTATTTTAACTCCAAAACGAAACATCTCTTCCAATCTAGAATATCTATGTATATCTATGTATATTTTGTTTCTCATTTTATACATACGAAAATGGTGCAATGTTGCAATACTGAAGTTTTTAGTAATTTAGTAAATACAAACGAATTTAATAATATCAAAACATTTAATTCAGTAATGACACAGCGATTTTTAGTGGCGCCTTACAGTCGCCTTTCGAGTGCTAAGGGTTAAAAATATGGTAGAAAGTATGAACAAAGTTTCAGGTCTAACAATTAACAAAGTTAACGACGAAAAAAAAATTGTGGGAGTTACAAATGAAGTTAAGGACATATTGAAAAAAATGGTAGAAAGTATGAACAAAGTTTCAGGTCTAGGAAAAAAATTGTAGGGAATGTGACCGAAGCTCTCAGGGCCATGACAAAATTATAGAAACTATAAACAAAGCTAACGACGAAAAAAAAATTGTGGGAGTTAGGAATGAAGTTAAGGACATATTAAAAAAATGGTAGAAAGTATGAACAAAGTTTTAGGTCTAGGAAAAAAATTGTAGGGCATGTGACCGAAGCTCTCAGGGTCATGAGAAAATTGTAGAAACTATGAACAAAGCTAACGACGAAAAAAAAAATTGTGGGAGTTACGAATGAAGTTAAGGACATATTGAAAAAAATGGTAGAAAGTATGAACAAAGTTTCAGGTCTAGGAAAAAAATTGTAGGGAATGTGACCGAAGCTCTCAGGGCCATGACAAAATTATAGAAACTATAAACAAAGTTAACGACGAAAAAAAAAATTGTGGGAGTTAGGAATGAAGTTAAGTACATATTAAAAAAATTGTAGAAAGTATGAACAAAGTTTCAGGTCTAGGAAAAAAATTATAGGGTATGTGACCGAAGCTCTCAGGGCCATGAGAAAATTGTAGAAGCCGTGGGAGAAAGTTAACAGCGGAAAAAAATTGCAGAAGCCATAAACGTTGTAGAGGATACAGGAAAAACTGGCGGAAAAATTGTAGAAGTAATGAAGAAAGTTTAAGGCTTGTAAGAAAATTGTAGAACCTAACAACAAAGCTTATGGAACTTCAAAACTTGGATTTCGTATAAAATCAAAAAAGTAATGAGAATATTTGAACTTTCGTGAATTGGTTGAGCAATTACACGAAAATTTAATTACAACGGATGAGTCATTGATACACCGGACGTAATTCAGGAATTGTAAGATGATCGTCGGACGGAAGTTTAATTTCGCTGAGTGTGCTTCCCTTTAATGAGGAGGAGGTACGTATCATTCTTTGGTGTAAGAATGCCGAGAGAGGATCGGGAGATGCTCAAAGGGGGCGGCTTCCGCAACTTTTTAAAGCGTCCTGGAAACTCTTTTGTGGCACACGTGGTTATTTAACGACGGATGAGAGAACCGGTTCCGCCGTGGAAAGGCATACAAAGTTGCCGGGCGTTTTCTCGAGAGATGCTAATAAACTTTTCTGAGAAGAATTCTCGCCGAAAGTCGATAACGAGCCACCGGAAATCTCGGGAAACTTTCCGGAAAATAATGAGAAACGCGCAAATATCTTTCGTTGAAACGCGCTGACGTTCACACTGTGGGCCAACAATTTACCCATCGATCGATACACGATTTGCATTCTATACAACAATTTTCCCTTGGACAACAATTTTCTGTACTTCCTTCTTTTCGAAAAGACAAAGTCTCCTCTCTCGACCCTTTCGGTGTTTAATGAAATGGGAAAATATAGCAGAAGAAACAATTCAATAACAAACTAAATGAATTTACGTTTTCACGGTATTAACCTCTTAAGCCCTGTATACGCCACTATAGTGGCTTTCCGTGGAAAGCATCAGTTCGAACATCACGAACCACTATAGTGGCTTTTTTGCCTTCCGCGGCTAGGCGCGCCGTCCCTGGGAGGCAGAGTTGCGGACAAACGCGCCGCATTATAGTAAAAT
This sequence comes from Seladonia tumulorum, assembly GCA_913789895.3. Taxonomy (NCBI): domain Eukaryota; kingdom Metazoa; phylum Arthropoda; class Insecta; order Hymenoptera; family Halictidae; genus Seladonia; species Seladonia tumulorum. The sequence continues at coordinate 3,964,794 of OU565281.1, forward strand.
TATAAAAATAATATGAATTATCAGCAAAAGGGGAAATTGGGGTCTTGAAAAGAATATATATTTCATGTAGCTATATCTATATAATATAATATATAATATAATAAAATATAAAAATATAATAAAATATAGACTTAAGAGGTACTTAAGAGGTTAAATGGAATTAGAAATGTGAATTCGAGGGACGGCTTTTACTTAGAGATTGAAGGAAGAAAAAGAAAGTAGACCAGCATCTTTTTTTGTATTCAGCTGGGCCAAAATTGTACAAACCGGTGAAAGCAGGGTTTTCTAGAACGGAGTACAATCTAATTGATCATCGACCCGATCGAAAGTTGATCAGCGCGGCGAATCTCTAATTTTATCTATGAAAATGTGTATGTTCGCGCAAACATCCGCGTCCACTGTTGACGTGGAAGCAAAGAAAAACCGTGTTACGCCATTACGGTATCGTAACCGCGCCTTAGGTTCCTCGCACAGCATACACATACGCGGAAGCGTTGTCGTCGTTGTCGTCGTTGATCCGGTTAAACCAATCAAATTACCCAGCGATAGGTCCTCGTTCGACCTGTTTTGCCTCGACAGTAAATCATGGAGTTGCTGTGACGAACGTACTCATCGGTGTTTTTTCGCGTACATCCCGGGATATGTACTTGATCAAGGATCTGTTTCTCGTTTTACCGTGCACGCCGCGAGATTCGCGATTCGGTGCGAGATCGATCGATCAGGAGGAGTCGTTTAAAGTGCACCGCAAGGTGAAACCCGTGAACTTCGCGGAAAATGTTGCCGGAGGCCTACCTCGACCATTGTTCGAATAATATGTTTGCAAAGTGGAGATAAAAACAATATATACATTATCATATAATTCTTTAATCATAATTACGCGGACACAAGAAAATAGGTGCCCTATACGATCTATGTCACTGCACGGGCCAGGATTGGGCATGGATCAACAATTTACTGTAGCAGGAACTTCAAAACTTTCATCGATACGCTAGCTTATTGAGACTTATTGAGTTGAACTATCTACAAATGAAATGTGAACAAATTAGAATATGAAAGAAGAAGGTGGTTATTGTGTGGATGCAAAACCTAATGTTTAAACTATCTACAAATGAAATGTGAACAAATTAGAACTTGGAAGAAGAAGTTGCTTATTGAGTTGATGCAAAATCTAATGTTCAAACTATCTACAAATGAAATGTGAACAAATTAGAATATGAAAGAAGAAGGTGGTTATTGTGTGGATGCAAAACCTAATGTTTAAACTATCTACAAATGAAATGTGAACAAGTTAGAATCTGGAAGAAGAAGGTGCTTATTGTGTGAATGCAAAACCTAATGTTTAAACTATCTACAATTGAAATGTGAACAAGTTAGAATCTGGAAGAAGAAGTTGCTTATTGAGTTGATGTAAAATCTAATATTCAAACTATCTACAAATGAAATGTGAACAAATTAGAATATGAAAGAAGAAGGTGGTTATTGTGTGGATGCAAAACCTAATGTTTAAACTATCTACAAATGAAATGTGAGCAAATCAGGAACTGGAAGAAGAAGTTGCTTATCGAGTTGATGCAAAATCTAATGTTCAAACTATCTACAAATGAAACGTGAACAAATTAGAATATGAAAGAAGAAGGTGCTTATTGTGTGGATGCAAAACCTAATGTTGAAACTATCTACAATTGAAGTGTGAACAAATTAGGACCTTGAAGAAAAAGTTGCTTATTGAGTTCATCCAAAATCTAATGTTCAAACCAGCCACAAATGAAATGTGAACAAATTAGAACCTTGAAGAAAAAGTTCTTATCGAGTGGATACAAAACCTAATGTTCAAACTATCCACAAATGAAATGTGAACAAATTAGAACCTGGAAGAAGTTGCTTATTGAGTTGAGTGGATGCAAAATCTAATGTTCAAACTATCTACAAATGAATTGTGAACAAATTAGAACCTGGAAGAAGAAGTTGCGTATCGAGTGGATGCAAAACCTAATGTTCAAACCATCCACAAATGAATTGTGAACAAATTAGAACCTGGAAGAAGATGCTTATTGAGTGGATGCAAAATCTAATGTTCGAACCATCCACAAATGAATTGTGAACAAATTAGAAGCTGGAAGAAGTTGCTTATTGAGTTCATCCAAAATCTAATGTTCATACCAGCCACAAATGAAATGTGAACAAATTAGAACCTTGAAGAAAAAGTTCTTATCGAGTGGATACAAAACCTAATGTTCAAACTATCCACAAATGAAATGTGAACAAATTAGAACCTGGAAGAAGTTGCTTATTGAGTTGAGTGGATGCAAAATCTAATGTTCAAACTATCTACAAATGAAATGTAAACAAATTAGAACCTGGAAGAAGAAGTTGCTTATTGACTGGATGCAAAACCTAATGTTCAAACCATCCACAAATGAATTGTGAACAAATTAGAACCTGGAAGAAGTTGCTTATTGAGTGGATGCAAAACCTAATGTTCAAACTATCTACAAATGAAATGTGAACAAATTAGAACCTAGAAGAAGAAGTTGCTTGCACTATAGCAAAATTCCGAGGATTTTGAATTTGAGAATTCCAAGTTATAATGGAAAAGAAAGCGCTGCATTTGGAGGCAAAGAGTTTGAACATGCTCTTGATTGCCCGTAACGACGGTAATGAAATTTGGTCCGAACGGGTCCGAGAACTCTCGGCGATTGGCTGATTAGCCAGCACAGGAATTCTGCTCTCGTTAATCATCCTTTCTCTGATCCAAGACATGATGTTTTCCATGGGGCAGGCAGCACCAGCCTCCAGGGGAATCGTTTGCTCGTCGCATTCTTCTCGCTCTTGAACTTTCGCCCGAATAATCAGCCTCGCAGACTTGACTCTCCCCTGAAAAGTCGGAGGTGCAACCCACGATGATTACGACTCGGCTAGAGACAATGGCGAACAGCTTGGCCCATCTCCAGCGAGTCATCATCGCGTTGCGGCTTTCTTCGGCTGCGTAAACGAGGCCCGTTCGACAATTGATCATTTCTTCTTTGTTCTGCCTTTCTTCGGTTCTTTTTCTTTGGACACCGGTCTGCTGGCTCTTCGGAAATCAAGGACGAATCTACTCGATTAGGTTTGCTCGCAGCTGAAATAAAGCGGAGATTTTCGTTTTCAAAAGCAACACGTGTTCAGGCTTTTCTCGATATACACTACCGCTCAAAAGTATTCGGACACTTATAAACTCAAATATCTTTAAAATGTGGTATAGGACAAATTTGAATGGTACAATGGGGCTGAAAAGATGCTATAAAAAAATTTGGAATGACCTTGGAATAATTATTGTCACTGAATTCCTAATGAAAAGACTATCATTTTAGGTGGTCCCATTTTAAAAAAGTCAAGGTGACCTTGATATCCCTAAAAAAAATGACATAAACTCAAAATTTTCCATTCTGTACCAAAATGTACCATTCAACTTTGTCCTTACCATACTTTACGTATCTTTAGAAACAACAAAGATCTTTGAGGTGCAAACTTTAGGTGTCTCACCCAGTATATACGTAATTTTTAATTTAGAACGTCAGATATTTCACAAGAAACTAATAAAAATCGATTTTAGTCACTATTTTAGACACTGAAGTAACTTTGATGCAATGCTAATAACGATATTTCGCAATTGTCCGGATACTTTTGAGCGGTGGTGTATGTCATAAATACTTGGCCGATAAGAGTCGCAGAAATAAAATAATAAAGAATAGTATCCCGGTATCGAGAAAACACTGTATTTGGTATTTAGGGGTACAGTATTTGAATACCGAGGGGTTCAAAAACTCATGGAGAAAACTTTTTTATTTCTAATTATTTTCGTGAATATTCAACCAACATATTTGTGACAATAATTCTTTGAATCCTTCGGTTACACGAAGTTTCAGTTGTGGTAGGAAATGGGTAAAATTCACGGTCGACCAATAGAAAGTCACGAGCATCCGAAAGACAGCTGAATGAACCTAACGCAAAAAATTCTTGATCGTTTTCCGAACGTGATTTGTGCACGAACGTGTGCGGTTTGCGGTGGATTTTTATTCATGAGCCGAAACACTTCATTGTGACGAAGGCGCTGAATGAAGGAGGATTGCTCTTTATGTAAGAACGATCTAACGAGATTACGTAATTAACAATAATTAGCGGTAACGTTAGAACGCGTGCATTATACTTTCTAGTGTTATTCGAGACCAAACGCAGTTTCCTCGCTCGTTTTCAGCGGATTTTCAGCAGCGCTCACGGGTTTCCGAGCCAGACGCTATTATGGATCAAGAGCAGATCTAATTGGTCATTTCGTATGCAACGGGCAGCTTATTTAAGTGACCATATACCGGATTAATGTACCACAAAATCTAATCATGGCAATTATTTTTCCGTTACCCGTATCCATCAGCGTAAAGAATTTCTGGTAATACGCTACGAAATACTATCTTCTGCGTTCGAAAATGTTTGGTCGATTCAGCGAGCTTTTAAACAACGAACATCCTGAAAGCTGTGTGCATTGCAAAATAATTTCTAAGATAACTTCGTTTTTAATATGATCGCGCGTCCAGCGTGACGGTTGAATTTCTTAGGTTCGTTTTATTATGTATGAAAATGTTAATTTGATTTCAATTAGGTAAGCACACGAGGGGACGGGAAGCGTCGCAATTAAATGCTGCTCGTTCCGCAGATTGTAATTAGAAGGAAAAAAGTCGGTGGAAAAACGTATTAAAATAGAACATCATTTTGCCTCGACTAAATTGCAAATATCTTCGATAGAAAATTTTACCGAGAACATTTCTGCAACGAGATCTCGATCGTTGACGGATCGAACGCCGGGATCAAGGGACAAAAAATTGTCGTTTGCCGTCGGACTGGGCGACACTAATACTAGCTTCACTGACTAACAGAACGTTAACTTTGCCCCAATTTCTTTCTTTACGCGAGACAAGGCAGAGCGCAGCCCGCAAAGGTAGAAACTAGTTTCCGTATCGTTTTAGATCCGTTTCTAGTTGGCGATCGAAGCAAAAGCGTCTCGACATGCGAGATCCAGTTTCCTGAGATCTGGATAAATTTCTATCTAGGTTGTCGGAGCTGTGCATAAGGGATCGATGAACGCTTTTTCCTGGATGTATATCGATCGATAATCGTTGCGCTCCCTTTACACTGGAATTTATTCCGGGCTTTTAATTCGAAAAGAGAGAAGAACGAACAGCGAAAAGCAAATCGAAAATATCGAATAGAAATTCTTCGTGCGCTCTATTTTTCAAGTACAGCATCGCTCCGACGATTTACAACCCTCGATCCGCAATGTCTATTGGAAACTGCTTGCGGAGTTTCTCGTTCGACGGTAAATATCACGTTAAATTCGTGAGGCAAACATTTGCTCTTTACTGTAGAATTAATTTTTCTGCCAGCAAAGTGTTTGTCGAACAGATCAAACTCTCCCGGTTAAGATAACAATGAAGATAGGGTAATTATTTATATTTGGGGCTTCCCCATCGATTTTGATGACCTTGAAATATGTTGTCGAGGTCATCATTCTGAACAACTTTTTCCTATACATGTTACCGCCACTCAATTTTAGTTTCCGAGATATTCGCAAAAAAGTCGTAACATCTCAAAAAGTGATCAGTAGACATCGGATCTTTATGCATTTATGGCTTATGGAAATGTTAAAAAAATGCTATAATATAAAATTCGAGAGAATTTAACACGATTTTTATTTGCTTTGGATCTACAAAGGCTGTCCGCATTAAAAATAAAATTTTATTTCATTCCACTTTGTTAAAATGTTTCTATAAAAATTGGAAATTGCATAAACATCCGATGTCTAGTGATCAGAGTAGGGTGCGGGTTAGATTTGAAGGTAAATATTTACATTAGGGCTTCATCACCGATTTACCGAAGAAAACCTGGCATCCAATATTCCACGTACAAATAATAATCCTACATTACAAAATACTAATGTAAAGTGTACAGTGTGTGAGATGGAACATAATCGTGTGCGTGCCTCGAGACAAACGAAATTTGACACTAGGTTCACGGGGCCTGTCAAAATGACGGGATCTAATATTTATAATTCGCAATTATTGACATTGTGAAGACATATCCATGGGGAATTATTCAACAAAATTATTTTTTTGAGTATATATTATTTAAAAAATTGATACAAATGTGGATAGACACGTTCTTGTTATTTTTGTAAAATAATGTTAAGTAGTCAGTTTTAGTGCTCTGTAAATCTAGTGTTAAAGGGACATTGAAGTTGCAAAATATGAAAGAAATCTAAATAAATAATATAAAATATAATACTAATGTACTACAAACTACGTTATAGAATACTAATGTAAAGTGTACTACTTCTGAATCTTTTGTACCCCCGTCGGATCCACAGCACACAATTATTGACTCACGAGAATAGGTCCGAATAATTGAACAACAATCACTAAAGTCTACACAACACACTTTTAACGAAATCGTGACAGCAGACGAGAAGACGTTACTCCGACCACGAATAAAATAATACCGCGATTTTAACCGCTTCGGTCCCAAGGACGTGTGATACGAAAACAGAGAATTCCGGGAATTAGGGTCGGCGCCTTGTCATAATTTGTTTACCTTGGTTTTGTATCTAGTGTTTATAGACCCTCAGCGTCTAACCTGCCTAGTATAACCTGACCGTACCACCTCCGTGGAGGGGATCATTGTTGTTAAAATCGCAGTATTATTTTGTTCGTGGTCGGAGTGACATCTTCTCGTTCGTTGTCACGATTTTATAAAATGTGTTGTGTGTGTGTGTGTGTTGTGTGTGTTGTTTAGTGATTGTTTTCTCGTGAGTGAATAATTGTGTGCTGTGGATCCGACGGAGGTACAGCAGATTCAGAAGTAAGTACACTTTACATTAGTATTTTATAATGTAGGATTAGTATTCGTATGCGGAACATTGGATACAAGGTTTTCTATTATATTTTGCAACGTATATTAACGATCATTAATGATTTGGTATATAGTATAATTTAATGTGGTTCAAATAAGATACTACTTTAAATGAAATATTTTTATTTTGTATTTCAAATATTTCCTTAGAATGAAAATAAGTTGAGCAAGTAGTTAATATTGTAAATTATAATTTTTAACACGAGAAGCTATAATAGTTAGCAAAGTATTATTTGTAGTTTAATTACGAATATGTAACATGTTGATAAACAGACTACAATATCGTAATAACATTACAGGCAACAAAATATCATAAAAATATAAGTTACTGTCAACTATTTGAAATACTATTTTACACAGTCCTACACACACCTACTTCGATCACTTTTTGAGATGTTGAAACTTTTTTTGCGAATATCTCGGAAACTAAAGCTGAGCGGCGGTAACATGTATAGGAAAAAGTTGTTCGGAATGATGACCTTGACAACATATTTCAAGGTCATCAAAATCGGTGAGGAAGCCCCTAATGTAAATAATTACCGATGATAGAAACTAAAGGTCTGTAATTCATGAACGAATTTGAAATCCGCAAAGCGATGACTTAAACTACTCCTAATTTTGCGTATACTACACCATAGTGACCTAACAAAAATTCCCTGTCACGCGCATGCCAAGGAAATTACAGATATTATACTTATTTCCAAAAATCTACCGGTGGATTTCAAGAAACTGTAATTTATAGAGAAATTAGAAACCAGCAATGACTTAAACATCCCCTAATTTCACATGTACTATACCATGAGAATCCAAAAACAATTTTCTGTTACACAAATTTCAAGTAAACTATACAGGGTGTGTTCACGCTATTATTAGCCAGCGTTTTTCTTGTAAATAGTTAATATTAGAAAGAAATTGAAGAGGAAAAAGTAGTACTGTTTTTTATACGTAACACAATGGCGTATATAATTTTTTTGTGTTTATACTATTTTATTATATATGAAGGTGACCTTCAATTTTTTAAATTGAATGCTGTATATTTTTGTATATCACATGAAAGCGTGTGTCTAGACGAATTCATCCGTATACTGCACGGTGACCTTCGAGGTGATGCAAGGTCAGAAAAGGAAGAAACATTTAGAATATTTAATTTATTAGAATATGCAAGAAAAACGCTGGCTAGTAATAGCATGAACACCCTGTATATTATGAATTTTCTATAATCTACCGGGCGAAGGTTTGACATGGAAAAATCGCGGAATTCGGAAGCTCGTAATTAACAAAGAGATTCGAGACCATCGAAACGATGACTTAAACTCCCCCTAATTTCGCATGTATCGCGTTATGGTCGGCTTTGAGCAACGTCACCGACACCATAGTCTTTTCCCTGGGCGAAGTCAGATTTCACCGAGACGGGTCTGCCCGAAGCGGGCAGTTTGAAACACAATACCTAACGCACGACAGGGTGGCGACCGCATAAGAATATGTATCCGGCAGATGTGGCCGACAAATATTAGTATTCCGTAACTTCCGGAGCGGTGATTGGAAACGCGAAGAACCCGAGACGACGCATCGTGGTTACAGAAACGTGCGGGGAAGTATAGTGATCGCGCGGAGCCCTTGTCGCTCGCGAAGTATTACGCACGGTGCGTCGAACACTGTGAATCACCGTAAGAAGTGTCGAAACAATGCGTGACCAGCAGAATCAAATTTTACCACCTGTTTACCACTTAATTTTTGGTTTTTCATCGCGTCATAGTCTTTTAGTTTTCCGCAGAGGGAAATTACGAACTTTTAATTTTTTACTTTTCACGAGTATGATGACAAAAATTTTTTATCTCAGTCGCAGCAAAGTGGAATGAAATAGGCACTTTCTTAGTAGGTTTAGTAGGTTAGGAATAATATAGAAACATTTGAGCCGTTTATTTTGAAAGTGGCCTAACTCCGTTTTCAGTTTTTTCCGGTTATCATGGTTACGTGTACAACTTTATGTTATTTATCAGTAAAGCATTTCAGGTTGCTTATAATCCGAGCAAATACGATAATTCTTGACACATAAGTTTTCAGAGTTAGTTTAATAATCGAACCGTGTAGTTTGAAAGTGGCCTAACTCCATTTATACTTAAATAATCAAGATAATATATTTACTATTGATAATGTCGGAAAGTAGTGATGAAGGTAATTTTAATTAATTAGTATAAACAAGATCAGCAGCAAGTATTGCGTAATTCAAATTATTATTTTGCTTTCTCGTTCGACTTGCAAAAAGCATTACCGTATCCCAAGTTGACTACCTAAGTAGCATATTACAAACGCAATATGTATGTTCTAAACTTAGGCATTCACAATTTTCATAACGATAATGTTTACATGTACGTTTGGGATGAAACTATTGCATCCAGAGGTGCTCAAGAAATTGTTTCATGCATCCTACAACATGTTAAAAATTTAAAAAGTGAAAGACACATTATAGCTTACAGTGACATGTGCACCGGGCAAAATAGAAACATTAAAATAGCTTTAATACTTTTACACGCACAAAATGTAGATGAGTAGTAAATTGTTTTGTAATAAATTTATGTTTGTAATTTTGCACGTTATGTAGTTAATGGAATCGCATAAATTATGTTCCTGAAGTGTTTTAAGGATATGTAAAATAAATTCAGTATTGTTTTTTTTTCAATTTGAAGCATCTTAAATTTTGTTGAATGGACTTGGGCACCTTCAAATTTTATAATGAATCTGGTTGTTAATTTTGAAAGTGGCCTAACTCCATTCTTGATAAGAAAACGCATATTATTCACTTAATAATTGCCACTATTTTAATAGGAACTATAAATTTAACACCCTTAGATACACTTAAGCAGTGCGACTCATTAATGTCCTATACGTATATTTTTAAATCCATTGAAACGCAAACCCTTAAATATCTCGATTTTAAGATAAATGGACTTAGGCCACTTTCAGAATAAACGGCTCATTTTTTAATTCGTCTGTTTTGCTCGTGCAATTTTGCATAATTAGCACCAGTGCGAATCGGTTTTATATTCGCAAGATCTGAAATTTTAGACGTTCTATTTTAAGATGGCCTTCAATCGACGATCTATTGAACACAGTTACGCTCAACAGAACATCGTACAGGCGCCGAATAACGTAAACCACTGACCCAATAAAAAATATTGACTTTTTTCACGAATTTTTAGAACAAGTGGCAAGGTCTTGTACAGAACCGATAATATTCGTCGATTTATTTAGTCGAACATAATAATCAAGAGGGAATTGCTGGTGATTGAAACAGACCAGGATTATTCTGATCGTCTTAAAATTACTTATAACAATATTGAAATAAAATTTTCGTTTTTCTCGTTTGAAAGGTTTTGTAAAGAATCGTTCAGTAACGTATTTTGGGATTTTCTTCGCAGGATCAGGAACACTTGAAGCCGCAGATCGTCCACGCACTTTCCAATGCAGAACTTTACTGTTTGGCGTTGGCGAACATCTATTCGGATCCAAATTATCACAATCAGAACCACTGCGGCATTCTGCAGGCCCTTGCCAGAAAAGGTGTTTACCTCACGGAGCCAAATAACACTCAACTCACCGAAACGATCCTCATTCAAAATTCACCACTGAAGATGGTAAGAATTTATTTTGCTAGTTCAACGCCCCTCCTCTTACAGTACTATAACTACCACCGTTCAAATGTCTATGTAGCCCCCAAAGGCAGAATCTAACGGCGTTAAATCACACAATACCCAATTAACACTAGAACGACCAAGCACTAAATGCAACTGGCATACATTGCCTTATAATAACAACAAAATAAGCTTTTAAGAGATTTCATTTCTTCTTTCTAGATTTCGTATTAGTTTTGTTTAAATATCTACTTCGATAGAGAAGTTTATTAAAAAATTTTCTCATGGAAACATATTTATAATTTCAATATCTCTAAAAGAAAAAATTAGGAGCAAGTCATTTTGACCCATCCGGTAGTTCTAGTGTTAACTAACGTCACCACTTTGCATAAAAGACGTAGAAATGAATTTTTCATTTCGCCAAACTTGTTCAGAATCTGTGGAGCACATTGAAATAGTCACCGATACAATCAAATTGAACCATTCTCGTATGTATGTACGAGTATATTATACATCGCGTATATACATGCAATTCACTTGTACAATACTGAAATGTTGTACAACATGAAAAGAAAAATATATAGAAGGGAAATATTCTAGTATTCGATTTCAATGAAATTTGGCACAATGTGTTCAGTTTGGTCCAACTCGAGATATAGGATAGTTTTTATCTCAATTTATAGTCGCAATATTTTTTTATTGCAAATTATTATAATTATCTGTGAGTTCTATAAGTTTCTAACGGATGAAAAAAGTTTCTAACAGATTGAACTATTGGACTATGAGATGAATAAAATATAAAATTCTAATTTTGTGTTGATTTCTGCTTAGTATCAACTCTACGAACATTTTTATCAATCGCTTCCATTTTTTATCAATCCGGTGGGTTTTTACATCGGCTACAATGTTTTCGTCTTTATTCGTAAATAATAATTTGACTGTATTGACTAGTTTACTACAATATAATTCAAGGTATAGCTTAGTCACAGCAACGCGTGGCCAGGACCGCTAGTAACTAATATTTATTTCTATTTTTACATAGCGAAATTATCGTGAAATACCTAAATATTACAAGATCAACAATAAAATCAAGCTAGAGAGTTGTATCTGTGTTTTAATCATTCTTTTGCAGAAAACGGGTAAGTGTCCGGTGACTTATGGACGGGAGTGTACTTCTTGTGGACTCATTAGTCTCTATGAAAAGAGAGAGCCAGAAAGCGAGTAATTAAATGACAATTTTGACACCCTGGGTCAAAGTAGACCCGGGCATTTCCGCCACCGGGTGGTGTTATAAAGTCTATCATTACAAGTGCTGTCCTTTTCTACGTTCGGTCACAAGAAAATAGTAACCCTACACGATCTATGTCACAGCACAGAGGATTTAGATCGAAACTTTACTGTATAAAATTTCTAAAACCTGTCAATTTAGCAGAGTTAGGTTTACAAACCAATTTCGTCACATTAGCAATATTAAACTAGATCCAAAGACATGTAATTTAATTATTTGTACAAGAGAAAGTCATTCCCAGATAGCACAGAGACGTCTTAAAGACGTCCTTAAGACGTCTGTCGAAGACGTTCAGACGTCTATAAGACGTCTTCCGAACGGCTTCTGAACGTCTCTGGAACGTCTTTGTGAAAAAACTGTACGTCTTAAAGACGTCTTTAAGACGTCTCGAAACAGACGTATTCAAGACGTCCTGAAACAGGCCCCTAATAGCACAAAAATATTAGATAGATGTTTGTAAAATATTGGAAAAATATTTTTTAAGCCACATTTTTTCTTATGAGAAAAATATTGAATTTGAATATTGTATACATGTACAAAAAATATAAATTGAATGTTTGTTATAACAAAAAAACTAAATAAATAAAAAAAATAAATTAAAAGAATGTTTTTCAGCATATCCGCGAACATTAACATTTTATGCTTTATTTATTTATTTAACTTATTTATTTATTTATCTACTTATTTTGATGTATTACTTTTCTGTGCACTTCCTTGTTGATGGAATGTTCAGTTTGATAATCAATTACAGTTTGTAAAGCTTTTCTCTAGCAGTTTAGAATGACAGAAACGTCGAGAAATGAAACGTCTTAAAGACGACTCGTAAAAGACGTCTTTTACGAGACGTAAAAACGATGTCTTTTACGAGACGTCTTTAAGACGTCTTAAAGACGTCTTTAAGACGTCTTAAAGACGTCTTTTCAGGACGTAAGACGTTCAGACCAAAAATGGACGTAAAACAGACGTCTTTAAGACGTCGCGTGCTATCTGGGATTATACGTGTTTAAAACATTGTGTGATGTAGTTTTCTGGGAAAATTACTTTTAATATTTAGGAAAACTCACGAGTTGTATCTGTGTTGTAATCATTCTTTTGCTGAAAACGAGTAAGTGTCCGGTGACTTATGGACGGGAGTGTATCTGTTACATTTGTAGTTCGGTACGTGTAGTGTTAAACTGATATTTCATTCGAGAAAAATGATGTTGAATACAAGATTGAAAGGTGTTTGTGATAAAATTTCCAGCCAGAAATGATATTTACTTTGTCTGTTTCGTTCCAGTCTGCGCATATGGCTGTGATAGAGGGCCTGATGGTCTTGTACGCGAAGGAGGTGGTGACCGGGGACCGACTGGTGTCCGCGATCCGTCGGTTCGACCCCCAGGCGGACGTCGAGACCCCGACAGACCACGAGAAGGGTCTTCTCCTCTGGATAAGCCACGCTTCGCACGCGTTGATCGCGAAAATCCAGACCGAGGAGGGCGCCGGTGATAAGACGCGACTGCCAGAGCTACCCGCTGCCAAGGACTTCCAATCACTGTGCGATGGCGTCGGTCTGGCCGCAGTCGTCGCGTTCTACTGTCCCGGAGAGCTCAACTGGATGGACATCCGGGTGTCGAAGAGACCCTCCGTCGCGGACGCCCTGCACAATCTGTCGTTGGTCCACGCGTTTTGTAACAGATGTTTACCCTATTCCATTTTTCACATGCAACCCGAGGACGTCACGTACATGAGGGGGTAAGAACGCTCTTGAGTCCTCAAACACCACCCTTCCCTCTCAAAGATAGACCTTGGCGCAACCACCGACCTTGGCTCGATGCAACAATGAAACACAGTGGTTTCTCTATACACAGGGTGTCCCAGCATCGGTAGTGCAACCAAGGTGGGGGTGATTCTACATAAAAAAAACAAATCGAAAATAAAGAATAAAATTTTCTCATTTGAGGTTTCGTTCTCGAGAAAATCGGTTTTGAATATTCAGCGAGTACGCGTACACTTAATTATGGTTTAGATGCATGGATCCCGATACAAGTCATATGTCACTTATAAGTAGTACTAATATCATTGGTATCAAGATGATGTGCTGTATTACTCTCATTTCTGCCTATGGATTTAGAGTGAATTTAAATGAAAATAAGACATGTAATTTAGTTACTAACTTACTTTATTAATGCAAAAATTGTTGGAAATGTTGCCCATTGTGCTGCATACACAACTGTACTCGCCGAATTAAATTCGTATGAACGCATTCTAATGTATTCTGTACCTTTAATTCTTCAAATATTAAAACGATCCTCGCTTTTAGTTGAGGAAGGCTTCTAATCTCCTCCTCGTACACTTTTGATTTAACATGACCCCATGGATAGAAATCAAGGGGTGTCAAATCTGGGGATCTTGGTGGCCAGTTTATTGGACCACCACGGCCAATCCAAACTTCGTGTAGTTCATTCAATAAATTCTTAACTTCTCGAGAAAAATGTGGTGGGGCACCATCATGTTGGAAAATGAGATTTTGTCTAATAGCTAGAGGTACGTTTTGGATTGATAGAAACTGTTAGTCAAAACCGAAGATAATAACATACCAAGGCACCAAATGAAACTGTGAGAAGTGCTCAGAACGTCATGCCAACAGGAATGTACAGAAGTGGAATCCTAAACAAAAGTCTGTATCGAGATCCATCTATCTAGGCCATAGTTAACACGTTGACTGTCATGTCACCCATATGTGGTCCAGGTTTTAAAATGAATTTTTACGTTAATATATTCATTGCACCAGATTTGATTTGGATCTATAAAATGCAAGAAAGTAGGAGGACTACTCCATATGATACATTTAATTATTTTCAATTTTTATTTCATTAAGTAACTTACTTTGATTTTACGGAATTTTTGAGGTTTCTAGTTTGCCAATCAAAGTGTTAAGTGTACGCGTACTCGCTGAATATTCAAAACCGATTTTCTCGAGAACGAAACCTCGAATGAAAAAATTTTATTCCTTATTTTCGATTTGTTCTTTCATGTAGAATCATCTCCTTCTCGGTTGTACCACCGATGCTCTGGGACACCCTGTATAAGGGGCCAAGTCATAGAATAGTATCTCCTGGACGATATGTGTCCTGGACCCGTGTTTTGGACTTATATCGAGTGAATATTGTATATAGAGAATTCACTGTATTTTTCAAAATCTTGCCATATCTGTCCTTCGGATTCCAAGGACCTTGAAGTTCTTTGTTGTCTGAACACTTTCTGCGCAAACAAGATCAACCCGTTAGAATGATTGTGCTTTCTCGAACCGATCGATTTTCTGTGACCAGGTCCATGAAGCAAAATTTAGTCGTATTTCTGGCGGACATGTACAACGTGTTGGAGATCCACCCGGCGAAGTGTGTCCGTTATCCCGGCGAGGAAAGGGCGATGCAGTTCTTAGATGGTACGTAGTGCACTTCGTCTATCGAATGACAATCGCGGTTAATAGCGTTCGAGAGATTTGTTCGACACTATGAACGGCGCCCTTCGTTTCGGGAAGGGTTTCATGAATATTTTGGTATTGGATTAATATGATTGGTGACGGCTGCGTACATTCTGTATTGGACTTACCCGTTCTATATAATTTATTTTGTTATACTTTTTTCCATGGAGTCCCGTTTCTGCTGCGAGCAACAACGTGTCTTCTTGCGAATACTTTGCGCCCGGGGTCTTGTTGAATCGTGGATCTTTATGCGTTTATGGCTGAATAAATTTTGATACGTGTTGCACACCAGATTCCGTATTGACGCTAGAACCACCGCCAGCACGATTTTCCGCAAAAAATTGTCTTAATCACTTGCACTTGCGTAACGAATTGGAAGTAAGCCACCACCCCGAGTGATCAGGTAAATCTAGCGTTAATATTACGTTGTTTCGAGTCGATTCGCATAATCATCCGCGGTCTTCAGACTACAGCAATATATTCGACGAAAGATGTTTGAAATTTTTCTTGTTCACAAGATCGCTCCTCTCAAATAGATCGTTGCACACGTTTCGCAATATGTTTCCGGCATAGCGATTCAGAGTAATCGAAGCGGATCTATCGATTCTGTCGTTCAGAATCGCAGAACAATTGATCAAAGCGCGCTTAATCCGCGGAAGATAGAATCGCACGAAAGAAGCGAAGATTGCCCGCAGCCGGAACGGTATCACGCTTTTTATCAGTGTCAGTACACACACTCGTTCCCAGTCTCGAGATCCAGGTCCTTAGCAGCGACTAATTAAACGCATCTAATTATTCTTTAACCGAGGAAGCTTCCGATCGAGTCGTTCGAAACACGCGACTTCCATGATTCTCGGGAAAAAAACATGCGCGCTGTACGATGAACAACATTCGCGAGCTCTGTTGTGCAGCGAGTTTTTGCATAAACAACATTTTCTGCTCAACTTTCGTTCCGCCATTATTTACCGCACTGCTGCGAAACCGAAAAGTCGTAAGGAATTCCACAACATTTCATTGAAATTTCATCCCTTTCTACGGGTAATTTCCAAATTATTTTTCAAAGACAATGGCCAGGGCAATTAGTTTGAAAATTTTCCTAAAGAATTAATTTTTAACGAGTCTGTTGTGAATTATAATAGCGACTATTATTACCAAATTTAACCAGTTAAAAATTGAATTTTAACCCCTTGCACTATTATTTATTTTGTGATTATAATGATTAGAAATTCTTCGTCGTTCAGAATTTCGTAGGAAAAGAAAGATAGTTTATATTTATTGGATGCCTATCTTTTCTCCAAAGGATATACAGGGTGAGTCACCAAACGTTACCACCTCAAATATCTTTGTTGTTTCTAAAGATACGTAAAATATGGTAAGGACAAAGTTGAATGGTACAATGGGGCTGACACGATGCAAAAAAAAAAATTTTGTTTTTATGTCATTTTTTTGGAGATATCAAGGTCACCAAGACTTTTTTAAATGGAACCACCCTTTTTTAAACACCTACAATGATAGTCCCTTTCATTAGGAATTTAGTGACTATAATTAGTCCAAGGTGATTCAAGGTCAAGGACAGAAAAAACGTATAAAACTAAAATATGGAAGCAAAATACGTTTATCACGGTTGAAACGTTTATCGTAGTTGAAGTAAACATACTAAGGTCCTTCAATGTTATTCAGCATTCTTATTTACTATCAGTATGTTTCCAAACGCGATTCCGCTATGTTATATTCGATGACTGAAAAGTGTGATATGATCACGATTTTCTGTGAATGTAGAAAAAATGCAGTGCAGGCCCGACTACTTTATGAAGAAAGGTACCCCGAGCGAAACACTCCTTCTAGACGTACTTTCACTAATACGTACAGGTTGTTTCGAAGTACTGGAAGTGTACATGCAAGACAGTACAAACGGAAGAATCCCACGACTAATGAAGACAATGAAATTAATATTTTAACAGCTATAGCTGTCAATCCTCACGTGAGTACGAGAAAAATTGCCCGGGAAGCAGGCATAAGTCAAAGTAGCGTAATACGAATTCTGGCCCGACATAAATTTCATCCGTTCCACATATCGCTCCATCAAGAATTGCACGGGAATGATTTTCAAAATAGAATTAACTTTTGTCAATGGGGATTGCTTCAAAATCATTCATTTTTTTCTAATGTCTTGTTTACGGACGAGGCAACATTTACTAATCATGGCTCAATTAATCTACGGAACGCCCATTATTGGTCTGTGGATAATCCGCCCTGGCTGCGAGACATTGATCATCAAAGACAATGGAGCGTAAACGTGTGGTGTGGTATTTTGAACGACAAAGTAATTGGACCATATTTCGTTAACGGAATGATGACGGGACAGAAATACGCTCAATTTTTGCAAGAAGATCTGCCAATTTTGTTAGAAGATGTCCCTTTACAAAATCGCTACGATATGTGATACCAACATGACGGTTGTCCTGCTGATTATGCACGAGTAGCAAGAGAAACGTTGGATTCTCGATATCCAAACCGATGGATTGGACGAGGCGGAACAGTTTCATGGCCAGCACGTTCGCCTGATTTGAATCCACTGGATTTCTTTTTATGGGGTCTGCTAAAAGAGACCGTGTACACGGATGCTCCAACAACAGTTGAAGATATGCGTCAGCGTATCATCACAGCATGTACGAATATCACGTCGGATACACTTATCAGAGTTCAACATTCCTTCAGAGCTCGTTTACAACAATGTATCGACGCAGACGGCCATCATTTCGAACATTTATAAAATACAGGTATTCTGCTTCCATATTTTAGTTTTACGTTTTTTCTGTCCTTGACCTTGAATGACCTTGGACTAATTATAGTCACTGAATTCCTAATGAAAAGGACTATCATTGTAGGTGTTTAAAAAAGGGTGGTTCCATTTAAAAAAGTCAAGATGACCTTGATATCTCCAAAAAAATGACATAAAAACAAAATTTTTTTTTTGCATCGTGTCAGCCCCATTGTACCATTCAACTTTGTCCTTACCATATTTTACGTATCTTTAGAAACAACAAAGATATTTGAGGTGGTAACGTTTGGTGACTCACCCTGTATATATATCAACTACAACAAAGTAGATTTTTATTTCGGTTTAAAGCAAATTAATAACATACATGTTTGTTACACTCTGTTCAGAATCTTCATCACGAGTCTGACTCGATATTGTAGGGCAACGGGTTAAAATCAAACAATGACGAATATACACGTCGAACGCAGGCTAAATGCCGCTATTATAAATTTTACGAAAAAACTAAAGCAAAGCGTGAAAGAATTACATTTTTATTCGATAAGAAATTAACAATTCATTAACGTTAATCGCACCGCAATAGAGGTTCGGTTCGACGTGTATACACGTCGAACACGCTTAACTGGTTAATTAGAGAAATTTGTTTGGATTCTTGTAGTACGATAGAGAGATTTGTCTCATCGCGCAGTGCATAGTATTTTCCTTTTTTTTTTTTTCGAAAGAATCATGGACGTCCCTCGGGAACGATTTCGAGCGATTGCTGTCCCGTCGATCGTTTGTAACAGATTATTCCTGAAGAACGATGCGAAAGAAAAAAGAACGGAATAACAGACAAAATGACAGCAACGATCCTCCACGTATATATCTAAAAAATATATATGTACCACTTGTAATGTAAAACTATAATATTTCCATATATTTCTATGGCGTAACCCTCTTGATGCTTGACAACAACGCTATCCTCGCCTTCTTCTTTCGTCAACTTCCGGTTGCCAATGAACGAATACGGTGCGGTGACGGGTGCAGCCTGCCCGCGCAATAGTCATGGTGTAGCTCATAAAAGAAGTCTGCCACAGTCTATAGCTCCGATACCTGATCTGAGAAGCAACCTCTCCGTATCCGCGCCAGGCTTCACAGGTATCCACACGTTACCAAATCATGAAAAAAAAACAAAGAAAAAAGAAAAGAAAAAGAAAAGAAAGCCTATATAAGGTGGTCCTCTCTTTTCGGTCGCGCGTGTCTTCGCAGACGATTTCGTACCAAGATGGACAAAAGAGAGTCAAAAAAGTAAAAAAAAAAAAAAAGTAAAAAGAGGAAAGAAAAGTTCCGAGCGACCTCTTCGAATTTCGTCGTTCGTTTCTCGATGTTTACTTTCGTCTCTGATTTCTTCTTTAGTTGTGTTTCTTTCTGTTCCACCCTCTCGGACCACTGCGCTTTAAATGCGCGACGCATTTTCACTTCGTTCGATTTGAAATCGTTAACGAAGATTTTCGAAATAATCGTTTCAAAGAGAGAAAGAAAAACGTTTCGAACTTGAATCAGCCAGCCAGATGGAACGCCGCATGGCACGCGCTCTCGACATACAGTAAATATTCATTTTAAGGCAGTGCCAACCTTCCCTGCTTAAGGGGTTATATGAGCCGTTTATTTTGAAAGTGGCCTAAGTCCATTTATACTTAAATTGAGATATTTAAGGGTTTGTGTTTCAACGCAATTAAAAATACACGTACAGGATACTAATGAATCATACTGCTTAAGTGTATCTAAAGGAGTTAAATTTATAGTTCCTATTAAAATAATGGCAATTATTAAGCGAATAATATGCGTTTTCTTACCAAGAATGGAGTTAGGCCAGTTTCAAAATTAACAACCAGATTCGTTATAAAATTTGAAGGAGCCCAAGTCGATTCAGCACAATTTAAGATGCTCCAAATTGAAAAAAAAAACAATACTCAATTTACTTTGTATACCTTTACAACACTTCAAAAACACAATTTATGCAATTCAGGACATTTTCCAACTACATAAATTACATAACAATTCACTGCTCATCTACATTTTGTGGTGTCAATACAATATTTTCGAACTTTCTCGGTCTACCCCGACGTGCTAATAAATCCAGGATTTCAAACTTTGCATTCTCATCCATTGATATCTTATAGAAAATTGACATGGTTCATCTCTCAAAAAACGCATCCAACATATTTTTAACCAATTTATTGTTTTTCCGTTAGAATTCTTTACCATTTTAAAAATTGTATCCTCCAAAAATTTTGTTGATATGAAATCCTCTTTAAAGTTATTACCTTTCCGGCACTTTTTGATAATGTCCTTCGGACGTTAGACCACTTCCAAATTGATGGTTTTAATTATTGAAATAACTGCGAAAACTTATGGGTCCAAAATTGTCGTATGTACTCTGAATATACTTAACCGCAAATGTTGTTTATGACAGCTCATTTGAAATTGTATACGTAATTACGGGCAACAAAGGATAAATGACAAATGGAGTTAGGCCACTTTCAAAATAAACGGCTCAATTATTGAACTAACTCTGAAAACTTGTGTGTCCAAAATTATCGTATTTACTCGGAATATAAGTAACATCAAATGCTTAATTGATAGATAACTTGAAGTTGTACGTGTAACCACGGGCAACCGGAAATAATTGAAAAATGGACTTGGGCCACTTTCAAAATAAACGGCTCATATACAGTTAGGAGGCCCAAAAAAAGCGATTTTTTAAGAATTTTTCCTGAGAACACCTTTACATTTATTAATGTAAAAATTTGTACACATATTATGTTCACTTTTAACTGTATTTGAACATTTTTTATTTGTAAAAATAATAATTTTGAAACCTGCTATAGCTGATCTCCTGAAGCTCCTCTAAAAAAAGGCGCCTTGCGGTGACCACTATATCTCTGGCCTGGATCATCAAAAATGAAAAAACCAAACTGATTTCGTTAAAGAAATGTATAATCTAGTAATTAATCGAAGGAATAAGCAAAATGAAATTTTGTGACAAAATGGCAGCTTTTCAAAGAAAAAAATCGATTTTTCACAAAAATTTTGGCCTTAAATTGTTTATAAAAAAAAATATTCATCGGAGAGAAAAAAGATTCGATTAATTACTAAAAAATATACTTAAGAAGCTTGAGTTAAAATTTGAGAGTGATCGGTTCACGCGTTTCCGAGAAATCTTGGTCACCGACTTTGAAAACACAGTTTCGAGAAAAACGCGTCGAAAGATCGCGTTGAAATGCTCTGACGCTCTCAAACGCTCTGACACGTCTTTACAAATATGCGTGTAACTTCGAAAATAATTGCCGGATTGACTTGAAATTTTTTGTGCGTATACTTAAATATACAGGGTGTCCCAGTTTTTTCCGGCCAAACTTTGCCAGCGTGTTCTACATGCAAAAGAAAGAAAAAGATGTTATATGAACATATGCTCTTAAATGTTTTATTAAGGAGTTACAACTAATAATACAAAATGATAATGAACTGGCATTTCGTCGACACAGCGTACGAACGTATTATGAATATCTCTGTTTGTGTTTACATAAAGTCTTATGTTTACTTGCTGAAGTAGTTGATATCGACATTTTTTATTAACGTTTTATTAACCAGTTAACATTTCAAAATGACGTCCGTTATTACGAATACAGGATTGGCATCTAACAAAAATTGACCCTATCGTATTACTAATTTCTTCTTCAATTTGTGATTGAAAATCGTTATTAGTACGAATTGCACGCACGTACCACTCACAAAAACGTATCCTCCTTTCATAATCTTCAGGCAAAAGTTCCTGTACAAGTGTATAATGATATAGATATCTACCATCACCATGTAATGTTCGCCAGATTGTAGATCTTGGAATTTGTAGTCGATGCGATGCATTTCGAATACTTTCTCTCGGGTTATTGTCAAAGGTATTTAAAATTCTTCGACAGCGATTTTGATTACGTACTACTGATCCATAAAATTGATTTTCTTCACTTTCATGACGAATTGAACCGGTGTCACCTATTTGTTGACGAATTCTCATAAACACTGACCGATGTGGTATTCTTCTTTGCGGGAATCTCCGCTGATATTCCTTTACAGCAGCTCGGGCACTTCCATTACAAAAACCATAAATAAAATGCATATCAGCGTATTCACGATTGGAAAATTCTCGTGGCATCTCGATATGAAGTCGTGCAGCGTACTAAACATTATTAGCTCAGTAGAAATCAATGTCGATATCAACTACTTCAGCAAGTAAACATAAGACTTTACGTAAACACAAACAGAGATATTCATAATACGTTCGTACGCTGTGTCGACGAAATGCCAGTTCATTATCATTTTGTATTATTAGTTATAACTCCTTAATAAAACATTTAAGAGCATATGTTCATATAACATTTTTTTCTTTCTTTTGCGTGTAGAACACACTGGCAAAGTTTGGCCGGAAAAAACTGGGACACCCTGTATGTACATTACGAAAATGAAATTAAAAAAAACGATTTTTTGAAAATTCTAACTGTATATAACCCCTTAAGGCAGTAAAAAGAACCGCGAGACTGCCTTAAAATGAATATTTACCGTAATCGTTTCAAAGAGAGAAAGAAAAGTGTTTCGAACTGGAATCAGCCAGCCAGATGGAACGCAGCGTGGCACGCGCTCGCTCGACATACTGTTTCTTTTATTCATCATCGGCCGAATTTCGAAGAATGAGAAAATGAGATTGTCGAGCTAACGGTCTCGTTTGAATTGGAAAGCAGGCGAATCTCGGCGTCACTTTCGTGCCACCTGTAGATTTATGCCGACGCTTTCGAGATCGTTCGCCGGCAATTACGTGCGGCGGCGTCTTAATTGTTGTATTGATATTTATTTAAAAGCGTGGAAAACTCGACGGTCTTTTTTCAAGGTTCAAGCGAGAAAAGCCGACTTTCAGGTGATTAGGCGGTTCGCTTCCTAGGCCGCTAATTATTAAACGCATTGCTCATGAATTATGAATTGTTATTGTCATGACTTGTGCCGACCTAGTTGGACGCGGTCTTTTGCGTATGAAATTCTATACCGTGTTCGTGTGTATTCACGAGAAAAAAATCAAAAATTTTCCATACTTTTCGAAATGGTCGTTCTTGAAATCAATTTCGGTTGAAATCGTTCGTTTAACCCCTTGCACTACTATTTATTTTGTGATTATAATGGTTAGAAATTCTTCATCGTTCAGAATTTCATAGAAATAAAAGATGGTTTTTCTCCAAAGGATATATACAGTCGAGTCGGAAAGTAAGTTAACGACTGGTATATGCAGGCAAATGAATATGACATGTCTTTACTCTTTAATAATGATAATATATGTTTTACTAACATATTTGTTTATTTCCTTACACCTCCTAAATAAAAACAATACAATAACTTGATTTTATTCATCGTATTCATTGCCTACATATCACCAAATGTTAACTTACTTTCCGACTCGACTGTATATCAACCACAACAAAATAGAATTTTATTTCGATTTGAAGGAAATTAATAACGTTCACATTTATTAGACTCTGTTCATAATCTTCGTCACGAGTCTGGCTCGTTATTGTAGAGCAAGGGGTTAAGAATTAAGGGGAGAATTCATTTTCTTAATACGAACGTGCCTTTTCTTTTCTTCGGTCCCGATGTTAATTCGCGAGAGCGAGTTCAAACAATCGAATTGAAATGCATTGAGAACGGAATACACCTCGGGGGAAGAAAAAAAAAACCATTTGCTCCCGATGGCTGTAGTATGAAATGCGTTTTGCATTTAAAACGTGGCCCGTATTTAGATTAGCTGTGCAAGAAACCGGCGTGACTGTTAGGCACACCGCTTTTTATTAACGATTTAATTTGCATAGTACTCTCTGTGTGAGTGTGCCATCAAACTATAGTTAGCGGTCCTGGGCAAATAGGTCTGCATGCACCTTGCATCAGCGTCAGGCTCCTAATTTTTTGGCTGTTCAGTTGCTTGCGTTGTCGTTGGCTTCCGGTTTCCTACATTTTTCGTTTTGCATGCTGTCTATATTGTCTTGTATTGTTCAGCGACGCAGGGTGAAGTCTGGACGACTCTCATTAATACATATATAAATAGTCAAACAAATATATATATATCTGTGTATGTATATCCACTCCATATTCAGTTAGTATACCTTGTTTGCAACGTACATTGTGTCTATGTTATATGCGTGTTTTGTATTTTTCTGTCTGTTCACTAATACGTTCTGCGTTTCTCTTTACGTTCACGAAATACATATTCTCGATGGTTTCACCGATTGTTCAGACGATTGTGTTTCACACGACAATTAGAGACGCTAGAATTTTAGTCGGTAGTATCGATCAACTCGTAACCATTCGATAAGTGTACACATTCATTGACTGTCTAATGACTGAAGAGCTTCCGTTCCTTAGAAACTTTAGTCCGAGGCGTTTGCGCGCGTCGAAATTTCTATCCGGACGAGAAATCATCGCTTGGACCCCTTGCAGTACGATTTATTTCACGGTTTCAGTGATTAGAACTTTTTTGTAATTTATAATTTCCTAAAAAAAAAGTTGAAAATTTATATCTATCGCATGCGTATATGTTCTCCGATAGCTGTACATTAACAACGCCAAAATAGAATTTTATTTCGATTTAAGGGCAATTGATAAGAAACATATTTATTAAACCCTGTTCAGAATCTTCATCACGAGTCTGACTCGATATTGTAGGGCAAGGGGTTAAACTACCAAAACAAAAAAATGCCATAATCTTCGCTTTCACGGAATGAAAATTTCTTTGAAAATTCTTTGAGAAAAGCGTGCATAGAAATTTCGACCGCAAATCTCGCGCGGTCAATCCTCCCGAAAAAACCTTCATCCTCCCATACGTCAGAAATGACTGCTGACTTAGATATTGGTGCTATTTTCCACGTGCGTGCGTAAACGATCGATTCAGCATTGCATTGTTTTCTAGTTGCGAAAGCAGCGTCGTCCTCCTCTGTGAAGAAGTCGCAATCGTTGCAACAGACCGCTGAAAATTACTCTCACGACGACAGGTACGTTCTTCATCTTTATTTTTTTCACGCTGCGGATCGAACGGTCCATGTGACTCGGCTCAACCATAAATAATTCTTCTAGTTACCATCCTCTCGATTTCCGTGTTTCTAAACGGTTTCTGTTTTACAGACGAACGGGGAGCGAGGAGAGTTTCGTGGTCCACCGTGGCAAAGGCATTCCTACGTTGAGCTCCGTGGCAGATGAGAAGTCAGTAGCTAGAGCAGATGCCGCTGGTCGGCCGAGCAACTGGGAAGAACAAAGGAGAAGTTCTTACGCGGGTCGCCGATCCAGGCGCAACAGCGTTTCCGACGATTCTCAGCTGACCATAGAAAACTTTGGCGGTTCTCAGGTTTGTTGTCACCATTCGTTCCCCCTAGCCATGATTAATATAGCTGGAGAGCGTCTGATCAGGGTGTAGGCTACCAACAGGGCCTGCCAGGACGCGATACTTGGCTTCAGGTAGCTAATTTCTGCTCGAAAGAAATCAACTGATCGTCTACCAGGCCTATAGAACAGTTAACTAGTTGGTAGGAGAAAGTGTAACAACTGCTTATAAATTAGTACAATGGGCTACCAAGATAGGCTAGAAATGAGTTTAAGGCTAAATTGTTAAAAGAAAGAAACATTCAGCTAGGAACAGCTAATAAAAATTAGTAAGGGAAAATGTATTTGAGACATTATTAGGACGAGTTGCCAAAGTGGGCTACCAAGAGGAGCTGGAGGTCCTCAAATTTGTTAGAAAAAGGAAATCAGCTGGTGGGTTATACTAGGCTTAGAATAGCTAACTAGTTAGAAAGGGATAATACGTATAGTTAACTGATAAACTTGATAGTTTAAATCAGGATGGGTTAGCAGGCTTAGCTGGCATGATGAACTGCTAACCTAGGAGTAGCTGACTTATTAAAGTACCTAACACACTTGGGCTACCAAGAGGAGCTGGAGGTCCTCAAATTTTTTTAGTAGAAGGAAATCAGCTGATGGGTTATACTAGGCTTAGAATAGCTAACTAGTTACAAGGGGATAATACGTATAGTTAACTGATAAACTTGATAGTTTAAATCAGGATGGGCTAGCAGGCTTAGCTGGCATGATGAACTGCTAACCTAGGAGTAGCTGACTTATTAAAGTACCTAACACACTTGTGGTACATAATTTGTTAGTAGAAGAAAATGTAATAGATTGATGGGTTACCACAGAACAGTGTACAAGGTGAAAATTAGATAGATCTAATTTTACTCTAGAGAGTAATGTCATCGACTGATTATATTTATCTTTCGCAGGACAACTTGCACAACTTCGGCAGAAATCCGGACAAGGAGGTCGGCGTCCACATTGGCAAGAGGAACACGACCGAGCCAACGTTGCCAGCACGGTCAAGCGTTCAGGACGTGTACGGCAGCGGTGTGCAACACATACTATCGGACAACGGTTATGGGAACGACGAGCCTCCGAGATTGAGAAGACAAGCCTCGAACTCGAGCTTGGACAACGTTGCGCTGAAGCAGATCTTACATTCCAGTGATAACGATAATTCGGAAGGGGACAACACGTCGAAATTGGCCAGCTTCGCGAACTTGAACAGGCAAAGCTCCGATAAAGGAATCAACTTGACTTACACCGAGTCCGAGGACGCCACCACCAAGTCGAATCTGACGATTAAGAAACACGGCCAGACGAACGGGAATGGGAACGGCGAGAAAAAGACAACGTTCGCCACGCTGCCGAACACGACCACGTGGCAGCAACAGAGCAACCAACAATTACAGCAAGTCGAGCAACATTCTGTCGGTGCGTATACATTTGTTAGGAAGGTCGCTTCATGTTGTGCAATTCGAGAAACCATTCTTTCTTTACTTTTACGTTCGTTGGTACCTGCAATTTTGATGCATATATTAAAGAAAATAAGTATTCCGAATATTTCAATGACAGTGGATTGACACTACGTTCGAATCTTGTAGAACGTGTATGTTAAAATGATGTCGGTGTTCCCATTTTATGTATTTTGCCTGACAAAAGGGTTTCTAGACACGAAACGACCTTCTTAACGTGCATTCAGCTGTTTAACGAGAACGATAAGAAACTGACGAACCGAATAAAATTCATACGAGCAGATGAAAACGGTGGTAACACGATTATGGCCTCACAACTGAATAATATTAGATTGAAACTGGAAGAGAAACGTCGTCATATAGAGAACGAGAAGAGGAGGATGGAGGTGGTCATGTCGAAAACGCGTCAGAAAGTGGGGAAAGCTGCGTTCTTGCAAGCTGTTTCGAAGGTAAAGCGTGCTGTTACGTTAAAAGTTTACGATCTCGGAACTCGTGTTTCCCATTTCGAGCGTCACACATCATTTCCAGCCAGATCACATTCTTCATGGTCATTTTAATGATTTGTTTCTTTTTATTCTGATACACACGACATCGATCGAATCTACAGTAACGAACATCTAAGGATACATTTTTTCAAACGAACATTCAGTCGTCTTAAACGAGCGAGAGTACACAGGAATTGTCAATATGAAACAGAGCATTGAATACAGCCATGAGTTACTCGATATCTAGCCACAGGCTGTTCGGTACGGAGCAATGTATAATTGTATTGTACGTCGGACACTAAAAGAGTTTCTTTTTCTTCTGTAACACACACAAGATTCATTTGGGTTTACAAGCTGCACTATATATCCGTTCCATTTTTTTTTCTTTTTTGCGTACGATTTTTTGATTTTGTTTCTACATTACGTATCTGGCTGTGTTACTATTTACCGATTACTTTTGTCAAGTAGAATCCTCGAGCGAGCTTTTGCAGTTAATCGTTTTTTTATTACAGGTTAAAGCGGCACTATTTTTTCTAATATTCATACGTTCCTTTTAACATCTATGTACCACTAGTTTGTCGAGCAAAGAATCTGTGTATATGTAGTTGCAAATGCGACGTAATATTGACGCCTGTCACGTGGTGAAAGCAGATAATCTTGATTGCCCGCTACGTTATTGTAATATATATATTTTTTTTTCTTTCTCACCTTTCAGCTGTTCTTGGTGGTAAGCGCATGCCGAAGCGATAATGTTTGCGTGACTACCAAACCACAGTTATACGTAGATTCGACAGATTGTATAATAAAATAGATCATGCAGGAGATATTCCTATGTGAAAGGTTGAAAAAAGATAGTTTGTACGTTTTCTAAGAAACATATCATTCGAGCAACGTTTTAGAATTTTGTACATTTGTGCATTTTGAAATAGATACTCGTGCGAGAAAGCATTATTGCCTTCCAAGTTATACATAGGAACATTTCCGAATATTATTTTTCTATGCTACTTCTGTTTCTGTGCTTTACACGTTTTTATGCTCAAAGTTCTTTAGAAGGGAAGCACCTGAGGTATCCTACTTCGTTCAGATTATGTCTGCAGAACAGTAACACAGAGGAAATATAATACTATATCAAATTTTCAAACAATACCACCCTAAAATTTGGAAGCGATAGTGAAAAGCCTCTGTGATGCTCTTCCGCAGAAGCAGACGTATACAGAGTGCATCAAAATTTTAGACTTGCACACAGAAATAATTAACAAGAAATTCGTAAGAGATTTTCATTTCGTTCTGGCTATATCTGAATTCAAATCGGAATTTACATAAATATCTAGCGATGTCTGATTCACTCGTCCGATGCACTCTGTATACTAAAACCAAAACTGCAGTATAAATAATCCGGTGACGGTATGCATGTTTACTGTTGCTAGCCACTTTCAGCAGAGAAAGTTACATTCAGCTGTACATCTGTACATTAGCGAATTAATGAACAAAATTAATGAAGGGAATCGTAACAAGTATAGTAATCCCTCGCGGTGAAGAATATAGAAAGCAACGTTGTTCGAACATTTACATAGTACGTTTCTATTTTAGTCGAGAATGTGCGATAGGCCCTCGCACAAAAACACGAACAAAACATTTGTTTAGCCCTTCTGCACTGTACAGAAAATTGTCACGCTAACACTACCATCATACATCGAGTTGAGGAGTGAAATTTGTCCGCAACTAAATTGCAACGCGAGCAAACTATCAGCAGCAAATTAACGAATATATTTGCATAATGGATGCTATTATTAAAAATGAAGACACGCTGCCGGATCAAGTCTCATAATCTCTCTCATAAACTCTCGTAGATTGAATACCATGCTTAACAAGTGTCTTTAACAAGAGTTAATTATACTCATCTTTCCATCAATTAGAACCGTGTTTAAGAAATTTTTTTTAAATCTTTCTGGATCTTGAGAAATACAATATTCAATTTCTCTATTTAAAAGACGGGTTCATATACAGGGTGTTCACGCTATTACTAGCCAGCGTTTTTCTTGTAAATAGTAAATATTAGAAAGAAATGGAAGAGGAAAAACTAGTACTGTTTTTTATACGCAACACAATGGCGTACATAATTTTTTTGTGCTTATACTATTTCGTTACATATGAAGGTAACCTTCAATTTTTTAAATGGAACGCTTTTTGTATATCACATGAAAGCGTGTGTCTAGACGAATTCATCCTGCACAGTGACCTTCGAGGTGATGCAAGGTCAGAAATGGAAGAAACATTTAGAATATTTCATACCAATGTGTTTACAAGAGTTCCTTATTTATACGAATCAGATGATGTCATTCACATTCAGTCTGTTTACTTCTAGTTTCTACTATGACGAGACAATTTCAGTATTACTTCGGTGGACGGGAAGATGGATATGGTACGCATTTATTACCAGTGCAATGGAAATAAAAGACGAAGTAAATTGAAATACCTAGAAGAATATCCGGACAGAGTGCAACCAAATGAAAATCAGTTTGTTTTGTGTGCAAAGCATTTGAAGGAAACAGGGTCTTTCCAGAACAAGTGTCATAACCGGAAATGTCTTCTTTCTGAAGATAAAAAGTTAGAAGTTCTCTTACATTTTGAAGAAAATCCGACAACTTCGGTACGAAAAGTAGCCTTCCATTTCTGACCTTGCATGACCCTGAAGGTCACTGTGCAATATACGGATGAATTCGTCTAGACACACGCTTTCATGCGATATAAAAAAATATACAGCATTACATTAAAATAATTGAAGGTCTAACAAAATAGTATAAACACTAGTATAGTATAATAGTATAATAGTATAAAGTACTACTTTTTCCTCTTTGATTTTTTTCTATTTGCAAGAAAGACGCCGACTAGTAATAGCATGAACACCCTGTGTAAGATATATTTTTCTTTTATCTGTAACATAATCACCCTAACATGGCTGTACTGTACGGTAGGGCTAACAAATTGAAAGAACGTTTTTGTCGCGCTATGCGGGAACCTATCGTGCGAAGTAACAGCGAGTAAAAATCGATGCGAATTTATGTTTGCGAGATTGAATTGGCTTTGGTATTTAGTGCTTGAATGTAACGTTTAACTTGGCTGTGGAGACGCTCCGACCATGGTGTGTGGTGGTTGGAGGAGACATATTGGACGTGGCATATGCGGACTCCAAGTACTTAACAAGGCACGGTGGTTGGGCTGGTTACAGGGTAAGGTTAAATCTCCCTCTTCATCAACGTCCGGGGGGGACAGTCCGGCCGAAATCGGTCCCCCCACTCCTGTAACCTCCGGATCTTCGGGGGAGACCCCGACAAGCGTTTCCGAGACGACCCCCGTAACCCAACAACCCTTTCAAGAAAAGCCACAGAGACCCTTCTCGCTCAAGGTACGATATCACATAAAACAGCGTTCCAGTAGATGAAAAGAAAAACCATTTTTCCACAGAGATACTTGCTGACTCGCCGACCTCTATATAGCGATTATTTCTACATACATGCTTATGTATGGCTTTCAGACGTTTGTTACTTTTTCCTACCTCTGCCCCCCGCCCCCCTGCTGTTCATTTCGCGACTGAACAAAAAACGCAGTCACAGAGTGTATACGATACTTTCTTTTTTAACATTCTAACATACGATACAGCTGAAAAGAGCAACGACGGTACGCAACATGTAAGATCGAATGCAAGGTGCACGACTGCGTCGATGCCACTTCGTCATGTTCGATTGTTGTTAATTTGGTGACTTCCAAAGGGACCAGGCGCAGTCGAACATCCTGTATGTGCGCTTCACATGATTTTGTTTTCTTAGTCGACGGATCTCTTGATTGAGTTTACAAACAGGGAATGATTATTCCGCTTTTTTTTGTCGCTTGTACTTAGACATAGAGGAAAACGAAACGGTCCCAGTGGTCTATGAAAAGTTCGCGATAATAACTTCGCTCCCACGTAAAACAGACACGGTTTGTAAAGATGTCGTCCTCGGAATGCATGGTACAGCACCAAACACTCTTTGGACAGGAATCGTGTTCGAACAAATTTAGACTTGCTCTCAACGGTGGTGGTGGTTCTCTTCACACACTTGTATCCTAATCTGGCACGATGTATTAACAATAGAGTTCGATTCTTCGTTTTGCGAAGAGCGCGCGGTGAATTGTTTCAATATCTGTCTGACTTATCATTGACTGTGTTCACTGGAATTCCTTTTTCTGTAACTATCATCTGGCATCAGTGCAAAAAAAAACATTGTAAAAAATATTTGAACGGTATCGATTGTACATATCTCGACACGTCAGATCTTCTAAACTGTCTGTGAACTAATTTGTAATTTTACTCCACTGTCTTTCTCACGGATGGAAATTCCGTTCCTTCGCTAACGTACGATTGTATATCTACAGGAGATAGACTCGCTCGCGTAGTCGCCCGACAAATACCGATTAATCTCATGATACAGTTAATTAATACGAAACATGTATTCGCTAGACGCTAGTAGATACACAAAACAATGAGACACGCATTTGTACATTTAATTGGCCCCTGTAGGTATGCAATGTTATGACTACCAACGCGACAAATGCTTTCCCGTTTCTTGTAAATAATTTGTCTATACTTGTCCCGACGACAACAGGAAATTAGCGAGGATGTACGGGATGTAGAGCATAAGTGGTTGGAGCATGATGGCAATGCGCCGTTTATCGAAACCAGACGTACGCCGGACATTGAAAATATGGATCTTGAGCAGTACCATCAGTCTATATCGCAGTCAGTATTTCGTTTACGCTTGATGAAACATACACCGGGTGACTCGCGAGAAACAAAGCTCAGATTTTTCGATTCCAAGGTTGTTTGAAGGACTTTCAAACAGCCTTGAAATCAACCCCTAACAATTTGCCCAGGACATTTTGTTTCATCGTCGATTCTAGGACACTTAAGCTTCTTCCGGCTCACCCTGTGTATGAACATTAAGTCTGCTGAACTTTCTTGAGAATGTGTACCTGATATTTTTCCGCAGATTGAATAATAGTCTTAGCGAAATACAAGGTGACATACAACGCCTGGCCAATCAACAGAATCAGATACAGCAGCAGCACTTAATGTCTCATCATCAGCAACAAATGCAGCAACAGTTGCAGCAGTTGCAGAGTCTCAGTCAGCACCATATGCAAGTACGTACAATCATTTTCCATAGATATGAGTTTGATGCTGATCTTACAATTGATTTCGTATTATTGCAGAGTTTTGGAATGCCGACCATGAACACCTTGGGCTCGAAATTGCAAGAATCTCAACAGTCGCAGTTTTATTTGCACGATCAACCGCAATTGCAGAGACGAATGTGGGGCCAACCACCTCCCACGCAGAGTTTAGCGAATGAAATGGCTGCCGTAGGTTATCAACAGTCGATGGATCCTCGATATGGTTCTCCGCAGACAGGTATTTACATATTTTTAAGGAACTAGTGTGAATGTACTGACAGAGTGCTTCTCAAGTGCTTTCAATTATTTATACCTTGTAATCTACAGGTTATCAGCAAGATATGCGATTGTACCAAGACACGCGAAACTGGGGAACGCATCCACCTCAACAGAAAGGATTCGTTTTGCACGACACCCCTCCAGAACCGAGGTACCTCAATGGCGGGGATCATAGTCTTTGTAACAATCAAATGAGTCATCCTGGTTCTACATATCCGACGTCTTCATCTATCTTTAATCAAACACCACCGTCTTCTGCTAGTCCTCAACATCGAAACGCTGTATGTATCTCAATTCTCTTATGTTTGCCTCACGGTAGAATATTACTCCAGTATAAAGCAAGCAACTGGAACTAACTAAAGTGTCTCCTAAATTAACAATTGATTCTTTTATACCAGCAGAGTCATACTTTCCACAGAGTTTTCATTTCTTCCAAAGTAGTTAAAGTGGTTCCAGTTGCTTGCTGTACTCTGTAGATTATTGTAAAAATATCAGTACGTGGACACGGTAAATTGTTTTCAAGTGTTATGTCAGAATATCCTGCAAATAGAATAATATTGTGAACGATTCTTTTGTTAATAATTTCAATCGATAAGGAAGTCTCGTTTCTATGTACGGACTAGTCTATGCTTAGTTTTTTGGTCACTCAGGTGCTAAATAAATTACTGCATATATACATATATATATGTGAGCAACCAGCAGCCATGGAACCTGTTAGTGATGTAATGTACATTTATAGACGCTTTCAAGACTCAGTATGGCAGACAGTTTCATGTCGAAGCTACATCGTTCGAACGTTTACACCCATTCAAACTCTATTTTGACTTTCTCTTGAAAACTTGCGCGGAAATATCGTCAGTATGCATTTCTTTTATTCGTCTACTACTACGTCATCATGTAATTATTCTCACGAGGTTTGTTTATGCGTAATTTACCAGTGAAAATCGACAGAGTGTTCTAGATCTATTAAGTGACAGTTTAGTGTTGTTAATTGACAATTGCTATCCGAAGTGTAACAAATTATTTCCTAATTTTTAATGTAGGTTCATCGAATAAGTCAGTTAATGAGCGAGAGTCCAGAACCAAAAAGGCCAACTGTACATCACATACCCATCAAATGCGAAAGCCCAACAGAGAAGAGACAGGTGACTGCGTTACACGCACCTGTTCCAGCTCCACCAGTCGATGACATGAAGCCTCAAAATATATCGTTCATCGGTAAATACCAATTAGCTAGGCTTGTCACGTTTGAAAACATTTTGCAGCGTGTTCGGCAACAGGTGGGAATAGGCGGTAACTAGTAGACCGCAAATTAATTGTAAATATTTACTATAAATACTCTTCGACTTCAGTTAAATTCTCTGTACACTGATTTCCATTACTGCACTGCAAGATAATTACAAATATGGGATATCTATAAGTTCTTTGCACTTTGCAACCTTGAACTGCGTTCCTCAACTCTCTTGGAAAGTGCTTGCAGAATTTTTAAAAACACCTCACTGTCTGCAGTTGGACATAGTAACCGTGCCTTTGCAATCTTCGTGCTTTTGATTTGTTAATTATGTTGCTGCGGAGTGTCATTCTATACAATTTCTCCCATCCTTTGCCGAACGCCTGCGTGCTTCGACGAGCATCGTTGTCTTTATGTTTTTGTTCTCATTTTCTGTTACTCCATTCACGCATATATTTTCAAGGAAATGACGATGAGCTTTCACAAGGCATACGAGGTTTGCACATCACGTCCGGCAGCCGTACATATAGAATTCCATCACCAACTAGACCCTCGATATCGCGTAATTCATTTCAACCTCATCCATCACTAAGAGAGGCCACGCCATCCCCGTCAGGTACTCCGGAGGTCACGCCTCTTGACCCAACGGACGCTGGCGAGAAAGGCTTCTACATATGTTTCGACAACGACGCGCCGAAGAAACCAAAACCGACTCTCAGAGTAAAAAGAATGTCTCCCAAAAAGGTAAGCACTTGACTTCAGCATCTTAAATGTCTCACTAATTATTTCATTTTGGCGAGTTTACGGTCCATCTGTGAGATATTTGAGATGCTTCGGGGTCCTCTTACATGTAAACACACGATTCTAATCTCGCGTTGCCGACTTTTTAAGGAAAGAACAGTATCGTCGTACGTTGAAAACGAGGACTTCACGGTTCGACCCGAATCTCCGGCCGCTATCGCGGATAGGCAGAAGATGTTAGAGCCTGACCGAGAGAAGCAACGTCACATAGACGAAAGGGACTTCCAACGACATGAGATTAGAGATAAAGAGATGCAAAGGGAAGGGGAGAGAGAGAAACTGCGGGAGAGACGCGACACCAGCGCGGAGAGTCGGCAATCGGGTGTCGGTTTAATAATCGGGAATCAGCTTGCGAATCCGGATCCAGTAAGTCGATACTAAGCCTTAAGAGCGTGTCTCTGTCGTGTACTGAACCCAATAACGTCATTTCGCAGAATTCCCTGGACGAAATGGAGCGCAAGAAGGAACGCATAATGCTACTATCGTTGCAAAGAAGACAGCAGCAAGAGGAGATGAAGGAGAGGAAGGAGGCTGAAGCGCAAACGCGTCGGGAACAAGAGAAGGCGAAGGCAGAAGAAAGGGCTCGTAAAAAGGAAGAAGAAAGGAAACGAAGAGCGGATATTTTGGAGCAACACAAAGTCAAGAAGGCGATAGAAGAGGCGGAAAGAGAAGTGCGTGATCACTACCGAAGCTATTATCGCTTCGTTGACCCGAACTTATCTGACGACACGTGATTTTTAGGGCAAAGTGATCGACAAGGAGCTCCTCAATGCAATAAAGCCAACAAAACTTCGTAACAAGACTGCAACAACTCGACCAAGACCCAAAACGATTCACGTGGACGCCGGCGCGGAACTGGATTCCGGGGCTTTGACGCCCAGCCGTGGCAAAAAGGGTTCTTCCTCCAATCTCAGTACAGGTATGTCAGTAAACGCAACGAGATCTCGTAGTGTGACAACTATTCGTTGCAATGATCAGTGTTTCTTGGAGATTGATCCCGTTAGAAAAGAAAATCGAGCAGGATACTCGAGTAAAACTTGATCGCATTATTCATTTGAGACATGAACGCGACATATTTTTGTACACCGGAACAGTTGTCTCCAAGATAACAAACATCACTTTGCTGTTTGCAATAACCGTACTCTCCTTTCGTTATAATATTCTAATAGCGACAGTTTATCAATGTTGTAATGTAATTGCATTTTTATTCTTTGCATGGCAACGAATTCCGATCCGGACGAGTTTTGATTTGTTAGCATTGCCGTTTCCTCGTTTTGATTTTTCTTTATATATATATATATACATATTGAGTTTTACTGTAATCGTTTCTATTGAGAGATCTCACCCAGTCACAGAGTTCACAAGCTCAAAATTTTCTCGGCTATGCTAGTTTGTTATCCGAAATTGCGAAACAGAGTTTATCATTCTCTGTGCGTTCCTAGAGTCGATTCAATTGAACTAGAATAGTGAAGAAAATTCGAGCTGATTTGTTTTGCACTAACACACTTACTGTAGCGTCGCTGACCTCCCCGACGATGAGACGAGACTACTACCGAGGCTCGCAGGACAGTCTCACTGCTGCTCATTTCGATGAACGACGTTCCGGCCCTTTTTATCGGGGCGGCAGTCTCAGGGGTATGCACAAACACACACTCTCTGACTCTCGCATTTCTGTCCGAAACATCACATCTCTATATCTATATATATTATACGACTATGTTTGTTAGCTTCGTGCATCACAAGTATGCATACAAAGTGCTAAATGAGCTATGCAATCTGGCCCGTTCATTGGCATGCCAAGCGAAACCTCTCTTTCAACAGGCTGTTCCCTAATTGGCGGTACAAAAAGAAAAAAATCCGACAAACTCCGAAAGAATTATATTTGAAAATTTATCGAGCGCGTTCGACCAACTTGACTGAATGTTTTTACAAAAAATCAGTCAGAAATGTGATCAGCTGCGCCCTCGATCAATTTTAAAAATGAATTTCTCGAAAGTAGAGACTTATGGGACCCTCAGATACGGAACACCCTGTACAACAAATCCTTCGGTATCTGCTCACCGCTCTAAATACGTTCAAGAGCATAAAATAGATAAACGTAGTGTTTATTATTTCGATTATCATTACCGAACGATTTTTCTGAGAGAACTGGTTCGAGAGGAGTTGATGAGTCTATATCGAAGGACCGCGCTTATCGCTTGGTATGCGAGAAGAAGCTTCTAAAACGTTTGAATTAATCGTATGCGACTGTGAAAGTCAAATTGAAAAGCATTTGACGCTGAAATCGATGAATTTTCAACGTAGAAGTGATTACTTATAGCACTTTCCCCTCATATTGAGTCTGCATGCTTCAGTGTGTTTTTTGAATAACTGTCGATTAGCTTTAGCATCGTAGCGATCATTTCATAAATATAGAATCATCCCGAAGAGGAACTAACTGATTGTAATAGAGGTACCCTATTTTAGTATCTTCCGTAGATTCGCCTGACGACGGTAGAGGTTCCTCGCCTTGTCGAAGTATGAACCAGCTTGGCCGACGGGGTTCCTACAAGACGTCTCGAGGTGGGTTGAACATCATTCACAAAAAGAATGCCATTTTTTGATCATGTTCCTTAAACGTTTGGCTTGATGAAAGTAGACTCGTTGCAGGATGTATCACTGGTATGGGCAATTACGTATCGATATCTTATACGATGTTAAATACATATTTACATATATATATGTATATATACATATTATACATATCTCGTTAGCGTTTGATCGTTCTCTCGATATGCCAGAGTATAAGGTCACTTTGAGGGTATGACTTTGTTTTAATTTTCAAGTAGCGCCTTTATAGTAGACATCTTTCAGTTTTGGAACGCAACGTTATTCTGCACCAACCTGCACCGGCTACCTTGAGTTTTTGATGTTCCTAGCGGACATGGCTCTCGTAGTTAGACTCTACCCCTGATGCAATGACGTACGATTGAAGCATCCCCTACTATTTAACAATCTTTGATCGTACATAGCGTTTAGAATGTAACACGGTAAACATTGCATTATTGCAGATGTGCAGGAGCCTCAGCAACAGGTTAGAGGCAGGCCTAAATACCCGAGTTACCAAAACTTTAAGGGGAGAAAGTCTAATTCCTTGATGAATTTGTGTGGTAAGAAGCACCAGTGACTTGGAAATACGTATTATCCCCCCTTCTGTCGTGCATCAATTATTATTACGTGTTCTGTACACCGTTTCAATTTTTTGTAGGCCATAGCATTACACGTAGTCGCATGGTGGCAGATCGGAGCGCACAGGTGGCAGTGATAATTTACATGCATACACGAACAGCACATTATTGGATACATCTTCGAAACTCTGTCTGCTTCGCTATCAATCCCAAACATCACCTCCAATATCTCATCTATTCTCAACGATAAGGAAAAATGCTAACGGAGAACATTGTCTGGTTCGGACAGGCAAACATTATAGCGAACAGCAAGTTCTCAAGATCATTGAGATGTTCTTCAAGGATAGGTCACTGGCTTGGTCTTTAGCTGTCATGTTATAACAATAAAAATATACTCATTAAAGAAACCATCGGTGACTTTGGAACGTTGAAAAATATGACATTGAGAAGGAATTTGCCTCTTTGAACCAAATAATGTTTTCCTCTAGCACTTTTCTCTGTCATTGAAAACGCGAGTGAGATATTCCAGGTGATTGTAAGAAAATATTGGAACATAAAATATGAAATACAAAAAACAATTATAATGCTTTGACAATATTAATGAATAACTGGTATTGGTTCTTTCGGTGTTGAGAAATGGTCTAACATTTGCAGACACATTTTCGATCGCCATTCACAGGATAACTCATTTGCTGCAGTAGATATACGATTCAGTTGATGCTTGGTTGGGCTTATCGTTGTACAGCACTGGTTCTGGGTACCGATATATATAGTGTTTTTCAGATTATTGTTGGTGGTTCCAGTTTCCATATAATAACCTTTTCACTCTGACTCACATTTAGGTCCTGTATCATACGGTTATCCTATTCACTTACGTTAAACATGTATTCGTTCTTTGCCATTCCTCTCTGTTTTTATTTCCAGGTATTATGGTTAAAACGACGCGGCACGTTCATCTAAAATTGGCTTTGGAAGAGCATACGTAAACGTTTGTGCATTTAACTATCTTGATTATCAGATGAACTTGCCGTGGCTCGTTTTTTTGTCAAAGATCGCGAGATTATCACTAGTACACCTATGTTTTTGTTCATGAAAAAAATCTCTCTCCATTGTCGCGTTTTACAAGATCATAGAACACTTAGAAAAGTATCAAACTGTTCAGAGTTTCGTTGCCGGGTTTCCCGACCGATAGTTCCTTAGATTGTTTTAGAAACGTCGAAAGTTTCCTCTTGTTTTTATTTTTTAATGATTAAATTAGAGAACAGATATATACATATAGTGGTCAGAGAGTCTTGGTCCCCATGTTTTTTGTAACGGTGTACTTTACTATTATATATATTATACATATATTCTGAGGCGATCGTTTCATATATTGGACGCAAGCTATGAAGATGGATATTGTTGAAGGTCTTTTGTAAGTCTAACAAAGTAACTAATAACTCGGATCTTATCAGGAAAACTAACCGTTAGTGATTAATATAAGTTACTGTCCTCGATGGATTCCTCTTGCTTGGCCGGGTAACAATCGTCACCGGGACGGAACACGTTGTTGGAGGTTTTGTTATCGTGAAGGGACACACCTGTTGTCGAGCGTTTCTCTCCCCTTTATTTCTATCTTCATATACTGAGCTTGCGTTCGCAGGTTCGAGTAGTGATCAAGACGGTATGATGTGTCGATACACAGATACGGACAGCGGCCTGGGTAGGGCGACACCACCGAGAAGAGCACCGAGTCCTGGAATGGGCAGCATGAGGCATCTACCTTCGCCGTCGGGGCCTGGCTCTTTACCACCTGGTTTGCTGACTAAGAGGAGGGTCTTCGACGACGGTAGCAGCGACATCAGTAGCACGCCGAGCTCGATGATGGACTACAATGGTCAGCAAAGTAGTAAACACTAACCAGGAAATCAGGCATGGGCAAGGATTGCCTTGCGGAGCACTTTCCTGGCTCTTTCGGAGTCAGGAGCAACGAAGCCATGCCTACT
Source organism: Seladonia tumulorum (assembly GCA_913789895.3). Taxonomy (NCBI): domain Eukaryota; kingdom Metazoa; phylum Arthropoda; class Insecta; order Hymenoptera; family Halictidae; genus Seladonia; species Seladonia tumulorum. The sequence continues at coordinate 4,004,948 of OU565281.1, forward strand.
CTGCGTAGAGAGGCTAGATCGATAACCTCCTGTCCCTTTATGATCATTTGTGTTGGAGATAGCTTGGTCTAGACTCGCCAGTAGCTAATCAGTAGTTGTTGTAATAGCTAAAGGTGTGAATACACTTGTACACTTGTTTGCGAACATTATATATTGTTTCGCTCTCTGAGAGCATCTGTCACAAGTGTATTCGCATCTTAGTCAGTAAGTAAAATTGCCCACATTGGAGGCTAGTATTGGACTACTCTAATAAAACGAGAAAAGTTCAGTAAAATAGAGCAGTGCTGTAATCTTCAGGGCTAGATTGCTAAAGGATGGGACTTACTCTCTCTACAGAAAGGGAGACCGTGCATAAAAATCTATCTCCTTTCTAATATTATTTGCTCATGCCTGGTCTAGACTTATCAGACGCAAGTAGACACTTGTTTCCTAATTGTTAGCCGAATTTGAAATCTGATATTCAACTGAATGTTTGTCAGAGTAATCATTTTCGTTCTGGTCACAGGTCCAAGATTGTATAAACAGCCTACGACCAAGTCGAATCGTGGCATTATGTTAAACGCCGTGGAATACTGCGTTTTTCCTGGCACCGTGAACAAAGAAGCGAAAAGAAGAGTCCTAGACGAAATCGCGAGATCGGAGAGCAAGCATTTCCTTATTTTATTTCGAGATGCTGGCTGCCAATTCCGGGCTCTCTATTCATACTGCCCTGATAGAGAAGAAGTGTCAAAGTTGTACGGTACTGGGCCGAAACAAGTTATCGATAAAATGTTCGACAAGTTTTTCAAGTAAGCTTATCCACCTTATCATCCTTATGTCGAGTTAAACCTGCACAGGCACCACAGGATCTTTTTAAAAATTCTACAAAAATTTCCTTAAGCTTTCAGGCTTACGGATGAAGACTATGTTAATTGTTAGGAAGAAGCCACAGAAATTTTATATTGATGTCCCGAGAGATCCAGTGTGCCATTGCACATTTGAAATATTGATTGAATTGTTTTAACAAACGTGTTCTATTTTCCAGATACAATTCGGGAGGAAAATGCTTTTCCCAAATTCATACGAAGCATCTGACTGTAACCATAGATGCCTTTACAATACACAATAGTCTTTGGCAGGGGAAAAAAGTGAATTTGCCGAACAAGAAAGACATGCCTCTCGTCATATAGTTTTACACAAGTGTCACACTTAACATTACGCTACTATGCCCTCTGTTGTTCATAGTTACTATTTTAATACAGGCCCATATTAAATTAATGCAAACGTTGCGTTCTTAGTCAATTTTATAAAGACAAATGATTGATGCTGACGCGAGCCACGCGAGAGGATGCAATCTTATTTGTGCACGTTTCTACGATTAACCGGGCGCACATTCGAAACGGAGTTGTCGTTTTACACGTCGTGCGCGTTCCCCGTTTTTTTTTTTTTTTTGATTTTTGTTTCTTCTACTTGTACGTCTTCTTCTGTTTTTTCGTTTCGTTGTTGTTCAGCATCAATCACTGTGTCGTAAGATTACCAATATCTACCATAAGAATGGTTTGTTGTCAGTATCTAATATCTTCGCGGACTAACTCTCGACGTGTAACCGCCTTGTAATCGTGTAAGCTACTGTGTTGTATATGAAAGTTGTGACTGATATAACGGTATTAACTTTTTCTTATGCCCTTTTTTTCCTCATTTCGCTGAGAGAGGCAGGGGCTTTCGCGAACGATCACGCGACAAATTTCGTCTTCACATTTGCATAAAAGTAATCCGCACAGGTTTCTCCTCGTTGCGCGTAAACGAGGAATGAGAAGGCTCTCGATCATCATTACCATTGTACCGCCGTCTTTTACCGGAACAGCACTAAACGCAATTAGAGGATCATTAATTTCACCGTACTTCTGACAGAGTCGACGAACATATTTCATTAACGGAGCAGGAAAAATCGATGGCTTGCGTCAAAGATCGCTTGTTCGATATTCTAACTTTGATTCGATTTTTATCAATTCTTTTCTGTCATTATCGAAAAAGAATTAATGATTCTTCGTCGTAGAGACGCGCGACTGTTGACAGTTGTGGCTACAGGGTGTGAATAAAGTATAAGTGAAAATTCTCTGGGTAATAGTTCCAAAAGTATTCTTAACTTAACAGATTAGTGGTAATATCTGTGTTTGTAATACGTCAAGGTCATTCAAATTTTTAACGCTTACGCGTGGATTTTAAACGGTTTCGATTTTATCAGACCCATAAAATTCGCATCTATTGTTTCACACCCTGCGCGATGTAGCGATTATTTCGTTGAGAAATTTTATGAACCGGCTCAGAAATGGATACCAAAATCAACCTTGAGATTGATCCGAATGTAACCGATATTATGCGAGGGTGTTCTTTTCTTTACTGCGTAGATCATACGTGATCATTTCTAACGCGCCACATAGATTCGGTGTTTTTTGAAGCGAGTTCTGCGAAGCGCGTAACGGGATAAGAGTAGAGTTTCTCGAGAACTTAAGGGGCAAGAACGGGACTGTACCAAAAATTAAATTCGTGGTCCGGGAAGAAGAGATTTCTGGTATTCGAACGAAGCGTGGTCGGTGAAAGAAAGAGAGAAAGAGAGAGATCAAATTGCTCCGATTGTCTGCGCGCATCACACACTTGTTTTCTTACGTTGTATGAAACGAAAATCTTGTAAGAGGAAAAACAGAGAATGGTTGGAACATGTGAAAGCTAAAGACAAGAAATTTTTTCTGACATTCTCCAATGATTTGTTCGAGATCCCCTAGGCCTAACTATGCTTTACGGATCCAACATGATCTGTGTTCCTCGCGTTCCCAAGCATTCTGAAAGCGTGTCAGCCCGTTTGTATACGAACGTCTCGATCTGTCCAAGATCCGAACGAAACGGAGACTCCAATCCGAAGTCTAATAAAGTTAAGCGACCCCGTTTTTCATTGTGTTTCGTTGGCTGCACACATACAGATCCTTTTGTTCAGACAGTCGAACGTATTTCAGGCATATATAGTCCTCGGTTTCTTATTATCTCGCGAAAATGGTTGCGTCAGTCCAATTTCAGGCGAACGAGACACGCGGTCCGCGCTGTACATGATGAAATAATTAGCATAATAACCTAACGGAACAACTATTTATTGTGCCATAAATTGAACGTCCGCCCTTCGTGTGGGACTGGCACTGACCTTCCATCTTGTCGATTCGATCCTTTCCAACAATGTACACGATTCGTTTGTCGTAATATGCTGGTAGACCGAATGGATAGCGATTAGATAGAAGTAAATACATTTTTTGTACAGAAATATAGAGGGTCTATTAGAGAGAATTCTTTTAGTTTCCGTTCGTTTGTCCATTTTACGTACAATTAGCGTATTGGTAAGATTTATCCGTTCGTGAGTCGTCCGATGTTTGTGCATGTGTTTTTACTTAACGCGTGTACGTATTTGTACAGAGCGTCCGCGCAGGTTCTCTCAAACAATAAGTGTACAGAAAAAATCAAATAAAAGGGTAATATTGACTTTTTCAACACCGTCGTTTCTCGAAAAATACCGTAAGCCTTTTTCACTCGTTTGTTCTTTCTGCACGCTTATCTATGCGAGAAACGCTGGACAGTGACTGCCCGAACACTCTGTATATGCATGTGTACACATTGGCGATTGTTCTGCTCCATGTGCATGGAATTTGAAGATGATGTTCAAGAGGGGAGGAAGAAACATACTACTCCACGTAACTAAAGGATCGCTGAGTTATGATCGTACGATTGTCGATATGTAAGCTTCTGTAACTTCGTGCAAAAAATCTTATAACATTTTGCTTGTACATATTTCAAAGAGCTTTCACTCTTGGGCTTAGCTCGTTCAAAGATTAAATTTTCCGGTTCAAAAATTCATTTATTGAAGAACTGTTTGCGCATAAAAAATCAAGGGAGAAATTAAAGCCATTTTCGCCCATTTAGAATGGACCTGTATTGCATATTAAAAGACAGAGTATTGTAGGTCTTTTTGCACGAACTTATAGGAGTACAAAGAACGACAGATTTTCGATTATGATTTAGTAATCTTACGTGAAAGAAAGAAGGAAAGAGTCCGAGATCGATTCAGTTCAAACCGAGTAGACCCCCTGTATTCTGCAACGGCGTAATACAAAACATACTGATTATTATTAAACAATTACGCAACATATCGAATTTCATGTTCTCCACGATCGATCGCGGAAAATATATTTTTAATTCGCAACGACAAACTTGGTTCACTCGTCCCGATTGTTTTTAAGGCGAACTCCAAACACGTGGGACACTTTAGAGAGCGAGAGAAAGAGAAAAAGAAAATGAGAGAATGAGCGATACTGAGAGAAAGAGAGAGCATGAGAGCGAGAGAGATAAATAAAAAAAAATTAAAAATCCGTCGACTATAGTATCCAAAGAAAAAAAAAAGTTCATTATTCTATTCTCGTCTATTGTAAATCTATTGCGTATCGTCGTGAACACGAGGAGAAGGGAAACAAAATTTTTGCGAGCTTCATTACTCTTGAAACATTGTCCGATTTGACAATATTTGACGGCGTATAAAAGAAGAAGAATGAAGGGAACGAGTTTTGTCGGTCTACGACGATGCAAACGAACAAAAAGCGAATGAGAATTTATGGTAAACGATGTAGTCATTAATCTTAAGAATCGACAAGAGACATCGGGCTCACGGAGGATGGGATTTGAATTGCCGAGCGAAGGCAACGGTGAGACACGGTGTGTACGAGAAAAACGTTCAAGCCAAGGATGCAAACTGTAGCTGGAAAGGTGATTGCTTGTGCTTAATATTTATATTTTTCGAAGCAGAGAATATTATTAGTGAGCTGGCACCGACGTGATAATTAATGAAACGAAAATAAGAGAGAAAGAGAGTGTGCGAAACAGATTGAGAGAGTGTGAGAGAGATACCAATGGGATATAAATAATCGCGCTTACTAATAATAAATGATTACCTTTTATGTAATAATCTTTCATTTTTATTGTCCCACGGAAGAACAAGAGAAAGACGGTGGAGTAAGAGAAAAAGAAAAACCACTGAGATTTCGTCGGATCATAGTAGTTCGATTTGTCCATGTCTCTGTAAATATTATGTTTTTGTATATGCATCGATGAAAAACCACCAGTCGGCGATATAATAATATTTATTGAGTACGTCATCCAAATTTCGGTCGTGTTTTACTGTTAGCATCTTGGAGCGAATGTCATCAATAAAATTGAATAACCTACTTTGCAATAGACTTTTATTCTTCTGCGAACGAATATAAATGGAATTAAGTATGTTCTCTGCGTATTCATTGGCTGTAATGTTAATGTATATATATATAACTTTTGGAGTACAGAAGAGGGTAAAATTAGGTGACCATACTTTCTCATTGTTATATATTTTATACACAATAGCGGAGACATCATTGTTAATTTTTCTGCGTATGTATAATATAGTACAATTCAACGAATAAGAAAAATATTAGACCATAAATATGAAAATATTCTTGTGAAGAACATTTTTCCCTACTCGTGTGTTACTTAATGCTCATTATATATAAAAAAGAAGGACACTTTACAGGGCGTTAGATGTGACTTCCTCGCGTGTACATCCTCGATAATCGGACAATTATCATTATACTTTACTACCGCTACAAAAGTACAAAATAATTTCACTTTGTTCGTCCTTTCTTTTTTACTACATCCCCCCCTTCCCCCCACTTATTTTTCGAATCGCGTTTCTGATCGAGCACGAGAACGGCGCGATCAGAATCGCCGTGTTCCACTTACATTTAACAGTAATAAATAACATTAAATACTGATGTACAATTGTTCTGTGACTTACAAGTGTATTACAATTAAACTATATGGCAGTGATCATGCTACTTACACGTATGTCGTAATATTTATTTTACATTCGGCTCACGATGCAAATCGACGTGGATTTTTGTGCCATAGGTCGTCGACGATTCGAAAATCGTTTCTCAAACTGTTCCCCGCTTCCGAAATTGCCTCTCGAAGACGCCTGCTGGATAAACTACTTCAAAGAAGAATTATGCGCTTTGTACTGTTTCATTAGTCATAAGATTCATTGGACGTGTAAAATGTGAGCTTTTACAAATATCTGTTAACTATGGATACCTATTGGAATGGCAAATGTAAAGAACAAAATCATAGTGTCAAGCATAGTTAATAGCGAATACGAACATCGACTACGTTTGCGGTTGTTTAAATAAATATCTAAGATTTCCATTTGTCGTGCAAATTCAATACACTCTATATATATATATATATTAAGATTTTCATCGAATGTGTAATAGACACAGACTTGTCGATATTTTGTAAAAATACGTGTAAGAAAACGAGTTTGAGAAACACAGATGTAAACTTTCTACGGTCGCAAGTTAGCATCTTTTGGCTTGGTTTAGTCTTACGTCTTAACTAATTACGGATTCCCCATCATGGTGTGTGTGTGTGTGTATGGCACATGATTCCAGTGCGCGATCGCGACGAACAGAGTCTACAGAGAGAAAACGTTTCGAGCTTAGTGCATGATCCAAGCAGTCTTTGGAACGAAAGTGAATAACTTAGAAGACTTTGCACGTTGTACTGATCGTCGGCATAATTATGCATCATTGTACGGGGCAGGAGCTCAGGTGAATATTGTGCAACTCGTCCATGTCTGTCCAGTCGCGCCTCTCTCCGCCTATCATCACGTTTCTTATGCATCCGTTGAAGTGGTCCCTTGTTATCAGCGTTCCCTTCGGAGCCGAGGCTGCAACACGATCATTCAATTTTTCATTAGCAATTTTTCATCCTATTTTATTCCAACGTATCTTCGAGAGCATTTTCCTTAGGCTCGTTTACTCATAAAATACTTCTACCATGCTTGTAAAAGTAAATTGTATACAGACAGATGTTATCCCCGGCATTATTTAAAATCTTTTAACGTTTTTAACACTTTGAACGCCAAACAAGAAAGCTAAAAAATTCCATGAAATCAAAGTAAGCTATTTAATATAAAATAGAATTTGACAAAATTAAATGCATGATATTGTGTAGTTCTCCAACTTTCTTGGATTTTACAGATCCTAATCAAATTTGGTACAATGAATATATTAACGTAAAAGCCTAAACAAATAATTCCGTCACCCATGTATGGGTGACATGGCAGTCAACGCGTTAATAAGTTTGACACGAATAGAATACTGTAGCAAACTAGTTTAATGTTATGAAAAATCCAAGAACAGGGTAAACAAGCTCCAAGTTGAAATAAAAATGAGATATATGTCGAATCTCAAATTGAGTAACAAAACGATTAAAGTTGCAATAAATTTTGTATCAGTGTAACACGAGCATTCTAAGTCGTCTGTAATTCAGAAGAAGTGAATTTAGCAAATTTATTACTGAATTATCTTCCAATTTAATTGAGAAGAGTGTATAATTTAGAATAATCAATTTGCGAATATTTTACCTGGCAGGCCACCAATGTACAGCGGCCCAAGGACAGTGGAGTCCATTATATGGTAATTAACGTTGGCCGGAAGACCATACTTCTGATCCATCTCGTCGACTTTCAGTGCCAACTCCTCGTCATTGTAGACCGCCTGTATTCTGTGCCATCGATTGTCGCAGATCGTGTACGGATTAGCGAAAGGCTGCTCGACGTACAACGGTTTGTTGTCGCCCAGGTCGCCGGACATGATCACTTTGCCATTATTCAGTTCCAATGACAGCGAGGGCGAGTTGCCAGACGCTGCGATGGAAAGTAAAACGCCGGACAGCTCCGACGTTCTGAATTCCAACTGGAGCTCCAGCACGGCGCCTAACTCGAAGTTTCTCTCTGGAAAACATAATCCCGATGCTGTACACGTTCGTTCCGTCCCGGTTCTTCGGGCATCGAAATGTTTAACCCCTTGCGCTACTATTTATTTTCTGATTATAATGATTAGAAATTCCAATTACTAACTACCGTGCCTATATTAATTATACTTATTTTCAAAGCATAATGAATATACTAAAAAGAGACATATAACGTACTAGCTGATTTTACTGAAATCATTTCTCTTCTTTGATAGTCAGTATGCTTTAGAAATAAGAATAATTAATCCCTTGCGCTACTATTTATTTTCTGATTATAATGATTAGAAATTCCAATTACTAACTACCGTGCTTATATTAATTATACTTATTTTCAAAGCATAATGAATATACTAAAAAGAGACATATAACGTACTAGCTGATTTTACTGAAATCATTTCTCTTCTTTGATAGTCAGTATGCTTTAGAAATAAGAATAATTAATCCCTTGCACTACTATTTATTTTGTGATTATAATGATTCTTCATCGTTCAGAATTTCATAGAACAAAAAAGGTAGTTTATATTTATTATATGCCTATGCTTTCTCCAAAGGATATATATCAACTACAACAAAATAGAATTTTATTTCGTTTTAAAGGAAATTAATAACGTTTGCATTTCTTAGATTCTATTCAGAATCTTCATCACGAGTCTGGCTCGTTATTGCAGGGCAAGGGGTTAACAGAAACGCTTACTGTATATCGCGAACGCTTCGTCTTGGAAATAGGCTCCGCTCTCGACGTTCGGGAAACACTGTCCAACGTGGTACGCCCTGCTCGTCGAGCCGACCATGTCGTACACGTTTCCGTTCACCCGCAACCCTCTGATGCACCCTTTCAGCGTTTCAAGCTTGACCACGACCTGCTCCGGTATCAGTGTCCCGCTTTCCGGAAGTCCTCCGATGTACATCATCGTGGCCAGGCCGATCTTTCGCGGCACCTTGATCGTGCGGGGTGTTTGCGAGTCCACGAGCAGCGTCAGCTTCCTCTCGTCGTGGCTAATTACCACGTGGTGCCAATTACCGTCGTTGAACGGCGTTTTGAACTGTATCTCTCTCTTCTGCTTGCTCTTCACCAGCAACAGAAGTTGCCCGTCCCTGATCACGATCATCAAATAGTTCTTTGGTCGATTGCCCTGAAAATGGCGACAGTTATAATATCAGAGAAGGCGACTTAAAGGGTAGCTCCATTAACCCCTTGCGCTACTATTTATTTTGTGATTATAATGATTAGAAATTTTTCATCGTTCAGAATTTCATAGAAAAAAAAGATGGTTTTTCTCCAAAAGATATATATCAACCACAACAAAATAGAATTTTATTTCGATTTGAAGGAAATTAATAACGTTCACATTTATTGCAGTCTATTCAGAATCTTCATCACTAGTCTGGCTCGTTATTGTAGGGCAAGGGGTTAATTAACTCTGTACACACCGGAGTGATGAATAGCAGGCCATTCGGATAGTAGGTTCGAAAATCGAATTCTATCTTGTACTTCTTCTCCCAGAATTTTTTGAAATTTAAATAGAGTTGAGTATGGCTGTTCGGTTTGTCTCCGAACTTTAGAGCGCCTGGTTCCAACGAATAGTACGGTACTTTCTGACAGCCTTCAGGCTGAGTAGACATCCCTCTCGATAAAGAAGCTGACGGTGAATACGTGGGAAGATCTTTTCCCATGGTTGGCCCCGAACGACCGATCAGTGCGTGATCGAAATCGACCGCTCTGTCGAATCGAATGATTCTGAAATTGTAGAAAATAAAAAGACCATAAGAAACGGTTAAAATGATTTAACCACGTTCGATCGATTCAGAGATTCCTTGACTTACTCGTCTGTGAATATCGCATCCTTGATCGCACCGTACAAGGGAGTATTCGTAGCGATCATTTTAGTATTGTTAACGATCTCGGGAAGTCCTCCGAAAAATAATCCACCAGCTCCCTCGGGAGCTAGAATGGCAGCGCTGGTTGGCAGTCTCCCCGAGGTTTGATAAGCATCGTCTATTCTCAGTTCGATGTTCTTTCGTTTTTTAATCACCGTCACCGAATGATACCTTCCGTCGTTGAACGTGTCGTTCGATTGCAGAACGAGTTCCCCTCTGCCAGCGTTCAGTCGCACTTGCACTTGTCCGCCGATCATGCATACCGAGTAGTAATTGTCTCTCTGAAATCGTACAGAGTCTCATCAATTTGAGAAATCTCTCTGTGTGTGGCAAAATTTTCAACTTGCTGTTCGCGTTTCTAAGATATTCGGTACCTTCGTTAACACTAAACCTACCACGGTCGAATGACCGCTTTTCTATTTCACAATTATTGAAATTATAAAAACGTTTTCATAAGAAATTACCGAATTGACTTCTTCATTTACGCACATATTATAATAAAAATAGTACAAAATTTAACTAAATTCAATCTTCTCCCTTCCATAAGACGTTTCACTTTTATATGTTTTGTGCTTGGTAGGTTTAGAGTGTTAACTTTTATTATTCTAATATTTCTGTCCTATTATTTTGATACGTATTTAAAAATCTTAACGCACACTCCCTATAAACACTAATGTTACTCATTTCCTTTTGTAAAAATAGTACAAAATTTAACTAAATTCAATCTTCTCCCTTCCATAAGACGTTTCACTTTTATATGTTTTGTGCTTGGTAGGTTTAGTGTTAACTTTTATTATTCCAATATTTCTGTCCTATTATTTTGATACTCCCTATAAACACACTAATGTTACTCATTTCTTTTTGTACAGCATCACGTACAGTTGTCTCTTCGTTCAAGTGTCGTATGTTCCTGGTCCGCTCCCTTTGTCCCTCGAACGTGGAAAGAAGAAGTACAGCTTCTTCCTGCAGTGTCCTAAACGAGAAGCTCACCACGGAATTGATCTTGCGCAGGGTATACGCCGAATGCTCCAAGTAACCATCGCCATAAAACCCTACCACCCTCAACGGCTGTAACAATTTCGTAAAAAATGAAATCCTCTTATCGCTGACCAAGTGGAGACAGTCTACCAGAAGATGTAGCATTAAATAAACACGTAGGAACAAATAGCTAATTTTCTAGTGGCAAGATTAATCATTAGCCGTGTACAATAAGTCTAATATTCATTCGTTCGTTTACTTTGTTTCCACAAGTGGGCTCAACGCCGTAATACTGCTCGGCCATGGGGTCGTAGCCTTCCTGGACCACGATGTTCGACATACAGCCGAGGAAGGACACCTGGGAAGGTAGCATCAACTTGTCAGCCCGGAAGCTGGGCGGCACACCACCGAAATAGTATTTCGCTTGCGCCAAATCAGGTATGTCTTCCGTTTTCGGTTGGGGGGTTGGAGCCCCGATTCGTTTGTCGTCTTCGCCGCCCACGCTCAAGCTACACTTCTCGATCTTTTTGTAAGGCTGGTACTGCCTGAACGCGTCCACCTTTGTCCAGTTTCCGGTGTTGTACTTGTGCTTCGAGAACATCTCCATGCTAACGTTGCCACCGTAACCGACGTACAGGATCACCTTGCCTTCGCGCAGGAAGATCATGATGTGCTGATTCTGGGCAAAGTAAATTCAAACAATTCAAAACTCGTTGAACATCGTTCAGCGGAATCGAACGCGAACTTTCAATGTTACTTCTTTCTGTGAAAGTTATTCTGTGACTCTTCAACATCTTTTAAACGCGCGCTAGATAATGTTGGCCACGTACGTTCTCTGGATTGATAGCCAGAAACAGCAAAGCATTCTCGTCGTAAGTCCGGAAGTTGATCGACACTCCGAATGTGTATTTGTTGTACGGTCCTGAGGAGACTCGACTTCTGACAGCGTAACCTTGTCCGTTGAAACTGTACGCTGTGTCGTCTCTAGCGTCCTCCACTCTAGATTCACCAAAAACCATAAATTACAATTAGAATTTCAAGTCTCTTTAACACATTCAGCTAGGATTGTAGGCCGAAAAAGAGTTGACTATTTAAACTGTATTGTATATTACTACTAATTTTACTTACTACTATAAACTAACTGTATATTATTTAACACTGTACTTGTTTTCTCAGTTTGCACCCTTTGCACTATAGTTCTTTTTCCTGGAGGGTCTACAGGACAATGATGTTGTCACGACAGAAACTCAGCATTCAAAGTGCAAAAGGTTAATTTCAAATTAAATGGAACGTAGTTAGTGAAATTGATCAGATTTATCGTTTTTGACGAGTACCCTTCGACGCAAGCCTCGCAAGCCATGTCCGGCGCAGTGGTGACGAAATTCCACAGGCCAATGATCTTCCCGTCCAGAATCACTTGGTGCACGCAACCCGGAAGTCCGTTTGTCGCCATAAGTTCTGCTCGCTTGCGTTGAGACCTGGGTATACCTCCTATCCAAACGCGATCCGACGTGCTGATGTCGAATCGTCCATATCCCGAGTCTGTCGAATTGCTGACGGGTTTGTGCCCGCTAGACATCGTTGACTGTCTTCGCACGTGAAGCCTTCCTACGTGACGGATTCTGTAATTAGAAATTTCTCGTCAAATCTCGTTTCAATGAAACTTCACCCCTTGCACTACTATTTATTTTGTGACTATAATGGTTAGAAATTCTTCATGGTTCAGAATTTCATAGAAAAAAAGATGTTTATTATTTATCGTATGCCTATGTTTTCTCCAAAGGATATATGTGCCCATAATTATGAAAGTGGTCTAAGTCAAAATTAAAAAAAAAATGAATTTATCACTTATTTCACACGACATGATTTTAAACTAAATTTATTCAATAAAAGAAAACAAGAAATATATGATTTAGACCACTTTCATAATTATAGGCACATATATCAACTACAACCAAGTAGAATTCTATTTCGATTTGAAGGAAATTAATAACGTTCACATTTATTGGACTCTATTCATAATCTTCATCACGAGTCTGGCTCGTTATCAAGGGGTTAATCTCAATGAAGCCAATCGTCCGATTAGTTGTGCAGTACCTTTCAGCTTCGATGCGGTACCAGAATCGATCCTGTTGAAAATCACCACCCTCGACGATTTCCGGATGAGTCAGAACCCCCGTGCCTCCCCCAACGTTCCACACAAATCTCACCCTTCTGTTAACGATCTCCAAAGCGAGGAAATCATCCTGTGCACAGAATTTTTAGAAATTGTAGTACACGTTCCTCTTGCATCTATTGCTTGAAAATTATTCGTCCCGGACTTACGTTAATACTACTTGGTAAATAGAACAAGGAACCCTCCTTCCGGCCTTTAGGCAACGCAAAGGTTATGACAATCGTGTTCGTCGACGTTGGTTGCAGCGTAGATGGTCTGTACGATCGAATACACTCTTTGCCATCGGCTGACTTCAATGATACGCGAATCTGCAAAAATGATAAATAAATATAAAGTGTTACGCAGCCTCGAGTTAGGTAGTGCAAAATGCTTTCTTTTAAAGCACAGGTTTCTACAAAAATTCTTTACATTGAAAATAATAAAGTTTCGACGAGCCCTTTCAAGCTCTTTGCTTCAAGGACTAGTCTCAACCTTTCAAAGTAAACCGAATTCGAAGAAACATTTCGTGAAAACTTATTTGCCATTCGATTCCATTTAAATGTTGACGAAAATCAGTTACCCCGTCAGCGGTGTTTCTAGCCTCGGCGATTTTGTCCTTGAGATTCTGCAACTTCGTGGCCAAGGTGTCGTTCCATTTGTCAAACTCGTTTTTCCTCTTCACAGCTGCGTTCGATAAACTAATTAATTTTGCGTCAGCTTTCTTTATGTTGCTCAATGCCTCTGTCACTGGAATGTACGAACAAATTATAAATACGAAAAAAATATAAATACATTGTGGCATGGAAGAGTCGCAATACTGATCCTCACGTTTCTCGCTGGCTAGACTAATTTTCGAGTCACCTTCCCTCTTCAGCTCGTTCAATTTTGGTTTCAGTCTTTCCGAAATTCCCGTACTGTAATCGTCGATGAGCTTCTGCGTGTCCCTCGTCGATTCCATTATTCTATCGTTCTCGTCCAACAAATTTTTAACACCTTCCCGCACTAGAAACAGTTTTTCATTAATTTTCACTGCCATGAGATTTTGTTATACAGGGTCGACTTACACTGTCTGCTGCCCTCCTGCAAGTTCAGCAGCTTCGTGTTCACCTGGTTGTCTCTGAGTGCAGTACTGTTTATAGTGTTTTTCAAGGTCACCACCGCTTGCTTCTGAAGGTCCAGCTGGTCGGCCGCGTGTTCGACCATTGTTCCATGCTTTCTGGCGCTTTCCCATTGTTCGGTTGCCTCTGACGATATCTCCTTCGCGCTGTCCAAGAGCGACTTTCCATTGGGACCGTTGGGAAACGTCTGATCACATAACAATTTATTAAGGAAAAAATTACCTTGAAATTTTCCTCCATTTCTTACCGACTTGGACAATTTTTTCACAAAATACTACAGTTCACTCGTCAGGTTAGCTCCCTACCTTGTTGTAAGCGTCCTCAGCAAGTTCGTTGGCCGCCATGGCAGTGACATTCGCCGCCATAATGCCATCCAGGATGTTCTTGTACGCCTGGCTGGCCTTCAACGGACTCGCTGCTATGTTTCTCGTCTCGGAAAACAGACTGCTCGGCGGAAACGCCGAGTTGCACTTTATCAAGTTATCGATCGTCAATTATGCAAGATATCAGCGTGTATTTAACGAACAAAAGTATGTCCCACGGTATGGGAAATCGTTATTAAAAATCGCAGCTTTCCATTACAACGATTAATACGTCGATAAAACTCAAACGTTATGCTACACGTTATATTATTTAATATTGATCATGGGTATTCTTACTTGACATAATCGTCGACATAGTTCGATATATTCTTCGCGTGCTGAACAGCAGGCACCATGTACGTTCCATTGTATTCGTAGTTCAATCTGTACAGCAGTTCCTCTTTCATGCTCAGCTTGTTGTACCAGTATGCCAATTTGTTTTGTAATTCTGGGGTGTCCTGCAATTCGGTGGTTTCATTTTAGCAGAATATTTTCCAAAAATTCGATCAAGTGTTACAATAACGTTACAAATGAGGGAGTATATTTGTTTTCTTGGAAGAAATTATAGCTCTAGTTCTCTATCAATGTATTTTTATTTTGCCTGATTGCATCCTGCACCTTCAGCTCGATTACTAGTACTAAGAGAAGTAAATTATTGTTGTTCGGAATTTTTTAATTAAATTTCTCTTCGCACACCTGCAGGTTATTGTTAATGTCAATGATGAAACCACGCGTTTCGTCCGTCAATTTTTCGCCCTCGCTGATCGACTCGTTGATCTCGTTCCTCGCGTCGTTGATGCCAATGCAATGTGTCCTCGCCTTGCTCAGGGTGTCGTTGATACTGTTGTACAAACTGTCATAGGTGAACAACGTCTCCATCGTGGTTTCTATGACGGTTCTCATGTCGGTCACTTTCAACGAGTACTCCTCCGTATCGTCCTGAGCGATTGCTAACGGCTCGGTTGGGTCATACAACGAATTCAGTCGATCCGTGTATTCTGCGACGTCCCTGCGAAAATATCATTTTGTCAGTATCTCAACACTACCGAATAACAATATAATCGTGCATCAAAGAACAATATCCTGTATCCGATATATGTCCCTGGCCAGACCCGTGTTTTGGACATACATACGTCGAGTAGAGACACAGTAATAAAATTCTATTTTGCTACTATCTCGAGAATATCATTTTATCAGTATCTCAACACTATTGAATAACAATCTAATCGTGTATCAAAGGACAATATCCTGTAGCCGATATATGTCCCTGGCCAGACCCGTGTTTTGGACATACATACATCGAGTAGAGACAGTAATAAAATTCTATTTTGGTACTAACTCGAGAATATCATTCTATCAGTATCTTAACACTACCGAATAACAATCTAATCGTGTATCAAAGAACAATATCCTGTAGCCGATATATGTCCCTGGCCAGACCGTGTTTTGGACATACATACGTCGAGTAGAGACACAGTAATAAAATTCTATTTTGGTACTAACTCGAGAATATCATTTTATCAGTATCTTAACACTACTGAATAACAATCTAATCGTGTATCAAAGAACAATACCCTGTAGCCGATATATGTCCCTGGCCAGACCGTGTTTTGGACATACATACATCGAGTAGAGACACAGTAATAAAATTCTATTTTGGTACTAACTCGAGAATATCATTTTATCAGTATCTCAACACTACCGAATAACAATCTAATCGTGTATCAAAGAACAATATCCTGTAGCCGATATATGTCCCTGGCCAGACTCGTGTTTTGGACATACATACGTCGAGTAGAGACACAGTAATAAAATTCTATTTTGCTACTATCTCGAGAATATCATTTTATCAGTATCTTAACACTATTGAATAACAATGTAATCGTGTATCAAAGAACAATATCCTGTAGCCGATATATGTCCCTGGCCAGACCCGTGTTTCGGACATACATACATCGAGTAGAGACAGTAATAAAATTCTATTTTGGTACTAACTCGAGAAAGTTTTCTATCTCCATAGTCTTCCTCTTCAGATTCACAGCTTTCATACTGTTCAGTATCATTTTCGCCATCTTCAGAGCCTTCTTGATCTCGATCCTCTTGTTATCGTTACTGTACTGCGTCAGTTGCAAAACCGTGTCTGAAATGACAAAACTGAATTTACTATTTACATCGAAACTGGAGAACACTCTTAACGTTCGCACCAATCGAGAATAATACCTCTGACGAAGTTTCTCAAATTTTCCAACTCGATTTTCGAGCTGAACATGTTGTTCTTCAAGTCCGCGCTCTTCGATTTCAGGGTATCCGCCTGTTTTGCTTGTTCGTTTGCCTGAAAATTGCAAATACAATGCACGTGTACCCATGCAAAAATTAATTACCGATCAAAGAGGTGACATCACG
The DNA here is from genome assembly GCA_913789895.3 of Seladonia tumulorum. NCBI lineage: Eukaryota > Metazoa > Arthropoda > Insecta > Hymenoptera > Halictidae > Seladonia > Seladonia tumulorum. The sequence goes on from OU565281.1 coordinate 4,021,699, forward strand.
TTGACAGGAAGAAATACATACTGTTCTAAACAACGTTTCGAACTGCCTCATAAGCTGCTTGTACTCGTGCCAAGGAATAGTCTTCATTCTTTGCCTCAAACGATTCTGGAGGTCTATTTCTTCGAGAAACGTGGTGGCATTCGATTCGATCCACGATAGATCTTCCCATGGTGGGGGAATGTAACCGTTTGCTATGTGGGTGGTACGATCCGCAAGTTCCTGGGAAAGCACGTCCACGGTGTCGAGCAGCACGCCGGTGCAGTTGTCGTTGCAGGCTAACAAATTAAAGAATTAACAATTATAGAAAAATATTTCTCTCACCTGCCTGGCTGAACCGGAGGAATTATTTTAAATGATAAAATCCGAGTATTTTAACACTAGATTTACCAGACCAGTCAAAATAACTGGTTTTGTAATTTCAATTCAAAATTCCTACTGCATGTAACAATTTTTTTTCCGAAATGATATCATGACTTTTGTAGCCATAACTAAAGAATCAGCTTCATGAACTTTATATTATTTTATATATGTATTCGTAACAAATATATTTTTTGTTATTGACACTTATACCAGTACCAGACAAAATGACTGGTGCATGTTTCTATGTGATGAAATGACAATTGGGGCAGCTATCAACAATTGATAAGTACTGCAACGTTTTTTCGGGACAGAAACGAGCGAAGGAAACACTTTGAGACTTGAATATTTATGGAATAACAAGTGGGGACCAAAATTTTTTTCCACAACTATGAGTAGATGTGATTTTATCGAGATTCTACGTTACATTCGTTTCGAAAAAAAAAATCAGAGGAGTCAACGTTTACAAAGAGACAAATTCGCTTTAGTTTCAACAGTTTGGAACAAATTTATTGAAAATAGCCAAAATTGCTTCAAACCAGGAGCTTATATTTGTCATTTTTTAAAAGTAAATAAAGAATGGAAACACCACTAAGCACTTTTTCTAAAGACCAGTCATTCTAACTGGTCTTGTTAGAAATAGGTATACTTAAATAGCCGGTAAATCTAGTGTTAATGAATACCGACTTTGCAAAGCTTTATTTTATGAAGTGGTAGAGAGTTGATTGTTTGTAAAATGTTATAGCTTACACGTGCAAACGTTGCTTATGAAAACATGACGATACGACGTGCATTCGGAGCAATCTCGTCCTGTCGATCCAGCTCTGCATCTGCACTGTCCCGTCTGCGCGTCGCATTCGTCGCTGTAACTCCCAGCGGGATTGCAGTTGCACGGTGTGCACTTGCCACCGGGGAGATCAGGAAACCCGTAATACCCATAAGAACATCTCTCGCATTTTCTGCCGGTGTAACCTGCGATAAAAACAATTTGTTTCATCGATATTCCCAATTGCACAACTGGGCGTAACGCAGTTTGGCAAGCTGTATAAAATTAACCCTCTATGGGCCGAATTTTGTTCCGTTGGTTTCTATTTGCAGACAACTTTGTAAGCAATTTACTTTGATATTTCAGGTTGATGGTGCTGCCAAACGTCATCAATATTGTTATTGGTTATCTCATAGATATTATACAGGGTGTTTGGTAACTGGTGGAACAAGCAAAAAGGGGGTGATTCTACACGAAAGAATAAGTCGAAAATATAGAATAAAATTTTTTCATCCGTAGTTTCGTTATCGAGAAAATCGAGTTTGAAATGCAGCATGCTATTCGATGGGAATTGTCTGACGTGTCTGATCATGACCAACCAAATCTACTTCCTGCATATACTAAAGCACACAAACCTGACAGATCTTCAAAGTCGATTTTCTCGAAAACAAAGCCTCAAACGAAAAATGTTTATTCTATATGTTCGACTTATTCTTTCATGTAGAATCACCCCCTTTTCACTTGTACCACCAGTTACGAAAGTCACCCTGTATAATGATGTACAAACTAGTAAGAGTAGCTAGATTTTCATTTGGAAATTGGCTGTTTCAATGAGGAAGGACAAATTCAGGAATTGAAGTCCCTGTTTTAATATACAAATTGTATATTGTATATTAATTGTTGCAATTTCCAAATGAAAATCTAGCTACTCTTAGTAGTTGATATATAACGATATACAAGCTAGTAAGGGTAGCTAGATTTTCATTTGGAAATTGGCTGTTTCAATGAGAAAGGAAAAATTCAGGAATTGAAGTCCCTCTTTTAACATAAAAATTGTATATTGTATATTAATTGTTGCAATTTCCAAATGAAAATCTAGCTACTCTTAGTAGTTGATATATAACGATATACAAGCTAGTAAGGGTAGCTAGATTTTCATTTGGAAATTGGCTGTTTCAATGAGAAAGGAAGAATTCAAGTTCCTGTTTTAATATTAAAATTGTATATTGTATATTAATTGTTGCAATTTCCAAATGAGGAAGAAAAAATCTCCAAATGAGGAAGAAAAGAGAAAATCGAGTTTGAAATGCAGCGAATACGCATGCTATTCGATAGGAATTGTCTGACGCGTCTGATCATGACCAACCAAATCTACTTCCTGCATATACTAAAGCACACAAACCTGACAGATCTTCAAAGTCGATTTTCTCGAAAACAAAGCCTCAAACGGAAAATGTTTATTCTATATTTTCGACTTATTCTTTCATGTAGAATCACCCCCTTTTCACTTGTACCACCAGATACGAAAGTCACCCTGTATAATGATATACAAACTAGTAAGAGTAGCTAGATTTTCATTTGGAAATTGGCTGTTTCAATGAGGAAGGACAAATTCAGGAATTGAAGTCCCTGTTTTAATATACAAATTGTATATTGTATATTAATTGTTGCAATTTCCAAATGAAAATCTAGCTACTCTTAGTAGTTGATATATAACGATATACAAGCTAGTAAGGGTAGCTAGATTTTCATTTGGAAATTGGCTGTTTCAATGAGAAAGGAAAAATTCAGGAATTGAAGTCCCTCTTTTAACATAAAAATTGTATATTGTATATTAATTGTTGCAATTTCCAAATGAAAATCTAGCTACTCTTAGTAGTTGATATATAACGATATACAAGCTAGTAAGGGTAGCTAGATTTTCATTTGGAAATTGGCTGTTTCAATGAGAAAGGAAGAATTCAAGTTCCTGTTTTAATATTAAAATTGTATATTGTATATTAATTGTTGCAATTTCCAAATGAGGAAGGAAAAATCTCCAAATGAGGAAGAAAAGAGAAAATCGAGTTTGAAATGCAGCGAATACGCATGCTATTCGATAGGAATTGTCTGACGCGTCTGATCATGACCAACCAAATCTACTTCCTGCATATACTAAAGCACACAAACCTGACAGATCTTCAAAGTCGATTTTCTCGAAAACAAAGCCTCAAACGAAAAATGTTTATTTAATATTTTCGACTTATTCTTTCATGTAGAATCACCCCCTTTTCACTTGTACCACCAGTTACGAAAGTCACCCTGTATAATGATATACAAACTAGTAAGAGTAGCTAGATTTTCATTTGGAAATTGGCTGTTTCAATGAGGAAGGACAAATTCAGGAATTGAAGTCCCTGTTTTAATATACAAATTGTATATTGTATATTAATTGTTGCAATTTCCAAATGAAAATCTATCTACTCTTAGTAGTTGATATATAATGATATACAACGTAATCGTAACGTAACGTAATTCTGTACGGTTTCTTTCGTGAGGTCCCTATCTACCGCACAAAAACAGGTTTGACTGTATTTGCAACATGTTAACCCTCTATGGGCCGAATTTTCTGGGACCGTCATCAATATTGTTATTGGTTATCTCAGAGACGTTATATAATTAACAAGTATACGCCATCTTGTGAAGAAACTGAAATTATGTGGTAAAATGTCGATATATTATCCTGTGACCTAAAAGTGACACGGGCCCGTAGAGGGTTAACAAGAAATTGTAATCCTACAAATTTCTTCAGATTGGAAAAAGATATTGTAGAATTAGACCATGTTTTCCAGATTTGAATGAAAAAAAAAAGAATCGTCTCGATCCGATAAATAATTTCCGAGATAAAAATTCATAAAGACAGAGCTTGTTTTCGTGAAATTTAGAACAATTTCAATTCAAGAACGATGAAGTTCGAAGGTCTATATTTCATGAAGGTGTGTGAAGCCAACAATACGATGACTCGAACTACCCCTAATTTTGCGTATATTATGTTACACAGGCCTAGGTAAAATTTAAATGAATTACGAACCAGGTTTACAGACGCAAATGTGGACAGACAAAAGTTGAAAAATGATCCAGTTATTAAATTGGTGAGTGTAATAAAAATGTTCTTGTTATAGAACAGTTCTTAATAAATTTACTAAAAATATATTAAGAAGTTCCTATACCGGATGAAGTTAAAATATTTTGTTATCCAAGAGTTCCTAATTGAAAGTGCATGAAAAATGTGTTGTTTCATTACTACAGAGTATCTCTAGCAGATGTAAGAAAAATATTTTTGTTAACGAACGACCTCTAATAAATGTAAGAAAATATTTTTCTTGAGGAAGAGTTTCTACTATATGTAGGAAAAATATTTCTATGCTGTTGGTACTTGCTGATAGATGTAAAAAAAATATTTTCAATACCAGAGACGTTAAAAAATAATTATTACAATAATTCTTGTTCTGATATATATATATCAGATAGGATATATATATATATATATATATATATATATATCAGGTATATTATTCTATAGAATGAATAGAAATATTATGTTACACAGGTCTAGGTCAAATTTAAATGAATTACGAACCAGGTTTACAGACGCAAATGGGTTCTGTGTCAGCACGGACCATACAGGTGCTCGAGAACCTTTTGTCTGTTTGTGGACAGGGACAGGGTTTGCATCCACCGAAATCAGGATGACCATAAAAGCTGTCTGCACAGACGTCACACCTTGGCCCCGCGGCGTTTCCACGGCAATTCTGCAACAATGATTGACCAGAAATGGCTAAAAATTTAGGCAGCACATTATTGATATTTTTATAAAGTAAAATATAGTCACTATTAGTGCCTCTGTAAACATAGTGTTAAATGGAAATGAAGTGAGAACATGAAGGGGGTTAAAAATATTTGATTAAGAATATTAAGAAGATTGATATGTTATTTGACTATGAAATCGTCAAGATGGAAGAGTAAATTGTAAATGAAACCACTCTCACCAGACAGTGTCCTGTTTCCTGATCGCAGATATCGGTTCTTCCACTACACTGACAGCGTTTAGCCTGACCGATAAGATCGATAACGATGGTCGACGTGACAGTGGTGTTCGGGTACCACCTATAGTAACCGATGCTCGGATCCTGACAGGATGTGCTGTTGTACTCCGGAGGACATTGGCAGAGCTCGATGCTCGTCGCGAACGATGGCGTGTATGTTGCTGTTCGTATCGCCGTGTCTATAGAAGCCTCCAGTAAACTGGAATGCAACAATTGCAACGCAGACGTGAGACATAAACTTATAAAACGAGAACCAAAATTATTGGAAAAAAGTCTGTAACACTTTTACAAGAGATTTCTCTCCTCTTCTATTTATATTGAAAATTCCACGTTCCTCCCCGTGCAAACCTGCACTTTGCTAGTATAACAAAGCTAGCAGAAGCTGCTAATATGTATACAGGGTGTCCCACATAAATGGAAACACCTAAATATCTCGGTTATTATTAGTCGTACAAAAAATCTCCATCTTAATGTTAACATCTTGAGATCAGATGAGCCGAATCATACATTATGATAGGTTGTTGAATTTGTCATTTTATTCTCTATAAGAATATGACCTAAAAAATATATGATTCCATTGAAAAAAAATATCGATGAGCTTGAAATCTTGTAGAAAAATGACCTTGAGAAAAAATTGTTACCATCATCAAATTCGTCCCTTGAAACAGTACAACTTTGTTCTGTGGAGATTTTTTGTGCGACTAATAATAACCGAGATATTTAGGTGTTCCCATTTATGTGGGACACCCTGTATAAACATAATATAATATATTAATTGTTATATTGGTAGGCTGTTGCCACGGGTCTATATGCAATTTAAGAACTGTTTCGTGTCTTTGAACTCAGAAATGTTGGCTCTTCTGTCTCATGTCTGACTCGCGAAGCAATATAATTTTATTTAAGATAATAGATTGCAAACATTTGACGCAACTCACGTAGTTTTTGAGAACTCCGCGTTGTCGCTGGCTTTCACGAGTATGTGCTGCACGTTTTGCAACGCGACCATCAGCACTTCCCTGGTGACCTTGTAATCCGGTCTATTCTGCAGTTGCCACAAGGATTCGTGAAACCTAAAACGAGAACCGCGGAAAGATCACGTTCAATTTTAACGCTCGTGGCAAATGCTCGATCTATCGTCGAATAATAATAATCTGTTTCGATTAACGTGTTTGTCGGAAAGCTACCTGACTTCGTAGCGATCGTCATTTACTGGCGAAGGCAGATAATACTCCAAGACAATTCTGTTGTTTCCTTGCAGTTGCACCACCGGATACTGCAGGGTGGTTCTCAGAGGTATTCCACCTTCTGTCAAAGTTGTAAATCTTAAAAACCCTCCGTAGGATACGACCTTGAATTATAAGTTACGCAGTGTCATTCTTTCTCCGCGCGAGAGTTCTCGCGCGCTTTCTGTTTCGTCAAATTAGACTCTGTTCGGTCGGATGATACGATTCGAGAAAGTTACCTTGTCGCCGAGAAAAGATTCGGGCAGCATCCAGTATAACGGATAATTGTAATACAAGTTCGATGGTATCGTGACGTCACCATCCAAGTCTGGAATCGTAGAAAACCCGTTGGTCACGTTCAGACCGCCGTTAATGGGAGTCAGGGGCACTTGGAACCTGTATCTTGACACCTGCAGACAACAAACATCCCCTTTTTAATTCATTCTTGCGTTTTATGACGCTTCTCTTGACGCTCCGAACAGTATTAACGCTAGAACTACCGTGTAATAAATACAACTGATGAATATTGCTTTGTAACGTTGACAACACTACGTCTATTCAAACCTAATACCATTTTATTCGAACATGTGCTTCAATGAAAATGTTCATTCAAGAAATTCTGATGAAAACAGTTTTATAATTTCAGTAATTGTGAAAGAAAAAATTAGGTACCAGTAATTTTCACTGGTTCGGTAGTTCTAGCGTTAAACCTGTATGTACAGTGATTTCTCTGTATATATATGTCGCCAAGGTCGGGTGATAAACGTCGCGGAATTATCCCCACCACTAGAGGCCATGAAGCTCATAGCTGTAGCTCGATACAGAAGACATATATCGAGAATTCACTGCATATTAGGAAATACTCTACTTTATACATGTTCCGAATATCTAGGCGATAATTGTCCCTGATCGGGCTCGCAATTTGGACATACACTACCGCTCAAAAGTATCCGGACAATTTTAAACTCAAATATCTTTGTTGTTTCTAAAGATACGTAAAATATGGTAAGAACAAAGATGAAGGGTACAATGGGGGTGACTAATTATTGTCACTGAATTCCTAATGAAAAGGACTATCATTGTAGGTGTTTAAAAAGGGTGGTTCCATTAAAATAAAAAGTCAAGGTGACCTTGATATCTCTAAAAAAAATGACATAAAAAATTTTTATAGCATCGTGTCAGCCCCATTGTACCATTCAACTTTGTCCTTACCATATTTTACGCATCTTTAGAAACAACAAAGATATTTGAGGTGCAAACTTTAGGTGACACCCTGTATACAGGGTGTTCCACATAAATGGGAACATCTAAATATCTTTCGTATTTACAGTCCTATCACAAAACTTCAGAGGACAGAGTGACACTATTGCAGGAGGCCATTTTAGTGGTGAAGAAAAAAATTTTTTATGTTGTGTTTTTTAATGAAATTTCAAGGTCACCGATGTTTTTTTTTAAATGGAATAGTATATTTTTTACGATAGCATGATAGACAATGAAAAACTGAATTTAATGGATACCACCTTTTTGACCTTGAAATGACCTTGAGCAAGAATAATCATGTTGAAGCGGTGTATAAGTAATTTTTAATTTAGAACGTCGGATATTTCACAAGAAACTAATAAAAATCGATTTTAGTCACTATTTTAGGCACTGAAATAACTTTGATGCAATGCTAATAACGATATTTCGTAATTGTCCGGATACTTTTGAGCGCTAGTGTATATCGAGTAGATAAATAGTAACTACATCGCAGCTCTATGCGAGGAAATATTTCGGTTTGAGTTAGGGCCTAGATTTAGATGACAATTTCGATGGTACACGGTGACAGAATCAGCTTACTATTATGTCACTGATGGTGTCGTTCACGTAAAGCGTCCTAGGTCGCACTAATCTACGTTGCCCCCAGGCGAATTCGGCTTGCTGACAGGAAGTTGATCGTCCAAAGCAGAAGCACTCTGTGCAGCCCTTAGGGTTGTCCACCGACAAGCCGAACGTATTTTCCTTGCACTGGTTGCACTGTCTCCCGAACACGTGTTCCTAAAAAAAAATCAAAATGCAATTTTGGCGACCGTTCTCCGCTTACAGTAAGGACCAAAACTGAACTCATCGTTTATTGCTAGGAATATAGAAGAATAATAAAAAATCAACATTATAACTGTTTTTGTTATAGTTGAAAGTAACTTAAGAAATTTTTTTCAATAATTAATGTCTCCGCGATTAGCAATGACGACAAAAATAGATTGACTCGGTTTTGCAACGGTTCCTACAAGAAATGTTTACGTGGGATGTTTTAATAATTAATAGAACAGACACTTTTTTCCACGTTCTATTCAAACCAGAGTTACTACCTTCCAGAATCACTCTCTTCATTCATTCTCACTAAAACTTACAACATAAGAAAATTTTTTTAAAAAATTCTACGGCCCATGCCTTGAAAAGAGTATCAAAAAAGTACCTTAAAAACCCTCCGAGTGCTTCCAAATAGTTTTTAAAATTGTCTAAATGCTCTTATCAACGAGCATCAAACCTGCCATGGATTTCTATTTTGTTGGACATTTGCAAATCGAGTCAGACTGATAAAAACCTGCATTAATATGAAGTAAATGTGAAATGCACTGTACAGTAAGGAGCAAAACTGAACCAATAACCACAAGTTTTGTATAAATAGTAATAGTAAGTAATAGGTAGTAATAGTTTTGTATAGAAAGTGGTGGTAGAAGTGGTTTTGTTTTGTTTTGGATAGTTTTATTTTGATAGTCTTGTTTTGTATAGTTTTGTATTTATTACTAGGAATACAGAAGAATAACAAGAATAACAAGAATAACAGGAATAACAATTCTTCTATATTCCTAGTAACAAATAATGATTTATTCAAAACTTGTGGTTACTGGTTCAGTTTTGCTCCTTACCGTATACTCGACCTTCATACGTCCTCAAAAATGGTTGCAGAAAATGTTCTCGTAATAAACGTTCGTGTAACAGTTGTATGCACGTACCTTGCACGGACACTGCCCCTTGTCGTTGCAATCGCAGAGATCCCCGTTGCATTCCAGAGTGCCGGCTAAATTGCAGCTGCACGGACGACACCTCGGATAACCGTAGTAGCCCTTCGCGCATCTCTCGCATCTACGCCCGTCGTACCCTATTCTGCACGGACATTGTCCTTGGAGATCGCATTGGGGCCTGGTCGAGCCCAAAGTGCAGTCGCAGGATCTGCAACCGACTCCTGGGACCAGGTCCCAGGAGCCTGGCCTGCATCTGTCGCAGTGCTCGCCGAATGTTAACGTTGGACAAATGCAACGACCTGTGTCCACGTCGCACACGTGACCTGCTCGCACGCACGGGTCGCATACTGCACAGAGGTCATTCAATTTCTTTGTATCTCGTCTTCGGGAACTCGTTGAAATTCAATTTCAATGTCGACATAATAAATTCCTACTAAATTCCTACTCAAAGAGTCCACGAGGTGCAACGAAACATGATCCAGTTATTTTTGGTGAGTGTAATAAAAATGTTCTCGTCATAGGACAGTTCTTAATAAATTTAATAAAAATATATTAAGAAGTTCCTACCGGATGAAGTGAAAATATTTTGTTATCCAAGAGTTCCTAGTCGAAAGTGCATGAAAAATGTGTTGTTTCATTACTACATGTGTTGTTTCATCTCTAGTAGATGTGAGAAAAATATTTTTGTTAACGAACGACCTCTAATAAATGTGAGAAAATATTTTTCTTGAGGAAGAGTTTCTACTATATGTAGGAAAAATATTTCTATTCTGTTGGTACTTGCTGATAGATGTAAAAAAAAAAGTATTTTCAATACCAGAGACGTTAAAAAATAATTAATACAATAATTCTTGTTCTGATATATGTATAGAATGAATAGAAATATTATGTTACACAGGCCTAGGTCAAATTTAAATGAATTACGAACCAGGTTTACAGACGCAAATGGGTTCTGTGTCAGCGCGGACCATACAGGTGCTCAAGAACCTTTTGTCTGTTTGTGGACAGACAAAAGTTGAAAAATGATCCAGTTATTTTTGGTGAGTGTAATAAAAATGTTCTCGTCATAGGACAGTTCTTAATAAATTTAATAAAAATATATTAAGAAGTTCCTACCGGATGAAGTGAAAATATTTTGTTATCCAAGAGTTCCTAGTTGAAAGTGCATGAAAAATGTGTTGTTTCATTACTACATGTGTTGTTTCATCTCTAGTAGATGTGAGAAAAATATTTTTGTTAACGAACGACCTCTAATAAATGTAAGAAAATATTTTACTTGAGGAAGAGTTTCTACTATATGTAGGAAAAATATTTCTATTCTGTTGGTACTTGCTGATAGATGTAAAAAAAAAGTATTTTCAATACCAGAGACGTTAAAAAATAATTAATACAATACGTCTTGTTCTGATATATAGAATGAATAGAAATAAAACAAGAATTTACACTTGCTTCGTTGAGCAATTTTAAAAATGACGAAGAGGCCTTGCAAAAAGAAATGAAAAATTCTCATTGATATTGGTGTTGAAAAGTAACGAACAGACTGTTTACCTTGACATCCATTCGAAGAGAACCCATAATGACCAGGTAGACACGTGTCACACCTTGTACCACCAACTCCTGGCTTGCAATAGCACTGTCCTGTGGCATCATGGCAAGAAGAATTATGCGCACCGATGGGGTCGCATTCGCAAGGAGCGCACTCCGCGTCCATTGTCAATCCCCAGAAGCCAGCCTTCAAAAGACAAATGAAAAGGTTATACACAGTGATTAGGTCATCCTGTCGATAATGCGAATCACATAGTTTTGTCAGGTGAAACACAGAATACAACTACGATAGTTCTGTATACAATTTATAATTAATAAATTGAAGGAAATATACGTAGTAGACTAACGGTGGCGATTGTGTTTCAGCATTTCACCAATTTCAGAAATACGAAGATAGTTAACACTAGAACTACCGGATGGGTCAAAATGACTTCCTCCTAATTTTTTCTTTTAGAGATATTGAAATTATCAATATGTTTCCATGAGAAAATTTCACTCTTTCTATTTCATTTCAATTTCAATTTCTACTTCTCTATCGAAGTAGATATTTAAACAAAACTAATGCGAAATCTAAAAAAATCTTATTTTGTTTTTATTATAAGGCCAGTTGCATTTAGTGCTTGGTCGTTCTAGTGTTAACGCTATGACCCAAACTGTTTAGGTATCATAATCTGGTACACGTAGAAAAATATCACAATTTTTCCCACGATGTATACACAATAGCATGGTCCTTTTGTATGTAAGATCAGCTTACCTCGCATTGGTCGCACTGCCTGCCAGTCACGTGCTCTTTACATTGACACTGTCCTGTCACGATGTCACAGGCAGTCGTTGTCGAGCCAAGATTGCTACATCTGCAACCTGTAAATATTTAAGAATCATGTCGTTGTAACATTGCGTGTCTCTTTGTTTATTTCAGTCGCGATTTGCACCGACTGATTCGTACCAAACGTTGCAAAGTTTAAAAGATACTACGTATTACCATCCCTTATGTCAACAGCACCCAGATACTTATTTTCCTTTAAAATTTGTTGTCTATTCTTGTTAACAAATATACAAACTCTTAAGCATAAAAATATGCAATGAAAGTATGAGTCGAACGATGACAACTTTATTAAATATTTTAGAACATTTTAGCTGTTAATATAACGGTTCAAGAGTTTATTAAGAATATTATTAGATTATCCGAAGTTTATTAAAATTGTCAATTAGCGCGGAAAATATTTATTTCGAGCACAGCCTGTTGATTGTAAATTCTATTGGTAACGCAGTTTAAACTACACAATTACTATAAATCGTAATGGAAACAATTTTCGAAAAGTTTATTGTTTCCCCAAAATTAATAAACCAGTGGAACAAATGGAAAACTCGTTAAAAGATACTACGTTTTACCATCCCTTATGTCAATAGCTGGGCACCCAGATACTTATTTGCTTTTCAAATTTGTTGTCTACTCTTGTTAACAAATATATAAACTCTTAAGCATAAAAATGTGCAATGAAAGTACGAGTCGAACGATGACAACTTTATTAAATATTTTAGAACATTTTAGCTGTTAATATAACGGTTCAAGAGTTTATTAAGAACATTATTAGATTATCCGAAGTTTATTAAAATTGTCAATTAGCGCGGAAAATATTTATTTCGAGCACAGCCTGTTGATTGTAAATTCTATTGGTAACGCAGTTTAAACAACACAACTACTATAAATCGTAATGGAAACAATTTTCGAAAAGTTTATTGTTTCCCCGAAACTATTAAACCAGTGGAACAAATGGAAAACTCGTTGTTTCGTATGCATTGAACAGTTTTGATTTATAGTAACAGCTGTAAGACAATGGCGGAATGGTAGCGGCGATGAATCACATAAAGAGCATTCTCGTAGAGTTAGGTAACAATACTTGTATCTACATAAATCGTGATTGATATCTGATCACTCTGGATCTCGATCACGTGCCGTGCCGAACGATCGTCGATGCGTGATCAATCGCATTTCGCAATTAGCAACGTCGCTGAGACGAATACAAAGCATTGTATTCAAACGATGTAGAACTCTCTGTTGACGCATTTACGGCTGCTGACTCGCGGCGAAAAGAAACGAAATATTCAATAAGGAATTCTTATGCGGCAGCCATAACACGTGACTCAACTATTATGGATTTGAAGCCAGTAAAACCCTCGCGGCCGCAAACAATGAGAATTCATGCCAATCTGCTGCGTGCACTTTCACTTTTAATGCTTATTTGGAATTTTTAGAAGAAACGGCAATTATTTTTCCTTTACAATTTTTTTTCTACATTAATTCTGCTAGAACTACCGAGCAGTCAACAATGTAATTTATTATAAATAGCCTGCGAATTTCTAAGCAAAATAAAACAATTCTCTTAATTTCAATGAGTACGAAATGTTACAACAGTATTTTTAAATTCTTTCCACTGCTCATTGAAACATACAGTGAGTGACGAAAGTATTCGAACGCCCTTTAAATCAGTATAACTTTTTTTTTTTAAGTGAATCAAACGACCTGACTTTTTTGAGGAGTTAGAAGAATTGGTTTTCCAAATGATGTGTAAAAAAGATTTTGAAAAAATTGCAATTGGTAAGAACTACATGAGAAAATAAAAATGGCACTTTTCACAACTTTTTTATTTGAACCTGTAGTGAAAATTTAAAATATGCGTTTTGTAGATATATGTTAGTTATATACATGCTGCAAATTTCATTGAAATCGATTAATATACACACGAGCTACAACTAGTTAAAAGTGGTGAAAAGCGTAGATTTTCACGACTCTTGGCCAGTTTCTGCTTAAAATCCTCAGATTCTAACATATTTTGATACGTGCCATTTTTATCTGCGTCAGCCGATTTCGATGAAATTTTCAGTACATGTATAACTAACAGAGATCCACAAAACGCATATTTTAAATTTTCATTACAGGCTCAAATAAAAAAGTTGTGAAAACTGCCATTTTTATTTTCTCATGTGATTCTTACCAATTGCAATTTTTTCAAAAATTTTTTTACACATCATTTGGAAAACCAATTCTTCTAACTCCTCAAAAAAGTCAGGTCGTTTGATTCACTTAAAAAAAAAAAGTTATATTGATTTAAAGGGCGTTCGAATACTTTCGTTACTCACTGTATAAATATCAACCTAAAAACGACTTACTATTACAATTCCATTGCTATGTACAATGTTTTCAAAGAAGCTATGCAACTCGTTTAAAATAACATTTCACCGAGCAAAGAGGCACAATTTTTATATATCGTGCGTATACTCTCCTCATTACCGTGTATTATTTTAATTGAAAACAGGAAGCAGAGATCGAAGTACCTTTTCAAGCACCCTAATAAACAAAATCGCTTAAAGCAAAAATAGACATTACAAGGGGTGCACAGCTCGTGCGTTTGTACATATAAGGTGTCCCGCGGCGAAATTTATTTTCGCCGTCCATTCAGCGAAACCGTAAAAACTGGGTGATTAACAATAAAACCGGGAAGCACGTGTGCATTCCATTTACTTTATCGTTGCAATATCAATTCACGGGTTCCACGCGCGATAATATAAAACGCGAGAAATTCTTGATCATCGCCGAGGAAAAGAGACTAATGGCTTCTTCGCATAAATGGTTTAATACCTTTTCTCTGTAGGGCACAGCGGGATGCGCGCATTAATGTATCAGCGCCCGTATGATTTTATGCGTTTGTGTAAAGCATAACCATCGAAATCTTGCGGAATAGGTAATTAATTATTTCTCATAAATAGACTGCGGATGTTTATGCAATTTCCAATTTTTGTAGTCAAATTTTAAGAAAATAGAATTAAATAAGATCCTATTTTTCATGGGAACGGCCTCCGTGGATCCAAAATAAATGAAAATTGTACTAAACTATTGAATTTTGTATTACAGCATTTCTTGAACATTTTCATAAGCCATACATGCGTAAAGATCCACAGTGTAATTACAACTAGAGTATCTCTATGCAAAATAAAATATTCCAACTCGTATCGTAAGAAGTGGAAATTATATAAAAATGAGCTTTTTCTTTTAATAATTTCAATGAATCTAAAGTAAAGTGATTCTCAAAGTGTTCGCAATTTTTAAATTAAAGGGACCGGCTGCATCCTAATTTTTTTCAAATTTTTCTATTGTCCCCTGCTGTGAAAACATTGCACTCGTTTGAAACAATTGCAAAGTAAATGGTCAGCCTCTGTAGATCCAAAACAAATAAAAACCGTACTAAATTCTATCGAATTTTATATCGTAGCATATTTTGGAAATTTTCATATGCCATAAATGCATAAAGATCCGCAGTCTACTCATAAAAAATTGTACAGTCTAGTAAAAATAAAAGAACAATTGTTTAAACCTGTGTTTCAAAAACTGAGCTGTGAATTTATAGCTTCTAACTTAAGAATAATTAATACAGCTTAACACTTTGAACGCCAAACAAGGAAGCTAAAAAATTCCACGAAATCAAAGTAAGTTATTTGATCTAATAGAAATTGAAAAAATTAAATGTATGGTATCGTGTGGTTCTCCAACTTTCTTGCATTTTACAGATCCTAATCAAATTTGGTACAATGAAAATATTAACGTAAAAATTCATTTTAAAGGCTGAACAAATAATTCCGTCACTCATATACGGGTGACATGGCAGTCAACGTGTTAAAATGAGGTATAAAGAAATGAATTTAATGAAAGCACGAATGAAACTGCTTTTGAGAAATTTCACTATTAACCCTTTACGGTCGTATGTCTACTCTCAGCCACCAAAGCTTTTTTACCGTTCCAGTCGTATGTCTGCTCTCAGCCACCACAGCAAAGAACCATACTGATCTTGTTATATGAAAATATTTATACCAGTAATTCTGATAGAAAAATATGAAATATAATTTTTACATAAAATTAGAACATATTATTGCGTTACGTATATCTAAAGTTAAAAAAAGGATTGATAAATTTTGTTTCTCCTTCATAATCTTGCATGTTATGTATTACTGTTCGTTCAACGAAAATTAATACCGACCAGCACGACACCTACGTATAAACTTAATACGACGGCAAAGGGTTAAAAATCATTTCAGTTCAGAGAAATGATTTCACTATTAAAAAGGATTAAGTAAAGCGAAACCAGGCAGGGATTTGAAGTAGTTTCGATGACAGCCGAGGTCTGCCGATGAGGTTCTATTAAGGATTCGATTTACTAGCCGATAAATTGCCGGCGGTTATGGCACCGATCCGAGTACGGTCATTAAATGGTTCGAAGTGTCGGCTCGCGAGCTTC
The DNA here is from genome assembly GCA_913789895.3 of Seladonia tumulorum. Classification (NCBI taxonomy): domain Eukaryota; kingdom Metazoa; phylum Arthropoda; class Insecta; order Hymenoptera; family Halictidae; genus Seladonia; species Seladonia tumulorum. Next base: position 4,037,971 of record OU565281.1, read on the forward strand.
CGCGCTATTTTCAATTTGAAATTCCTCGTTAGCGCCCAGCAGCCGGCTCGCTAATAGGCCGGAAGCCGGCGGCATTATACTTTGTAATAAAGATAAGCGTCAGCTCATAAACGGGAATTTACATCTATCGGTATATACCGTCGATCTCGCGATTTTTCTCCCATTGGAAATCAACCGGTGCGATTGGCTACGCAATCGATCGGTCAGAAATCCAGGAACGAGAAATTAAATCGCTCATTTGCCGTACCGATCCACCAAATAAAAATCAGAGAAAATTTATGGAATAGGACGGGTACATTCATTGTTAAAAATCCATTTGATATTTGCTATTCGGTAGTACCAACTCGAACTTTTAAGGAAATTCAAAGAAATTATTAAGGAACATTTTAAATGCAGAAAGTCGAGCCCAATAAAATGTCGAAAAATTGGGGTTAATATTATCAACTAAATTTTGGAATTTACAGTAAGCAGCATAACTGAACCAATAACCACAAGTTTCGTGTAAATCATTGTTTATTGCTAGGAATATTCTATTTTAACACTAGAACTACCGAGCACTAAATGCAATTGGCATACATTGCCTTATAATGACCACAAAATTGCATTTCTTTAGATTTTGTGTCGGTTTTGTTTGAATATCTACTTCGACAGAGAAGTTTATTAAAAACTTTTCTCACGGAAACATATTTATAATTTCAATATTTTTAAAACAAAAATTTTGACTCGTCCGGTGGTTCTAGTGTTAAGGAATAGTCTATTGTTATTGCCATTGCTAAACGAGGAGACATTAATTATTGAAAAAAAATTCTTAAGTTACTTCAAACTATGATAAAAATAATTATAATGTTGATTTTTTGTTATTATTCTATATTCCTAGTAATAAATAATGATTTGTACAAAACTTGTGGTTGTTGGTTCAGTTTTGCTTCTCACTGTAATTAAAATTGGGAATATCAGTTCTGGACAAGATTGTAATAATTTTCATTTGTGTGCGACTGTTGTGTGTTGAGTTGAATTGTCGGTGAAGCGACTGGTCGTTTCGAAACAGAATGATGCACTGTGCAAGATGCACCTTGCTGCACCCAGCAGCCGGTTTCGCCGCGATTTCATCAACGTGGCATTGATTACACGCGCTCCAAATCGTTTTGACGCGTTTACGCCCGCATTTACGCTCGCACCTGAAACGGAAACGTCCGGCTGTCTCGTAAATAACGTTTCTTCTTCTGCCTTATCTCTTAACTAGGCCCGCTAGACCGACAGCAACGATTCCTCGTTTTACAATTTTTCTAAACGCGAACGTACTTTCGTCAGGGGAAAAACGAAATAATTTAGGTTTTATTTACTACGACGCTTGACGCTCGTCAAACTCTTTCTCTGTTTTACTGCTTTATAATGCTCGGGCTCGAATACAGCTCCACTGTGTTTAGTCTTCTTATCGTGAATCTGATTATACCGCGGTTTTCGAGCTACGTTTTCAAGTGGAAACGAAATTGTCGGAGATAACGGGACACACACACAAAGTGGTGAAAGTTGGTAAAATCTTGGCCAAAACTCGTGTCTCAAATTTTGAAATCTTTACAGTCTTTTTAGCATTTTATTACCGAAACGTTTCATTAATGCTTGACACAGTGGGTTTACGGGCCGCTAAAAATTATTATTCTACATTATTTTATAAAAATAACAGGAATTTTTAGCTATTTCTTTTTATAGTATATGCCCAAAGAGAAAGAAATTTGTCGAGTAATTTCTCACGGATGTACAATCTCGGTAATTGTAAATTAAAAATATTAGAACCCCGGTGTTAACATTTTACATTTAGAATAAGTTCCGGTAGTTTTAGTGTTAATTACAGATTTGTTGGCAGCGCAAGGTACGTTGAAGAGTGCAGAGATTGTGTTCCCGCGATTGGAAATTATTGTCGATTTCGAGGAATGGGGTGGTAGCCGCCATATTACGTAAACGAAAGCTGTAGGCGTGCACAATACATACGGAACCCGTGAGGTTTCAACGATAAAGAGTATCGGCCTGTTTCAGAGTGCAGCAGGCTCGTAAACCGTGGCCGCGGTTAACTGGAAGATAATTCGATGGTAATTTTAACGCGTACTCCTTCTCTTCTTTACTACCCACCCACTAATCAATCGCTTTTACCGGCGCGGACCGTAATTTCTCGTGGCTTTCACCGCGTTATCGAACAAATCATTGCAACGAGAAACACGACTCGCTTGTTCAATCACGCGAACTCCGCTATGTAACACGCGGCGCATTAATACGGGACGAAACGAGGCGATTTATTTTAATGGGAGCTCGTATTAAAAATTATATTCGACAATCTTTATGTACTCATTATATTCGACAATCTTTATGTACTTATTATATTCGACAATCTTTAAATTGTCTGAATTCATTCGAACTTACATTCAAAAATGTTTGAATAGTTCGAATTCATTCGAACTCATATTCAGAAATGTTTCAAGTGGTTTGAATTCGTTTGAACTTGTATTGAGAAATGTTTGAATGGTTTGAATTCATTTGAACTTGTATTAAAAAATGTTTGAATTGTCTGAATTCATTTGAATTTACATTAAAAAATGTTTGAATAGTTTGAGTTCATTCGAACTTACATTCAAAAATGTTTGAATAGTTTTAATTCATTTGAACTCATATTCAGAAATGTTTGAAGTGATTTGAATTCATTTGAACTCATATTCAGAAATGTTTCAAGTGGTTTGAATTCATTCGAACTTATATTGAGAAATGTTTGAATTGTCTGAATTCATTTGAACTTGTATTAACAAATGTTTGAGTTGTCTGAATTCATTTGAACTTACATTAAAAAATGTTTGAATAGTTTGAATTCATTTGAACTCATATTCAGAAATGTTTCAAGTGGTATGAATTCATTTGAACTTATATTGAGAAATGTTTAAATGGTTTGAATTCATTTGAACTTATATTAAAAAATGTTTGAATTGTCTGAAATCATTTGAACTTATATTCAGAAATGTTTAAACGGCTTGAACTCATTTGAACTTATATTCAAAAATGTTTCAAGTGGTTTGAATTCATTTGAACTTATATTGAGAAGTGTTCAAATGGTTTGAATTCATTTGAATTTGTATTAAAAAATGTTTGAATTGTCAGAATTCATTTGAACTTACATTAAAAAATGTTTGAATTGTCTGAATTCATTTGAACTTACATTAAAAAATGTTTGAATAGTTTGAATTCATTTGAACTCATATTCAGAAATGTTTCAAGTGGTATGAATTCATTTGAACTTATATTGAGAAATGTTTAAATGGCTTGAACTCATTTGAACTTATATTCAAAAATGGTTTGAACTCGTTTAAACTTATACTGAAAAATGTTTGAATCGTTTCGGTATATTTAACACGTTGTATTAAAAATGTTTAAATTATTCCTACTTTTTCAACCCCGTATTTGAAACTGCTATGTTCCTTCAATTTTCTCAGGATTAATATTTCGAGTTGTATTTTCAATTGTATAATTAATTTAATGTCGTATCCACTGGTTTGGCGTTAAAACAATAAGACGATCATTTAATTTGTCCATTAAATTACAGAACGTTACGTGAAATTACATTTTCAGGAGAATATAAAGAAGGAATAATCAAGAAGAACGTGATCTATATTTGAAGATCTGAATGGAAAGAATTAGCACGTGGTAGGCTGCTCGTCCGAGAGTATGGTTCATAGCGAAACAGTGGAATCTTCTATTCAAAGTCAGACGCCAGGCGCCACGAGTTTACGAGAGCTCTCGAAATACTTGAAAAACGGGATAAACCTTTGGAAGCGGGCGTTTCAGCGATACCGTCGATGGCTTTACGATCGAGGAACCTAAATTGTATCGTTGCGCTGCCGGTTTCACTCGCATTATCGCAAACAAACGTCCGTGTTACTGCGGCCGAGTGTGTTTAGTTAGACAGTGGAACCTTCTATTTTCAGTCGGACGCCAGACACCAGAAGAGCCCTTTCTCGAGAGCGAAAAATTTGTTTTCAGTAGAATTATCTCGCGGAAGATTCGCGTTCAAGGACTCCAGGCTCGAAAGGAGGAGCACCTCGCGCGAAACGCAAACATAACCGCTGATAGAATCAGCTGCTGGCAAAATAAGCGTTGGCGCTCCGGTACAGTGATCTCGTACAAACGATGTCGTTATTGATTCGAAACGAAATAAATCATGCTTATTTCCTCAGAAACTGCCACTGGATAATCTCAAATGGGTAACAATAACGATAATAGTAACCTCTAGTAATCGGAAAAATTCCACGTTTGTGTCGGTCAAAGTTTCATAAAAAATTAATTTACTAAACGCTCGCTCAATTAATATTTTATTCCGATCTTTCAACTCATGTAATAAAATCATTTGCAATTTTCTAGAGAAAATTTGAAGGAAGTCAAATGCCACTTTTGTATCATTTAAACGTTTATGCAATTCTTCGTTGATTAATCTTTTTAGAGGTACAATTTTTTAACATCGAATCAAATCAAATTGCAAATGACAGGAAATCGGAGATTTTATATTAGTCTAATAATTTTCAATAGTATCTGTCCATTTGTTATCCGTATTTGCGCATTGAAGAGAGAACCGATCGAAAAAATGGAATCAAGATTTGCGACATTTTGCATTCGAAATTTCTGTGACCGCAGAAGGCAACCGTGTCCCGAACGTCTACTAGCCGTGCACAGATTTCTTATCGGCTCGATCGCCGCGTAGGAGGATCGACATTATCTACGAGCCACTGTAGCGACAGCATTAACGTGATCTATGGGACCCAGACGTTCGGCGACGCGACGGCATGAATGCATTATTGCACGCTGCCTGATCGATGCGTACCAAACGGAAGGTGTGTTCCGTCAAATCGGATTCATAGATCCCTGCGATTTCTTCATTCGGGCCGAAAACAATCCTCATTGTTCTTCTCCATCTAATCTAGTTCTTGGCTAATGATTAGGATGCAAAAGCTGCATGCACGAGTTGTCGACTTTACATTATTACATTATTATGATCCCAGCAGCTTTTAAACATTTTAACATGGAAATTTAAAAAGATTTTAGATTGAAAATTTTTAATTTAGAATCAAAATTGAAGTTTAAATTTCTTTTCCTATTTAATTTAATGATTCTTTTTATTTCCATGAATTTCACGCGTACCTTTTCGACGGTTTGGCTGGCGTCGTTGCAAAGGGGGTGCTTTACACCATGAATCAGCAACGCAACACCATGAAGAGTCTCCATCTAATCTAGTTCTTAGCTAATGATTAGGATGCACGAGTTGTCGACTTTACATTAAAAATAGACTTATCGATGTTATTACGATCCCAGCAGCTTTTAAAAATTTCAACATGGAAATTTAAAAAGATTTTAGATTGAAGATTTTTAATATAGAATCAAATTTGAATTTTAAATTTCTTTTACTATTTAATTTAATCATTTTTTTTGCTGGCGTCGTTACAAAGGGGGTGCGTTACACCATGAATCGGCGACGCAACACCATGAAGATTCTCCATCTAATCTAGTCCTAGGGTAATGATTAGGATGCAAAAGCTGCATGCACGAGTTGTCGACTTTACATTAAAAATGAACTTATCGATGTTATTACGATCCCAGCAGCTTTTAAAAATTTTAACATGGAAATTTAACACTAGAATTACCGAGTAGTAATTACGACTGATGTATATTGCTTTGTGATAATTACAAGACTACGTTTATTCAAATCTCATACCATTTTTATTCTAACACGTGCTTCGATAAAGAAGTTAATTTCAAAATTTCTGATGGGAACATTTGAAAAATTTCAATAATTGTGAAAGAAAAAATTAGGAACCAGTCATTTTGACCGGTTCGGTGGTTTTAGTGTTAAAAAGATTTTAGATTGAAAATTTTTAATATAGAATCGAAATTGAATTTTAAATTTCTTTTACTATTTAATTTAATCATTTCTTTTATTTCCTTGAATTTCACGCGTATCTTTTCGACGGTTTGGCTGGCGTCGTTGCAAAGGGGGGTGCTTTACACCATGAATCGGCGACGCAACACCATGAATCGGCGACGCAACACCATGAAGATCGGTGCAGAGGAAGACTTCCTCTTGCACGCCCATGCTACACCCACGCCCGGTGCGCAAACTATCGCCTGCACGTCGTTAAAAGCTGCGCTAACCTTTCGTTTCGGCCGAAAAAATGCCAAAACTACTTTCGATCGGCGCAACGAGTGGGATCCAGGGCCCCGATCGCAAAAAATTGCAATTCCTAGCGACGAGGGTGGGGGTTTCTGTACCGCCCACGCGTGTCAGCCTCGGTGACGTACGCCACGGGATTCTAATCGGAATGCGATAACTATGCCGAGATAAACCGAGTAATTCGAGAATAAGAAGTCGAAACTGTTGACAGGGAGCGAACGGAATATTAATTAGTTTATCTTAACACGTTCGCGTGAACGACTCGATTTCGTGGAAACCGGTATAACGGCGTGCCACCGCTGCAATTGCAGATTTTGCCCATTCTTAACCCCTTGCACTACTGTTTATTTTGTGATTATAATGATTAGAAATTCTTTATCGTTCAGAATTTCATAGAAAAAAAAAGATAATTTATATTTCTTGCATGCCTATGTATTCTTCAAAGGACATGTATCAACTACAACAAAATAGAATTTTATTTCGGTTTCAAGGAAATTAATAACGTTCACATTTATTGGAGTCTATTCAGAATCTTCATCACTAGTCTGGCTCGTTATTGTCTCGTTATTGTAGGGCTCGTTATTGTCCATCCCTCCATTCTAATTTTGGGGGAAATTAATGATCAGCTGGAACAACTTTGTAGAAAGGTGCCACTAAAAATGTTATTCTGAGGTTTAATATCTGCCATATTCTTATAAAAATTTTATTTTATATGAGTATCTTGGGACAATTTATTCGAAAACTTTTTATTTCATTTAATTGGTTCTCTTATGATAAAACACTTTCAGGGCCGATTTTAAAAGAGAAACTATATATTTATGTTACAACTTTGTTAAATCGATATTTCTATGACAATGTACATCTAAGAAAAATTTAATTCGAAAAGACTAGGATATTCATTGAATTTTTTCAAAAAGAATTTTCTTTCTATCTGATATAAAAATCGTACTTTTAAGAAAATTTTATCCACAACAAATTTTTCACAGAAGAATATTAATTGAATTCCGACACAAAATTATTAATTAAAAGCAAATACTGTTCAACTACAAGTTTGTAGAAAGCATTTCTTTAATTGCAGATTTTGCCCATTCTTAATCCATCCCTCCACTCTAATTTTGGGGGAAATTAATGATCAGCTGGAACAACTTTGTAGAAAAGTGCCATTAAAAATGTTATTCAGAAATTTAATACCTGCTATACTCTTATAAAAATTATATTTTATATGAGTTTTACCGTCTTGGGACAATTTATTTTAAATTCTATCTGATATAAAAATCGTACTTCTAAAAAAATTTTATCCACAACAAATTTTTCACAGAATATTAATTGAATTCTGACACAAGATTATTAATTAAAAGCAAATACTGTTCAACTACAAGTTTGTAGAATTCTTAATCCATCCCACCACTCTAATTTTGGGGGAAATTAATGATCAGCTTCAACAACTTTGTAGAAAAGTGCCATTAAAAATGTTATTCAGAAGTTTAATATCTGCCATATTCTTATAAAAATTTTATTTTATATGAGTATCTTGGGACAATTTATTTGAAAACTTTTTATTTCATTTAATTGGTTCTCTTATGATAAAACACTTTCAGGGCCGATTTTAAAAGAGAGACTATATATTTATGTTACAACTTTGTTAAATCGATATTTCTATGACAATGTACATCTAAGAAAAATTTAATTCGAAAAGACTAGGATATTCATTGAATTTTTTCAAAAAGAATTTTCTTCCTATCCGATATAAAAATCGTACTTTTAAGAAAATTTTATCCACAACAAATTTTTCACAGAATATTAATTGAATTCTGACACAAGATTATTAATTAAAAGCAAATACTGTTCAACTACAAGATCGTAGAAAACATTTCTTGAATTAAGTCTCCTATAAAAATGTACTTTTAATAAAAGAGTTATTTATAAGCAAAGCGTAGAATAATCGAATCCAGGTTAGAACACGTCTGAATTTATTACAGAAACGAGCATACACGTTGTACGAAACAAGTAGGGTAAAAAAGCACGAGACCGAAGTCACTTCAAAGGGTTCAGCGGTTTGACAGGGCTGAATTTGTTCAAGAGGATATCGTTTTAAAGAACTGTTGATTTAAAGCGCGGCGCGCGAGACGATGCGAGGCCTGTTTCTGCGAAAGTCAGCAGACGCACAAGTGTTTTAATAAAACGCGCCATATTCCAAGGTATCAAAGCGACTGTTTGTGTGTTCTGCGAATTTATCTTCGCCGACAGCTCATTACCCGATAACGATAGACAGTCTGGCGAGAGAGGGAATTATGAAATCGAGGCAGATGCAGAGCAATTTCTCTGTAGTCGTTTTACTCTGGTTGTGTACGCCGAGCGTCGCTGCAAATTAGCGCAATAATTATCTGCACCGTTGCACGGCGCGTTATTAGTCCCATTTCCATCGTAATCATAAGAATCCCTTTAATGGCGGTCATTACAAAAATCGGGGGCTCTCTACTATCAGGACGCTATAGATGTTACTATATTTTCTTGTGATACCTCTTATAAGTCATATGCTTATAAGTAGACATCGGATCTTATGCATTTATGGCTTATGGAAATGTTAAAAAAATGCTATAATATAAAATTCGAGAGAATTTAACATGATTTTTATTTGCTTTGAATCTACAAAGGCTGTCCCCATTAAAAATAGGATTTTATTTCATTCCACTTTTTTAAAATGTTTCTGAAATTGCATAAACATCCGATGTCTACTTATAAGTCATGTACTGCTGGATTGTACTAAAATGTTGATCAAAGTAGTGTATTTATATATTTTAATTTGTAAAAAGTTTGGCTCAGTTTAAGAGTGTTTAAATAATGTTTATAATAAATATGAGTATGCATGAAAGTATTTCATTTTTGTCGCGGGTCTGTATAAAAGTATTTAGTTTTGACTGTAGGTCAGAATCTGTAGAAAATTATGCGTTTAATTTTTATAAAGTGTCTGATTCTGTACAGGTGCATTTAATTAATCTTTATAGGATTAAATAATGTTTATAATGAACCTGAGCATATATGCATGAAAGTATTTCATTTTTGTCGCAGGTCTGTATAAAAGTATTTAGTTTTGACTGTAGGTCAGAATCTGTAGAAAATTGTGCGTTTAATTTTTATAAAGTGTCTGATTCTGTACAGGTGCATTTAATTAATCTTTATAGGATTAAATAATGTTTATAATGAACCTGAGCATATATACATGAAAGTATTTCATTTTTACCGCGGGTCTGTATAAAAGTATTTAGTTTTGACTGTAGATCAGAATCTGTAGAAAATTGTTCGGTTAATTTTTATAAAGTGTCTGATTCTGTACAGGTGCATCTAATTAATCTTTATAGGATTAAATAATGTTTATAATGAACCTGAGCATATATGCATGAAAGTATTTCATTTTTGTCGCAGGTCTGTATAAAAGTATTTAGTTTTGACTGTAGGCCAGAATCTGTAGAAAATTGTTCGTTTAATTTTTATAAAGTGTCTGATTCTGTACAGGTGCATTCAATTAATCTTTGTAGGTCTAGGTTTGTGTAAAGACATTTTTCTTTTACGGAAGGTGTAGATTCACACAAGTAAAATAGGATATATTGTGCGGTATAATAAAATTTGCATAAACAATAACTGTAGTCACGAGAAATTTACGATCGTTCGGTAGCCAGTATGTCGGCCATGAAACGAACGGATGAATGATTTCGCGTGAACCACGGTTCGTGTTATCGCGGCCCCCGGTGAAAGCGGAGGTGTCATTTTAATTAAATGCACTCGGTAACACCTGGCGTTGTGTGACGTCCGGAAATGCTGTTCGACAGTCATTACGTTAACACTAAATAACAATAGCATCTTGGGTGTCGTTGTAACAAAAATCGTCTCTTCTACAAATAGTTTCGAATAGCATAGATTCATCGAGGCACTTAAAGAAAATTCGAGGCTCTTGAATTAATTTCATATCGAGCAATTAAGAATCGCATAATTCATTGACTAATTTAAAATCCTATGATCGATGTGAGAGTCTAATGAATAGACATCGGATGTTTATGCAATTTCCAATTTTTATAGAAACATTTTAAGAAAGTGGAACGAAATAAAATTTTATTTTTAATGGGGACAGCCTTTGTAGATCCAAAGCAAATAAAAATCGTGTTAAATTCTCTCGAATTTTATATTATAGCATTTTTTTAACATTTCCATAAGCCATAAATGCATAAAGATCCGATGTCTACTAATGAAACATGATGACAGAGTCGAAGACCCAACTATGACTGGTCGAAATAAATACATTTTGTTTCGGTAACTGATTTAATTGCATCGCTACGATTTTATAAATTAGATAATTAATACTTCCCTCGGCCAACTATAGAAAAAAGTCGAACAAAATCCTGTCACTAGCATTTACCGCAAGGAGAAGCTAATTTACGGTTTCCCAGGAACGTCAAAGCAACAGGAGTTTGTAATGGCAAGGTTTAATAATATAATGACCGAAAATTGTTATTACCCGAGTAAATAATCATTTCTCGGTAGCCGGATCGTTCGGTTTTTCGTGCGGGGAGGAAAATTTTTATTACTTTTTAATTAACGGAGTTCGCGTAATCTTCGATAATGATATTATAGGATTGGTCGAAAAATTGATTAAAATATAATTGCTTCCGGCGAAACGAGTTTGCAACTCCGGGCGCCGGAGCCCGAGCGTCGGGGACCGATCGATCGATCGATCGTGACTTAATCGAAACACGGTCCAGGCCACCTAGTCGCGCGCGTTCCCTCGCGATATGGATCGTTCCCGACGATGACGACTCTCGATCGTTCCATCTTAATCGATACAAATTTCGCCGTGTCTGGTGACCGATCGGTTGTTCCTTTTCTCCTGATTGCCGCTCGCCTCTCTTCATTTTCATATTTCCAATCGACAACGGCCTAACGAGCGGAACACTCTGCTCGGCTCGTCGAGCAAAACCGGAGAAATCTGACGTTACTGGTTTTTCATTGAACAGGCGAACGGTTGTACGAACGGCGATTGTACGCTGAAATTATCTAGTTAGCCGAACGAGCCAATTTATTGAAACTGACACTTATTTAATCATTTCCGTGGTTTCGGTTCAGTGAGCATTCCAAGTGATCGGTGGCGAAACAGGGATGGGCAAACGCTGTTCCAATCAGCGAACATTACATTTATCATTTAGCACCGTGTACTGCTCTAAACAATTTATTCGGTCGTCCCAAAGTTTGCCACATTTACACAAAAAATACTGTTCATTATTTTTTCCCATGTTTCCTCTCACTTATACATTTGCTTTTCCAAGAAACTAGATTGAATTTACATTGTCCAATTCGTACAAAATTAAAGCTATCAAGACAGTTAGAAGAGGTATGTTATAAAAATCATAGAAGCGATAATTGGACTGCGGAGTTTATGCATTCATGACAAAAATGAGTAAGCACAATTTAAAGCAGTGGACGTATTAAAAAGATTTAAAGGCACCAGCGTATTCGTTTTGGCTTAATAACATAATTAAAGGAAGAAAGACATTTTTCTTCCAATCAGCGAACATTACATCTATCATTTAGCAACGTGTACTGCTCTAAACAATTTATTCGGTCGTCCTAATGTTTGCCACATTTACACAAAAATAATAGTTCATTATTTTTTCCCATGTTTCCTCTCACTTATACATTTGCTTTTCCAAAAAACTAGATTGAATTTACATTGATAAATTCGTACAACATTGAAGCTATCGAAACAGTCACAAGAGGTATGTTATAAAAATCATAGAAGCGATAATTGGACTGCGGAGTTTATGCGTTCATGACAAAAATGAGCAAGCACAATTTAAAGCAGTGGACGTATTAAAAAGATTTAAGGGCACCAGCGTATTGGTTTTGGCTTAATAACATAATTAAAGGAAGAAAGAAATTTTTCTTTCGCTCCTGTGTCTTGCAATCAAAATGCAAATATTTTTTATTTTCCGTCAAGATCCGCAGTCTAGTGGTGATAAAGACAATTGCATACAAATTACATATAGAGAGACACATGTACATACATGAAATTTAAAAAAAGATACTATATAATAACTAGACTGCGGATCTTTATGCAAAATAACAATTTTCTACCTGAACTGCAACAGACTGGAGTGAAATAGAAATTTATTTTCTTTCTTAATATGTTTCATAGGTTGAAAATAAGGTAACAGTATTTTAAAATGTTTTTACTGTTTTAAAATACCCATTTTCAAATTTCCATTTTCCCATTTTAAAATTCGCAGTCTAGTAATCACAGTGGTAATTTCTTTTACAGTATACAAGGGTGTTTGGTAACTGGTGGTACAAGCGAAAAGGGGGTGATTCTACATAAAAGAATAAGTCGAAAATATAGAATAAACATTTGTTCATCCGAAGTTTCGTTATCGAGAAAATCGAGTTTGAAATGCACCGAATACGCATGCTATTCGATAGGAATTGTCTGACGCGTCTGACCATGACCAACCAAATCTACTTCCTGCATATACTAAAGCACACAAACCTGACAGATCTTCAAAGTCGATTTTCTCGAAAACAAAGCCTCAAACGAAAAATGTTTATTCTATACTTTCGACTTATTCTTTCATGTAGAATCACCCCTTTTCGCTTGCACCACCAGTTACCAAACACCCTGTATACTTAAAGAAATAAAATCGCTGAATAAGACCTCAGGGATGTATCGTTAGAATTTTAATGATTGTACATTAAAAATGATAGGGAATAAAATCATAAATGCATAAAATCCGCAGTCCAATAATAACCTAACCATTTTTTATCCCTCTATGTTGTCAAAAATTGCGGGTCCAAGCAAAACTGAATTCTCCTCCACAAATTAGTGTAAATTAATAAAAAAAAAAAAAAGCATTGTCATCCGTGTCAGGGTGTTTTAAAATGTTTTTACTGTTTTAAAATACCCATTTGTAAATTCGCAGTCTAGTAATCTCACAGTCGTAATTTCTTTTACAGTATATACTCAAGGAAATAAAATTGCTGAATAAGACCTCAGGGATGTATCTTTAGAATTTTAATGATTGTACATTAAAAATGTTAGGGAATAAAATCATAAATGCATAAAATCCGCAGTCCAATAATAACCTAACCATTTTCTATGCCTATATGTTGTCAAAACTTGCGGGTCCAAGCAAAACTGAATTCTCCTCCACAAATTACAGTGTAAATTAATTAAAAAAAAAAAGCATTGTCATCCCTGTCAGGGTGTTTTAAAATGTTTTTACTGTTTTAAAATACCCATTTGTAAATTCGCAGTCTAGTAATCTCACAGTCGTAATTTCTTTTACAGTATATACTCAAGGAAATAAAATTGCTGAATAAGACCTCAGGGATTTATCTTTAGAATTTTAATGATTGTACATTAAAAATATTAGGGAATAAAATCATAAATGCATAAAATCCGCAGTCTAACAATAACGTAACCATTTTTTATGCCTACATGTTGTCAAAAATTGCAGGTCCAAGCAAAACTGAATTCTCCTGCACAAATTACAGTGTAAATTAATTTAAAAAAAAAACATTGTCATCCGTGTCAGGGTGTTTTAACGTAACTCGCGCGAACCCGAGCGTCTCCGAGTGACGTTGACCATAGATCCTGCGCGTAATCTGAATTTTTGTTCGCGGGTCCTGCGTCTAACCCGACGACTGGCCGAGGCCGTGTCCCGACCGCCATGTTGCGAACAGGATAATAACTTTGCAGCCGAGTAGTATGCGCAAGAGTACGCGGAACAGAAACGGGCATCGAGGAATTACACGCTCGTAATTCGAGGTCGCGAGAACCGCGGAAGGATCCTCGCATTCCATCCTGCCAGAAGGATTATTTACGCGCCGCGCGGAGCCGAAAAGGATTTTTTCCGTTGGATCGCACGATAACGATGCACCCGGGGGTGATTCTCTTATTTTTCAATTATCGAGCAGTCGAGCGGCCCGGTGATCCGTCGGTGATTGTTCGCCGTCTCTTATTACGGTTTACAGCTAATAGCCATAAAGTTTATGAATGTTTAACGACTCATTACGTTATGTAACGGCGTACACGCTTCGCGTATGCTAATCGAGCTTTTCTTTCTCGGGCTCGGACGGAATTGCTCAATAATTTAACGAGTACGGCATCCCGACGACCGCGCGGTAAATAAATTAAAGAGGCGAACAAAGTTCCAGCAACCGGCTAGAAGAATCACTCTAATACGATCATCCTGTCAGGCTTGCGTGCTTAGGGCCATTTATCGGTCATCAAAAGGATCGAGGAACGGCGAAGTACGACGTTTAATCGATCCTACTGCAATTTTTGCTTTAGGGTCGGTTCGACAAGATTTAGTGTCGCGAAGAAGGGCTCGTTATCAGAACGATTCGAAAGTAACGTAAAGGCTCTTCTCCTATCCATTAAATATTTTTTTGTAATATTTAAAAAATAATTTCTTATGTTATTTTCATTGCCATATTTTGTATACAGCAAATTCTGGAGTTTCTCATAATTAGACCGCGTATCTTAAAATATGTATGTTTCATTTTCACGAAAAGGAAATGAAACAGAAGTTTATTTCTTTTGTTAGTAATTTTAATTATTTGAAAATAACATGTCTATATACTTGCATTCTTTTCATTTTCATTTCATTCTTTCATTTTATAGAAAAACATACAAAATAAGGTTTTTATAAGCGCACTTGTAAGTGCACTTTTGATGAAAGTGAACCTCGGATGCCATGCCGTCTGTTGTTTAAATTTCAAAACGATAAGAACATTTCAAACCTTATTTTTTATGTTTTTCTATAAAATCGTCAACTGGTACATGGTGGTCAACTACTGGTGCCTTTACCTTATTCCAATTTTTATTGCACCACACTATAGAATTTTCCTAGACCACGCTACATAGAATTTTTCATTATACAGGGTGTTTGGTAACTGGTGGTACAAGCGAAAGGGGGGATGATTCTACACGAAATAAGTCGAAAATATAGAATAAAATTTTTTTATCCGAATTTTCGTTATCGAGAAAACCGAGTTTGAAATGCAGCATGCTATTCGATAGGAATTGTCTGACGCGTCTGATCATGACCAACCAAATCTACTTCCTGCATATACTAAAGCACACAAACCTGACAGATCTTCAAAATCGATTTTCTCGAAAACAAAGCCTCAAACGAAAAATGTTTATTTCATATTTTCGACTTATTCTTTCATGTAGAATCACCCCCTTTTCGCTTGTACCACCAGTTACCAGACACCCTGTATATTTTACTACACAGTGCGTACCAAAGGTGTATTTCCTAAGGTCATTTGTAATAACTTTTTCCCGTATATTCTGCATTTATTTTGTAATGTTTACAACGAAAAAGGAACTACAAAGACATGAAAACATATAGAAGATATTACAGTGGGTGATTAAGATTCGAAAAATCAACGGCTTGGCGATTTTATCATAAAACGAACAATTCCTTTATGAAAGAAAACTATGAATGATCTATCGCTATGATCTATCGCTATGATCTATCTATCTATGAAACTATGAAACTACCATGAATTGTTACCATTTTTGTATGAAGTATTGGCGTTTTGAAAACACAGAATTGGGAAAGATCGGAGTTGTTTAATTAGAATTTTCAGAGTTTCTCTTTCCGTTTGAAAATTGTTGAGTTGAAGTGAAAAATTCGATTTTTTTTTTGTCGGGACCTGTTTATCAGAATGAAATGTCCCGAGCGATTATTTTTTCCTTCCCGTGGTTAGATCTATCGCTATGATCTATCTATCTATGAAACTATGAAACTACCATGAATTGTTACCATTTTTGTATGAAGTATTGGCATTTTGAAAACACAGAATTGGGAAAGATCGGAGTTGTTTAATTAGAATTTTCAGAGTTTCTCTTTCCGATTGAAAATTGTTGAGTTGAAGTGAAAAATTCGATTTTTTTTTTGTCGGGACCTGTTTATCAGAATGAAATGTCCCGAGCGATTATTTTTTCCTTCCCGTGGTTGCACAAGTAATCGAAACTGATTACGAGGCAAGTATCTGCGAAGCCTGCGCCTGGTGGTGCAACACATTAGCCACTTGTCAGTCGACTTGACATATCAATTAAAATTGCTCACGGATAAGGGATTCTATTAATATTATTACACCTGCGAGACACCTTCCAGGAACGCGTTACAGATGCATGATGTATTATCGAAAATCATTGGTAAACGCGCACGGCGACCGAGGGCGTGCTGGGGACCGTTTCACGAACGAATGGTAAATATTTCTCTGACTTGATTGCTACAGTGATTAAAGTGTTATCACAATTTAGATTAGATGATCGATAGCTCGGAGATTGTTTTTTAATTGGATAGCCGTGTTTAGGCTCGCTTCGAACGGTCAGGATTTATGATTTATGCGAGGGAATGATGAAGACGATGGGACTGTTTTATGTGTGTTTATGGTGGGGAAACAATCTTGTTCGTTAAAACATTGTTCGGAAGAATGCAGACATTTTATATTCGTTTCTTTTTCAATAAGTCAGTCATGATTTTCTAAGAGATTATCCATAAATCCATTTTAAATTTACCCTCGAGTTCAAGAGTTCCAATATTTCATGTTTCACACTTACATTTTAATACAAGTCTCCAGGATGACTTTTTAAAAAGTACACCTGAGAAGTGCACGTGTGAATTGGTTTACCAAATGAAGTGTAAAAGAAATTTTGAGAAAATTGTTACTAGGTTGAGAGACCCAATACTGTGGGTGTACCAGTTACCGTGCCTATATTAATCACACTTATTTTCAAAGTATAATGAATAGACATCGGATCTTTATGCAAAATAAAAAATTTTTATGTGAATTGCAACAAACTGGAACGAAATAGAAGTTTACTTTCTTTCCTAATATGTTTAAAAGGTTGAAAATAATATAACTGTACTTTAAAATTTTTCTAATGTTCTTACTATTTTAAATTACGCCTACTCGTTTTTGTCATAAATGCATAAAATCCGCTGTCTAATAATGAATATTAAAAAACAGATACACAGCATTTAACTGATTTTAATGAAAAGGATTTAATGTCTCTTTTTTAATATTCATTATGCTTTAAAAATAAGTCTAATTAATATAGGCACAGCAATTGGTAACCCCACAGTAATCAGGTTCCCTACAGTAATTGCGAAGAAAATGGTACGTATATTTTTGTTTTATTATTGTAGAATAAAACGTACATTTTAAAGTTTTGTAACAGGCTCAGATAAAAAAGCAATACTATTTTCTACAATTTCTTCGAATTGAAATTTTCTCACAATTTGTTTCAGTTTAATGCACTTGTATAACCTCCAAAAAAAAAAGATGAAATCGTTCGTTTCACTTTTAAAAAATGTTGTTCAGCGTTAAAGGATGCGCGTAGACTTTTTTTCTCATGGTTATCGGTTCTCGCCTAAACGGTTAATCTACAAATCGGCGTAAGCGTCTCGAAACTACCGTTCGCCGATCGTGAAGCAGGCTCGTCCATCGGCACCGTCAAATTGACACGCAATTAATCAAAGATCCTGTCTTGTTCGCTGGAAAGCAAATCGCTCCGGTTCCCGATATTTTGACGCGTTAATGAGCTTTCGCTCTATGTAATATCTAATACAGTCCGACGACCAGGAGCATCGTTTGCTTTCCGCTCGATGGAGCTTAACGAGCTTACACGCGGCCATGAAATATCGGCTATTAAGTACCGCCGCTGATAATGAATGACCAGCGAAATCTGTTCGGAGCGTTATGGTTCGAACCATTTAGACCATTTTGCTCTTCCTGTCCGTACTATAATTAATAGCGTTCCAATGTTCCCAATCAATTTTCTCCATGATATACGGACTCGCGTGCTGTTATTTATTGTTTTCTCGAACAGCACGCGCTCGGACGAGATCATTTCTAATTGGCAGTGTGTTTTATAACTAATAAATGTCTCGAAGAGAATTCTCTTTATCTTGACGAATTAACTTGAACGTTTTTTTTTTAATTTCCCTGTCTCTCGGAGCGACCAGTGTAAATTGTATCATTGTGTAAAACTATATTTGACGAGAAGTACAAAGAGTTCAGAAGTAATTAAATGTTTGAAATCATACTTTACTCATTATAGTCGACCGTTACGAATTATTTCAGATCGCGGTAGCTGTTTCACGTCTCGAGAATTCGAAGAATTTATGAAATCGTGCAATGTACAACACATTAAAATTTCAACGGCGTCACCTCAGGCAAATGGTCAAGTTGAAAGAATGAATCGTACTATTTTACCTATGATAGCGAAATTAGCAAAATGTTAACTGGAGTCATGTTCTAGAGGATGTAGAGTTCGCATGTAACAATTCTAATTCTAAAGCGACGAACGAATGCCCGAGTGTAGTGTTGTATGGTGTATGTCAACGTGGCAAAGTAATTGATTATTTAAAAGATGCGCTAGAATTAGAAGGAAAAATTTCTGTAAATCGCAATCTAGAGAAATGTCGGAAAAATGCAGAAAATCAAATTATGAAAAATCAAGAAATCAACAAACGAATTTTTGATACTAGACATAAGACCACGAGGAAATATAAAATAGGTGATAAAGTTATGATAAGAAATTTTGATAATTCATCGGGTGTATCACCGAAATTAATACCACGTTTCAAACGACCGTACGAAGTAGATCGCGTGTTGAAGAATGATCGCTACGTTATTAAAGACGTAGAAGGATTTCAACTTACACAAATACCATATTTTGGGATTTGGGAAGCATCGAACATGAGAGCTTGGACGCTAGGATAATTTTATAATGTTATATTTAGTTAAGTTTTTGAGGTTTAGTATTTTGTCTATCGTATGAATGTTTATATACATTTAATCGGGGACGATTAATTTGTCAGGATGGCCGAATTGTAAGAATGTTTATGTCACCGTTTGTATTATTTATATGTTTACCTGTTATTGATTTATACTGTTATATATAATTTTATTGATTTATGCGTTGCGTTAGCATTTTGTTAAATTGATGTTACCATGAGTTTCGTTTAAATAAACAGTTTCTTCTGAGCGAGCAAAGGACATTGACGTCTAAAGCTTCCTTACAATTGTTCAAAATATTTTTTGTATTCAATAAATTACCGAACAATTCAGAATCGTACGAATAAATTGCATCATTTTCGTATGTATAACACGAGAAAAAAATAGAAGGGAAATATTCTAGGTTGGAAGAAATGTTTTCGAGTTAAATATAACCGAGTTCAAAGGGTTAATTAGTAGTACGTTTTATCCACGGTTTTTACACAGCTAGAAAAATTTTTTGTTCCTTTCGAATCCTTCTTTTCAAAGAGCGAGCGCAGTTTAAATCGTTCTAGAATCACAGCGCGGTGCGTGTTGCGCACCGTTTCACGGTCTCCGTCGTGTTATTCTAGTTTGTGCAGGCGTAAAGGGGTTAACTTTTGTTTCATTAACGGTTAATAACGACTGATCCGACATCCCTTCGTGTCGCAGGCTGCGGTCTCGCGGGAACTTTCCTTCCAATTCCTGGTAATTCAATACATAGAACCGATTTCACGTGTCGTATTACGCATTTACACGGCCGGGCATTCCCTTGTCGCTTGTCAACCGGCAAGCATTGCGACGGCCATGTACAAGGAGCCCAGGGGGGCCCAGGGGGGCGTGCATGTACCTGGCCACGATATAATGTAATAAACGCGACCACCTGTCGTGCGCACGATCGTACATTATACGGACACTTTTCTGCGGTCCGTCTTGTTTTACTATTGCGTATGGCTCCTCGTGTTGTCACAGTGGAAAGCTGTGACCGCCTCTCCCACTGACCATTAGCGAGAGACCATTAACGACCCAAAAAATAATCCGAAAAAACGTGCCAATAATTCGCCATTTTCAAACATTTATGCAGCAGTTATGAAATACATCGGTCACGGGTCGTAACAGAACCAGAAAACAAAAACTGACGTTACTGTCACTGGAAAACGTGTCGATTAAACAAAAGGTAAATATGTAAATAATTACCAAAATATTTTCTATATCGGTACCATTTTTGAAATTAATATGATGAATTTAGTCGAGCGCTACTACTAATAATAGTATTAATTATTCGCAATAGGGAACTTTCGGACCATCTCAATGGCCATGAAATGCGCTGCCAAGGTCACCATTCCTTAACCCCTTGCCCTACAATAACGAGCCAGACTCGTGATGAAGATTCTGAATAGAGTCTAATAAATGTGAACGTTATTAATTTCCTTTAAATCGAAATAAAATTCTATTTTGTTGTAGTTGATATATATCCTGTGAGGAAAACGTGGACATACAATAAATATAAACTATCTTTCTTTTTCCATGAAATTCTGAACGATGAAGAATTTCTAATCATTATAATCTCAAAATAAATAGTAGTGCAAGGGGTTAAACGATTTTATTCGTCTCGCTCTAGGCCCGTACCAATTTTAATAAATTTGAAATATGAAAGAAAACCTTGTATCCAATGTCATACATACGAATATTAAGTTTACGTTATTTTACTTATAAGACAAAGTTTTTGAAATATTATTTAAAAATTGTATTTTAATTGGAAAATATTGGAAATAGTGAGACTTATTTTGTAGGACTGTGTAAAATAGTTGACAGTAACTTGTATTTTTATGATATTTTGTTGCCTGTAATGTTATTACGGTATTCTAGTCTGTTTATCAACATGTTACATATTCGTGATTAAACTACAAACAATACTTTGCTAACTATTATAGCTTCTCGTGTTAAAAATTATAATTTATAATATTAACTACTTGCTCAACTTATTTTCATTGTAAGGAAATATTTGAAATACAAGATAAAAATATTTCATTTTATCTATCTGGTTATCAAAATAAAAATATTTGATTTAAAGTAGTATCTTATTTGAACCACATTAAATTATACTATATACCAAATCATTAATGATCGTTAATATACGTTGCAAAATATGAAAGAAAACCTTGCATCCAATATTCTACATACGAATAATAATATATAATACTAATGTACTAATGTACTTACTTTTGAATCTTTTGTACCTCCGTCGGATCCATAGCACACAATTATTGACTCACGAGAATAGATCCCAACAATTGAACAACAATCACTGAACGACACACACAACACATTTTATAAAATCGTGACAACGAACGAGAAGATGTCACTCCGACCACGATCAAAATAATACTGAGATTTTAACAATGATCCCCTCCACGGAGGTGGTACGGTCAGGTTATCCTAGGCAGGTTCGACGCTGAGGGTCTATAAACACTAGATACAAAACCAAGGTAAACAAATTATGGCGGGGCGCCGACCCTAATTCCCGGAATTCCTTGTTTTCGTATCACACGTCCGTGGGTCCGATGCGGTTAAAATCGCAGTATTATTTTATAGAGGTACAGAAGATTCAGAAGTAAGTACACTTTACATTAGTATTTTATAATGCAGTTTGTAGTACATTAGTATTATATTTTATTATTCGTATGTAGAATATTGGATGCAAGGTTTTCTTTCATATTTTGCAACTTCAATGTCCCTTTAACACTAGATTTACAAAGCACTAAAACTGACTACTTAACATTATTTTACAGATATAACAAGAACGTGTCTATCCACATTTGTATCAATTTTTTAAATAATATTATATATACCCAAACAAATAATTTTGTTGAATAATTCCCCATGGATACGTCTTCACATTGTCAATAATTGTAAATTATAAATATTAGATCCCGTCATTTTGACAGGCCCCGTTAACCTAGTGTCAAATTTGGTTTGTCTCGAGGCACGCACACGATTATGTTCCATCTAACACACTGTACACTTTACATTAGTATTTTGTAACGTAGGATTATTATTTGTATGTAGAATATTGGATGCAAGGTTTTCTTTCATATTTTGCAACTTCAATGTCCCTTTAACAACTAGATTTACAAAGCACTAAAACTGTGTCTAGTTGAAAAGAAAATCTTCTTTATGAATTACATTTTTTAGATTTGAATTACACGAATCATATTTTTAACGGTGCTTTATCCGGATCCATCGATCTCACTGTTGCACCCAATTGTGGAGCCGTCAATTGAAATTGATCATCAGAAATATATATAGTTTCGCGCTCCTTCGTTAACGCTGTTCTCCAGCATTTTAAGCATGACGTATCATGAGCGCTCGTTTTTCGATTCTCGATTCCAGTTGACCCGCGAGCAGAGTGGTTCGAGTTAAAGCGGTTCGTACACTTTTTATCCGGCCTTTGATCTTAATTAATTTCAGTTGCCTATTACAGGACGCACGAGGTGACCTCGGTAAGCAGATCTTACGTCAGTGTTTCTCGCAATGGAGAACGATGAATCAACTATTTCATCGGCTCGCGCGGATCAAAGAGTCAGTGGCTTCATTTTGCCAGCGCGAGAGAACACGAAGAACCGTTCCATTGAATCGCGTGTACATGCGAACACGTCGTAAAGCCTCAAGGTCGATTCTTATACAACGAAAACGTGGAAGAGAAACCGGAGGCGCTGTTTAGAAAAATAAATTTCACCGGGCAGCATTTAGACAAAATAAATTCTACTTCACCGGGCACCATTTAGAGAAATAAACAAATTCTATTTCACTACAAGTCCGAAAATTCTATTTCACTGCTACGAATTCTATTTCACTACTTGAAGTCCTTGGTTTTTCTAATTATTAGAATACATCCTAAAATTCTAAACGAACGAATAAGACAAAATTTTTTTAATTTACAGTAAGGAGCAAAACTGAACCAATAACCACAAGTTTTGTGGAATAGGAATATAGAAGAATAACAAAAAATCAACATTATAATTGTTTTTGTCAGAATATAGAGAACATATTACAGCACATAGGGAACAACATAGAGAATCTATGGGGTTTACTAAAAAGACGACTTCGGGATTCATATGACTCCCAACCAACATCAATCACAGATTTGTACGATAGAATTCAAGAACAGTGGGAACAAATATCTCCGAATTATTGCAAAAAGTTAGTAGAAAGTATGCCAAAGCGAATTAGTGCAGTTTTACAAGCACAAGGGTTGTGGACGAAATATTAAAAATAAATGATTTATTAAACATTGCCCAGTATTGGGGATGGTGCAAAACTGAGTCAGTCTATTTTTGTTGCCATTGCTAAACGAGGAGACATTAATTATTGAAAGAAAATTCTTAAGTTACTTCAAACTATGACAAAAACAATTGATAAAAAAAAAAAATAAAAAAAATCAATCAATTGATTGATTTTGGTTTATTGATTTTTTGTTATTCTTTTACATTCCTAGTAATAAATAACGATTTATACAAAACTTGTGGTTGTTGGTTCAGTTTTGCTCCTTACTGTAAAATCACAACGAAGCGCGAAAGTTTACTATATGCCAGAAGTATCCACTGTCCCCGAGTTGACATTTTACTTATGCTGACGTCGGTCGTAGCTTATCGTAAAAAGCGACGCGGATTCCGGCACGGTGTGGCGCCACTCCGTTTTGCATTGCTTAAAATACCATAAAAAAGAATTCCAGATGACAATCGAAAAGGGACGGTGAATAGAATTCGCGGACGGATGAATCACGGGGGTCAACGAGAGCGCTCCTTCTCGTTGAACCACGCGATTAGGTCAAGTAACAGTATATCGGTTGCGTTTAACGCGGAGCGGAAGTTCCAATGACAATCGACGGGAATGCGCGCGAACTTTTCGCTCGGGACCAATCAGCCATTAAGTTGCCATTTTATTCATCGGACCGCGGCGTTACGTGCCGCAATTAATTGCTTTGAAACGCGAGACTGTCGCGAGACTGTGCTTGAAACGTTAGCTGCTGTCAATTAGATCAATTTATCAGAGTCGCAGCTCGAAAAGTTCAATTCTTTAATTGGGTGATTAATAACGTTGACTGTGGTGCTGCTAAATGAGCATTTGTCGTTTGGAAACATTGGCACAAAAATTAGAGGAGTGAGGTGTAGCCTTCATTTAAAAATTTTTCCAATGTAAAATGTTCCGGACATAATATGAATCTTACAGAAACTTATTTAAATCGAAATTCCAATTATTTTAATCATTACAAACGTTGCTTTTACGGGAAGGTAAAAGGTTAGGGTTAAAGCGAGAGCTTTAAAATTGTTTCAGTGTAAAATGTTTTGATTATTCGTTCCGGACCTAATCTGAATTTTACAGTATGTAAATCGAAATTCTGAGAATTCTGAAAATTCAAAAATCAGAGAATTGAGCTAAACGAATGTAAATTTATCTAGCTCGAAATAGTTCGAATTATTTCAACTATTGTAAGATTCATAGAAACGTTCTTCGAATATATTGTTACTATCGTTATGAACTATCGATTGCAGCCATTAGGTTACGTCGACCGGCATGAATGGTTGGGGATAGGCGAATAAAATATTACATTTATGGGACGTTGTATAGTCGACCGCTCGAAATAGCCAGTTAAAAGTTGTTAACATCGTGGAGCGATCTGTGAGATCGATTGTTACAAACGTTCATCGAATCGATCGTCGATTCAACGGAGCGGTAACGTCATTTAGATAGAGCTAGAGCTCGCAACAACCTAAATTACAATGTCTAGCAGAGGGATAGCGTACATACGAAGAAATTAACTTATCTGTGTTAGCAGAGCCGTAAACTATTCGCGGCTATCTCAATTGGACTGGTCGTTATCAATCGAGTTAGCAATTTACTGCTAACATTATTCGAGCGGTATGAATGACCACGCGAATATAGTACAAAATATAGTACAAATATATCCTATGTATATAGTACAAAACGTACAATACCGACCATAAGTTTGCCGGCTTCGAATAACCAAAATAGTATCTGAATAACTATTAGTATATAACTATTATTATAACTATTGAGTCTACTCGAAACTTGTTCCGTCGTTGTAGCACTAAACTGATTACGTTACGTACAAATTATACTTTCGTTACCGTTCAAATTTATCGCTTAATGCTCTTCAATTTCAATTACAAATTCGAAACCGAAGCAAAAGGAACGAAACTTTCGATAACGGAATGCTGACAAGGTTATTTTATTAAGTAATTTGAATGTCATGTTTGGCTAAATATACACCGGGCAACATTTTGTACGACTTTCAAAGAATTAAATGTACTAGCAAAGAATTAACTTACTCGACAAATTAAGAAGAAATTTATCGAAAAATCGCAACAAGTTCAGATAAATATTAGGTTGTCCGGAAAGTTCTTTTCGTTTTTTTAACAGGTATTATAAATTGGAACAAACGACCTGGTTTTCCAAATGATGTGCAAAAAAGATTTTGAAAAAATTGCAATTGATTGCAATTGAATTGAGAAATTAAAGATGGCACTTTTCACAACTTTTTTATTTGAACCTGTAGTGAAAATTTAAAATACGAGTTTTGTAGACATATGTTAATTATACACATGCTGAAAATTTCATCGAAATCGGTTAATACACACATTAGCTACGAGTAGTTAAAATCGTAGTTTTGCACGACTTTTGTCTTTATGAAAATCCACAAATTCTAACATCTTTAGATGCGTGTCGTTTTTATCTGCATCAACCGATTTCGATGAAAATTCCCAGTATGTTTATAATTAACATATATCTACAAAACGCATATTTTAAATTTTCATTACAGGCTCAAATAAAAAACTTTGTGAAGCGCCTTTTTAATTTGCTCTTATAATTCCTAGCAATTGCAATTTTTTCAAAATCTTTTTTGCACATCATTTGGAAAACCAATTCTTCTAATTGCTCAAAAAATGTCAGGCCGTTTGATCCAATTTATAATACCTGTTTGAAAAAAACGAAAAGAACTTTCCGGACAACCTAATACTTTGACATTTGTTTAAAAGATTTATGAACGGACCGCCGTGTGATTAGCTTGAATGCAAAAAGGATGTTACTAAAACGATGTTTAAGATTGTTTGCAATATAATATATAGTTGTTACCTAGTCCGTCCGTTGGCATAACCGCCTTACGGGGGTGCACCACCGGCCAATTATCCGGTCCGACGTTTTAATTAGAAAAGCAGGAGGTTCGGTCACGGGTAAACACACGGCCCGCGATTTCTTTTCTTTTCGCGATTATGGCAGTCACGAACACGTAACGAGCGATGAAAACGGCCCTGTGTCGGGGTTAGCTTCGGATCTTCGACGTGCAGATTATGCATGCACGTAATGCGTGCGTGCATCGCAACGAGGCTACTCGTAATTTCGGATTATGGGAACCGGTGCACACGCGGAAAGCTGAATCCCTGGATAATCGAGGATGTGCGGGGGGGGGGGGAAATATCGTCTCGGAAGAGAGAAACACGATACGGCTCTACGATTAAAAATCCCTAAGTCGCTAAAATTCCCCGACACCGGATTAACGTCTACTTGGTTGCAAAATTCTGCACTAGTTAGCGTGTTTTCGCCATTTGAGCCGTTTCTTCTCGAATTGTCATGTCACCTTTATACCAGTCTAGGCTGAATAAGAAGAATATGAAGAAGAAGAAAAAGAATATGATGGGACAGCGATTTTCTAATATCGAAATAAAAAGCGCCATACGGAAGGTTAAAAAGAGTCTGTATTACTTTCGTATATTATTCTATTTTTTGTTTCACTCGACTATCTACACTGCTCTCTATAGCTTTCATATTCCGAAGAAAAAATATTGTGTCAATATTCCATTTACACTATATGGTAAGCATAAAACATCGAAACCGAATAAAAAAATTCTTTCGAACAGTATATCCATCATTATACAGGGTCATCCGTTTTTAAACGGCCAAACGTCAACCAGCTATAGAGGGCCCCCAATGGAACAACTTTCACCCCTAACACTTCGTTTGATTCGGTCTTGATTTTTAGATAATTGCAAGAACCTGTCATTTTTTGCGTTCACTTAAGATTAAATATATTAGGATAGCAATTATGTTTCATGGTGATTTTTCCTTTGTTTGGTTTAAAATAAATAGGGGCATCTTTTTTATTAAGTCAACTTTTTTGTATGACCTTCGGATCTTGGTTTTTTTTACATGAGGCACACGCCGTGCAGACTGAATGAAATAACTTCGAAAAATTTGGAAAAAAGGAAAAGTGTTAGGGGTGAAAGTTGTTTCATTTGGGGCCCTCTATAGCTGGTTGAAGTTTGGCCGTTTAAAAACGGATCACCCTGTATATGGGGATTATGACAATGACTGAAACTGACAATTATCACTGCACTAAAGATTATATGTATTTATGGAAAAAATCAGAGTGATGTTTGAAATGTTAGAACGATTAAAAGAATTTAAGAATGTTAATATATTGTTTTCAGTCTATTAGACTTGATAGAGAAAGGAAGACACTTCTACTGTACTTCTATCTTATACAATCAAGGAAGATAATGTTTAGTTTGTATAAAAATCTGCGGTCTAATTATCACTTTATAAACAATATCATAGTTAGGTCGACCGATTTAATGAATCGCTAATTGTATTGAAAAATATTAAAGCAACATTTATTACAAACCACTGAAAAACTAGAAATAAAACATGACTTCGTACTTTACGAATGATCCGAACGACATTATTCTATTGTTGTTACTGAAGAATGTACATTATAGTAAAAATATTTATCTTCGTCAAGAAACATTTTTCCTACACGGTTCGATCGATCGAGTGGGTGTACCGTTTGATTAAACGATTCTTTATACGTTTACTGCCACATAAAACGTATTTCTGAAACTTGTAATTCAGATACATCGATAGCAAACAAACGGGTAAAGTTTACGTCAGGAAACCAGCAGTTTTTAATTTTGTTTTATGCAGTCAAAATTAAAATCACAGCGAAATAAACATCTTGTGATCGCAAGATGCAGGAATCGAATAAAAGTTTATCTCGTCTCCTAATAATTTTAACACTAGAACAACCATGCACTAAATGCAACTGGCATATATTGCCTTATAATAACAACAAAATTGCATGTGTTTAGATTTCGTACCAGTTCTGTTTAAAACATATTTATACATTTTTTTTTTTCATTTATTTATTTAATGTTGCTTTAACATCAAAGGTCATTAGCAACACGGTACATTTTCTTCCAATATTTTGTACATCTTTGTATCTTTGATATATTGAGCAAGACTGACAATGTGCTTCTCAGAGCTTAACAGAATGGGTAAGGATCCTGGCAGCTTAGTATTTTTCCTTTCATTTTCATATTTTTTGCATTCCAATATAAGGTGATTAATATTAACTGGTACTTTACATATATCGCATATCGTGTTTTCTTTTTTATTTAATAAAAATGAATGGGTTATTTCTGAATGCCCGATTCTAGTTCTAGAAATTGACGTTTGAATTTGACGATCTATTGGACTTGGAAACTTTTGCCACTCAAAATCTGCTATTTATAAATTCAATATTTCTAAAAGAAAATATTAGGAGCAAGTCATTTTGACTCGTGCGGTAGTTCTAGTGTTAATAAATTGACGATAATAGGATATTCTCGAATCCTTCCAATTGTTTCGCTGTTCTACGTTTCAAAGATCAATTTTGAGTTACGAGTGCATAAAATGTTTGCAGTCAGTCCACCGATTCGTCACGTTCGCGAAATTATAAATTCGCCGGCACGTTTCTGTGCCGAACAATCAGCGTTGACCTCGCGGTGTTTCATTGTCTAGACACGGCAATGTTTAAACTTCTGTTAACAGTGTTTCACGTTGCAGCGAGGTAAAACGCTCGACGGTATTCCGAATAGAAAAGTGGTACGCGTGGCTTATTGTTGATTTAAAACGAACACGCGATAGTCTATCTGTGTTTCGCCAATACGGGATTGTTCTTGTCAGAGTTAAGCAATTACATGTAGGAAGTTCTTGGCTTCGCTTTATCGTGTAACGCGTTCCCCGTTATCAGTTCTCTCGGCGACGAGAATGGCTCGTAGGTGGTAACACTCCCAGTCGCATAAAAAACGGTACCCTCTATATATCGATTCCGCGAGAGCTCGAGTGAAATACGTAGTCGATGCAAAAATTTTTCGCAATTCACAACGAATAATATTATCGTTGCTCACGGCTACGAACACTTTCGAGATCGAATCGAGCGAACACAATTTTTCAATTTACAGGCTGAGGGGCCCAATTACTATGGGGGTGCCTATATTACTAATACTTATTTTTAAAAAATAAGGAATATTAAATTTCTCTCGCTAAAATCAGGTAATATACAGTAAGGAGCAAAACTGAACCAATAACCACAAGTTTTGTATAAATCATTATTTATTGCTAGGAATATAGAAGAATAACAAAATTTTTATCATAGTTAGAAGTAACTTAAGCATTTTTTTTCAATAAGTAATGTCTCCTCGTTTAGCAATGACAACAAAAATAGACTGACTCGGTTTTGCACCATGTCCAATACTTGGCAATATTTAATATATATTTATATATATTAGGTTGTAACATATGAAACGTCCGATTTTTAAGATTAACTTTAAATGAACACAACGGACATTTCATATGGTACAACCTAATATTTATATATATTTATATATATAATATACATTTATAATATAATATATAATATAATATATATTTATATATATTATATATTACATTTATTTTTAATATTTCGTCCACAACCCTTGTACTTCTAACTATGACAAAAACAATTAGAATGTTGATTTTTTGTTATTCTTCTATATTCCTAGCAATAAATAATGATTTACACAAAACTTGTTGTTATTGGTTCAGTTTAGCTCCTTACTGTATATGTTATATATCTCTATTTTAATATTCGTCCTGCTTTAAAAATAAGTATAATTAATATAGGAACAGTAGGTAGTTCCCCCACAGTAATTGGGGTCCCCTACCCTGCTCCATTTTTGTGAAAAATCGCAACTTGTCTCTTTTTCTCAAAAATCAAAGTTCCCTCCAGGCAGTTTAATTTTTTATTTGAGCTGTGGGGAAATCTATAAAAATTACTCGATGGATATTCTGAATTAAAATTCGATACTGCGAATTTTTCAAGATAGTGCTGATAAGCAGATTTTTTATACAAGAATATGAATTATCTTTATCGACTGCAAGAAGCGTGGAAGTTTATTTCGTTAGTAATGTTAACAAGTTATGGATAATATATGGCTGTTCATAAATTCTGTTAATCCGTACACTGTGTTCAGATTCTCATGCAACTAATTTCTCTCATTATTGCATAACGTCTACACAGTCTATTTGTCGTTGTGCCGATTGGTTTCTCGGCTCGTTTGTGATATTTATTGTGATGCTGGGACGTGTTTCGTTATCGAGCAATTACAGTGATTCGGTTCCCATTCCCATCGCGAGTCGAGCAGTTACTTTCTTCCACTTTGCAATGGGACTTCCTTGTTGACTTGTGCAATGTCAAGGGTCAAGGTTCGTTTCTCTGAGCAGGAGATCTCGACGATTAAATGCCGCAAGACAATCGCGAGTTCAGCTTATCCTGGCCGAGGATGCATACTGGGTGGCTCTCGAATAAATAAACTCCCATCGAATTCGTACTAAAAGTTCTGTCAGTTTCGAAACGGAGACTGAGAATAATCTCGGTAGTGGTAAATGGTATTTAACCCCTTGCCCTACAATATCGAGTCAGACTCCTGATGAAGATTCTGAACAAAGTCTAATACATACAGTCGAGTCGGAAAGTAAATTAACGACTGGTGTATGCAGGCAAATGAATATGACATGTCTTTAATCTTTAATAATGATAATACATGTTTTACTAACATATTTGTTTATTTCCTTACACCTCCTAAATAAAAACAATACAATAACTTGATTTTATTCATCATATTCATTGCCTACATATCACCAAATGTTAACTTACTTTCCGACTCGACTGTATGTATGTTATTAATTTCCTTTAAACTGAAATAAAATTCTATTCAGTTGTAGTTCATGTATATCCTTTGGAGAAAACGTAGACATACAATAAATATAAACTATCTCGTTTTTCTATGAAATTGTGAACGATGAAAAATTTCTAATCGTTATAATCACAAAATAAATAGTAGTGCAAGGGGTTAAAAATCGTATTAAAGAGAAATGTGTGTTAAAAAATTGAATAATGGAGTTCTGACGTTTGAAAAATTAATTTCGATTAATATTTTCTACTCACGAAAGAGCGTTCTTCGATCGACTTACCTGAAAAATAAAAAGAAAAAGTCAAATTAATTACACGTTCGGAAAATATTAAGCAATTACAAAAATACAAGTGTTTCGTCCCTTTTGTATTTTCCTACGAAATATTAATTGCACGCTTGACGAATAAATTGATTCCCACGTCCCGAATTCCATACGAATATCAAACAAGCAGGACTATAAAAAATCGAACGATAAGATTCTTTCCATTCAGCTTTCTTAATCAATTGAATTCCACCACAGCTCCTTCCCCCAGTGCGATTAAAGTTTCCGATAATATCTTTATCAAGCGTCCCGGTAATCGGAGAACAGAGCAAAACGACTAATTCTAATAAACGGCAGGTACTTAGGCTCGATGGTGTTCGAAGGCAGCTTGTAAATTACTTGAATTTTCCGTTCGGGGAATCGTTGATAATGTAATTAATCGCCGGCTGGAATTCACCGGTTATATCCACCATCTTCGGCGAACAGGAAGAAAAGAACGCTCGCGAAAGAATCGCGGGAGAAACGAAAAGAGAAAGAAGAAAAAAATCCATTAACGCGTTGTGCTACACGAGGTACGTGTGTACGCGGCTGGGATTTAATTGCTCACACTTAATTACGTTTGCTCGTCCCGGCGCTCGGTGGCTTCGATGGGAAATATTGCGATCTTCGATGCAACGGGATGCACACGCGGAATTATTTATGCGACACGTATCCGGTTGATTCGTACTTTCGCGACACAAAACCAAGCGACTGCGCGACCACTCGAAACCAATTAACCCTTAAGCACTTAATTCGTGAAAATAGTTTCACATTACAATTTATCCGTCTTAACCCTTAGCACTCGAGTGGTGACTCTGAAGCACCGCTAGAAATTGTTATGGCTAGACATCGGTCTTTATGCATTTATGGCTTATGGAAATGTTAAAAAAATGCTATAATATAAAATTCGAGAGAATTTAACACGATTTTTATTTGCTTTGGATCTACAAAGGCTGTCCCCATTAAAAATAAAATTTTATTTCATTCCACTTTCTTAAAATGTTTCTATAAAAATTGGAAATTGCATAAACGTCCGATGTCTAGTTATGGCATTATTTGAAAGAAATTTCAAAAAATATTACACAATATTTGTTACATTAGAGAATTTGTATTTAATAGATTACTGAACATTGGAATATTATACGTGGAATTTGGATCAGTTTCGTATGAATAAATGAAAATATTCTAAGACGGAAGAAAAATTTAGTTTTAGAATGAAAATAGCGTCGAGTGCAAAGGGTTAATACCACTGAGCTTTGAATACGAGTAAAATTCTTGGTCAGTAAAATTCGATGGTGGAAGACGTTCGCTGCGTGTAGTAATTTTTTTATTAATTTTATCGTCGTCGTCTCTGAAGGGTTAAACATGAAATTGTTGGAAGTACGTGTACAGTATGTGCCTCGCAAGAAGTGTACACTCGCTCGCTCCGCCTATCCCCACCCTTGACGTTCAATGGACTGACAATGGAATTGACAATGCTTAGGCTTTGACGTCACACACTGCATAGCGTGTGTCACCGCCTTAGCCAATAGAGCAGCTAGAGGCGTGGCTCTTCCAATGTGACCAATCAGACTCGAATTTCTTTCACGGGACTTCTTTATGCGGGATGCACAGTACATATATTTAGAACAATGACTGCAATAACTGCATTTTGAGAATATAAATTCGTTCGTTAACACTAGAACTACCGGATGGGTCAAGATGACTTCCTCCTAATTTTTTCTTTTACAGATATTGAAATTATAAATATGTTTCCATGAGAAAATTTTTTAATAAACTTCTCTATCGAAGTAGATATTTAAACAAAACTACTTGTTATTATAAGGCAATGTATGCCAGTTGCATTTAGTGCTTGGTCGTTCTAGTGTTAATTAGAATTTGTCTATATAATATTGACCCATGGCCCGTTACATTGAAATTAGTCTCTCGACTCAGCTTAGTTTCCATACAATTCACAATAAATTTCTGAAGATGATTTCCTCGTCGTTGCTTCCATTTTCATCGATACAAAATAAACTAGAAATTCCCTTCTGCTGAAATGCACTCGCAGTTTTTTCCCGGGAACGTCTTCATCTCCTCGATTCCCAGCAACCAGCGCCAAGAAACCCTACAGCCTTCTGTCCCACAAATTATCCCTCGCGAGATCAGCGTCACCCCATAGACATCTCGGATGCACGCGAACCAACATAGTTGCCTTTGGTAAACTCGCCTGCGCGGGATAATAGTCGGCTCGGTATCCGACGGTGCATCTACGTTTCGTTTGCACCGCACGCACCCGGATTAGAGGACTCACGGTGTTGCACCTGTTATTGAATAATAACATACTCCCGCGATACGATCCGGCAGGGACGTGGATCTAGCCATAGCGATCGGTGGTTACGTGCACGAGAAGACAGCGGGGAACGCGAAATCTTGGATCTGAGCGAAAACGAGAAAATTGGGTAGAATTTGCGGCTAGATCGCGAGGCTTGGATCACTATGGATCAGGGGAGGGACGGAAAATTCCTCTTTCTCTGGAAAGCTCCATTTTCCGATTCAATTCATCAATTCCGTGGAGTAATTTCGGAGAAATTTGAGTATTTGAAATTAAAATTGTGCAATTTGAATTTTTGCTAAGAGAGATATAATTTTTTCGGTTCGCAAAGGTTGCCGGAATAGAGGAGGAGGAAGAGAGGTGGCCGGAGATTCTCCGGGAACGCGAAATCTTGGATCTGAAGAAAATTGGGTAGAATTTGCAGCTGGATCGCGAGGCTTGAATCACTATGGATCAGGGAAGAGACGGAAAATTCCGCTTTCTCTGGAAAGCTCCATTTTTCGATTCAATTCATCAATTCCGTGGGGTAATTTTTGAGAAATTTAAATATTTCGAGTTATAATTCTGCAATTTGAATTTTTGGTAAGAGAAATATAATTTTTTCGGTTCGCAAAGGTTGCCGGGATAGAGGAGGGGGAAGAGAGGTGGCCGGAGATTCTCCGGGAACGCGAAATCTTGGATCTGAAGAAAATTGGGTAGAATTTGCAGCTGGATTGCGAGGCTTGGATCACTATGGATCAGGGGAGGGACGAAAATTCCTCTTTCGTCCTGGAGAGCTCCATTTTCCGATTCAATTCATCAATTCCGTGGAGTAATTTCGAAGAAATTTGAATATTTGAGGTTAACCCTCTATGGGCCGAATTTTGTTCCGATGGTTTCTATGTCTGTTATTGGTAGACTGAGGATCTTTATGCGAAATGGAAATTGCTCGCACATTGTACAATGTAAGTAAACATCGTGAGAAGTAATCGTTTTGCAAAATCATATAGAGCGTTACTCAAACGTTTTCCCAGGTGTATCGGACCTCAATAGAAATTTCTTTCTTCTTTGAATTATTTTATTAAGCTAAACCAATAAGCTAGTGCCCTTAAATCTTTTTAATATGTCCCCTGGTTTAAATTGTGCCTTCCCATTTTTGCCATAAATGCTAAAAATCTAGTTATTGGCATTTAGACGAGCACAAATTTATCTGAAGCTCGCAAGAGATTTTATCTAAGCTCGCAAAAGATTTATCTAAGCTCCCAAAAGACGCATGGTCGGTCAATAATTAACCCTCTATGGGCCGAATTTTCTTTCGTTGGTTTCTATTTGCAGACAACTTGCAAGGCATTTACTTTGATATTTCGAGTTGATGGTGCTGCTAACCGTCATCAATATTGTTATTGGTTATCTCAGAGACACTATATAATTAAGACGTATACGTCATCTTGTGAAAAAAACTGAAATTACATGGCAAAATGTCGATATATTGGCACGTGACCTGAAAGTTGCACGGGCCCATAGAGGGTTGAAATTCTGCAATTTGAATTTTTGGCAAGAGAAATATAATTTTTTCGGTTCGCAAAGGTTGCCGGGATAGAGGAGGGAGAAGAGAGGTGGCCGGAGATTCTCCGGGGACTCGCCTCGATTTCCTGCGACCGCGCGCCAGCGCATACAATGCATCGCGCGAGGCGTTGCAACGATGCAATGCGCCCGCGGCGGTGCAACGCAACTCCGTCGCGGCCGCTTTGAACCGACGAGAACAGCGTGTAGGTATACTATATCTCGCGGTATCTCCGGCGCGGCGGTCGTGTCCGGCCAAACACGAGAAGGCGAATTTCCTTCCGCCGTTTCGCTCCTCTCTCTTCGCCGGGTCCCCTCGTTTCACGATTTGGCACCGCGATTCGCAAGGTACACAACACCGTGCACCGTGCACCGTGCACCGAGATTCGAGTCCTGTTCGCGGAACGCCTCCGAGGCACGTTTCGCGCGCTCTTCGCAATTACGTCCCGACGATGTCAATGGCAAACGAGACGCTTCTTTTCTTCGATCGATGAGAGAGTCCATGTCTACAGACGCTGGCGAAAATTACACCTAACTACCTCGACGGCAAATCGACTCGATGGTGGAGAATTAATGGGGTGGGAAGACGAATAATTAACTCTGTGAATAATTCTTTCGTTGGAAACGAAACTCTCGGATAAATCAAGACAAGTTTAAAATTATTAGGTTGGCAAGAAAGTAATTTCGGTATTTTTAGGTGAAATGAAATCCAATGTTTTTATCACAGCAATGAACTTTAACACTTTGAGTGCCAAACCAGAACCCTAAAAAATTTCATGAATACAAAGTAAGTTATTTAATGAAATAAAAATTGAAAATAATTATATGTGTGATATTGAGTATTCTTCCAACTTTGACATTTTAAAATCTGAACAAATAACTCCGTCACCCACATCTGAGTGACATGGCGATCAACGTGTTAATCAATAAAATATTTTCCATTTTGTTCTATGATCTTTTGCCATCTTTCTGGTAGCTTCATAATTCCGCGCTCATAAAACTCAAATCGGGCAAATCGGCTCATTGGATAACGTGGGATAATAAATTCCTTAGGAAACAATTATGCGATTATTTCTATACGTAATTCAGCCCCTCGAGGGGTTGTGGACGAATTTTCTAAATTAAATTAGGTCGAAGATGCCACTCGGTTTAATTAATAAATTTCATTCAGGGATCTGAAAGTGAAAGTTTCACTCTTTAAAATGAGGTCCCGTATTTGGACTATGTTAAAATTTTCTCTGGGGATTTTATGCATTCGATAGAAATGAGTAAACGTGATTTAAAACGGTAAAGGGACTAAAAGAATGTAGAGATTTTATTGTCAATCGATTGAATATGTTAAGAAGGAAAAATATTATAGATTAAATGACGGGTTCTATAATATTTTTAATTTACAATTATCATGATTGTAGAGATACATCAATCGAGGAATTCAACTTTATTTCTTTGGTAATATGTTCTTGAAAAGAAATGGCCAAAAATTTGAGAAGCGCATTCTTGTTAATTTTATAAAATAATATAAAATAGTGACGTTTAGCGCTCCGTTATGTCTACACGTTTCCCGTGAAAAAATTCGCAAAGCTGAACTTTGGTTTGCCAATTTTAACCCTTTGCACTCCGAACCATTCTGGCAGAAATTTACAAATCCTCGTATTATTTAGTATAATTTTGGAACCAAGTAACGTATTATAATGATATTGGACTTATATGAATTGGTTGACATCGAGGAATATATATTTGCAAAAAAATCAATATTTTATTTAAAGTTGCGCTGGAATAAATTAATTCCCCGTAATCGCTAATAAACTTTAATGTCCCCTATGAGAGGCGACAGCGGAGTGCAAAGGGTTAATACCGATTTCTTTTATATTGCAAGATTGAAAAATATGACATCGACATTATGGTGTCCTCATAGAAATTTCGTGCACGGTAGATTATCAGGTATGCCAGTACCGTTAGCATGTTCTAGTGTTTCCCCCCCGGCCCTCGATCACGACCATTGTATTACGTGGACCTGGGCGCATTGCGCGGCGGGACGATAGGGGAATAAACACAACACGATTAAGATATATTAAGACGTGTCCGGCTTCTACTCGGAATTTAAGTAACGCTATTAGCGGCGAAATTCGCTGTGCGATGCCAAATCCAGATACGAAGTAACACATACACACAGACACACAGAGAGACAAGCACAAGCTCCAGGTTCATTCTTTTCGGAACGAAACCGAACGCAACGCTCGAAGAACGAGAAGAAACGCGAGAAAGATAACGCGAGAAAGATAACGCGAGAAACGCGACATGGGGGAACACGGCTTACAACAGATCCTGATTTACATAATTAGAAATGTCTCTGCTTAGTATATATATATATGCGGATGACGTGGCTGGAGAAAATACATAAACCACCGAAAGCGTTTCTCGATATTGAAAGCATTCTGCGAATAAAAATATTGTTTCCTAAGGTGGGACCCTTCCTTGTTCAATTGTTTACCGTTTATCCTATAGTTTAGGAAGCAGAAATTTATAATTCAGTTTTCTGGGGCGGTCGATTCTTGCATACCTTGTTGAACAAAATAGGACGCTTTCGATTAATTATTGCTAATTCTAAACGCTCTATTGTGGAACTGTGCTAATTCTTGTGTTAATTCTTGGGAAGCAGAACTTGGGAGGGTGTGACCGCATTTGTTCATACATTTTTAGGTTTATAATTTAATTTTCTGAGGAAGTCGATTCTGGGCACTTCCTGTAAAATAAAACAGGAGGCTTTTGATTGATTATTGCTAGTTCTAAACGGCCTATTGTGGAACTGTGCTAATTCTTGTGTTAATTCTTGGGAAGCAGAACTTCGGAGGGTGTGATCGCATTTGTTCATACATTTTTGGGTTTATAATTTAATTTTCTGGGGAGGTCGATTCTTGCATACTTTTCTCATTCTTACGGATTCTCTTAGTGCACTACTCCCGTTGAAACAAACTAATATAAGCACAAGAACGAATCCCTATATCTTTGAAATAAGAAAAAACGTTTTCAACTTCGCATCCGAAACCACAAACGATAGTAAAATTAATTTCTACTGGGTACCATCTCATATTGGGATTCTGGGTAACGAGAGTGCAGACACATTAGCTAAAACAGCAACAAACACGGCAGCCTCATTCTCCGTCAAAATTCCCTTCTCTGATCTAAGAGAATCGGCTAAATCAGTGGCAACACAAAACACATTCGACATCATAGAGAAAGAAGGTTTATCTAAAGGTGTAAACTACTTCACATACTTTCACAACCGAAAATCTAAACCGTGGTACAGTCACACAAATCTCCATCGTGAGATTGTCACAACGATAAACAGATGCAGATCAGGGCACTACAATCTTGCCAGCTCTCTTGCTCGAATTGGCATTGTAAATGATCCACAATGTCAGTGCGGTTATGAGAATCAGGATATCGACCACGTGCTATGGCAGTGTCCCACGTTTGATGAACGGAGGCTGAAATTTATTAGACAACTACGGAAACTGCATCTTTTTCTTCCGCTCTCATGCAATGTTCTCCTATCCAGACCTACGGTTGAAATATGTAAAATAACCTATTCGTTTCTGAATGCCTGTGAGTTAAATATCTAAGAAAGTTGTACAGTTTATAATAATGTATAATATATAGAAAAATAATGTATCGCAAAATAATCTCTACTTTGAGATTCTAATTGCATTAAATAAAAAAAAAAAAAAGTTCTTGCATACCTTCGTGAACAAGACAGGACCCTTTCGATTGATCATTGTCATTTTTAAACGCTCAGGACATCAGAGAATTTTGTTAGAATTTTGCAAAATCTTGAATCTTGCAAAATAAAAGTTGGTGGGCGTGGAGTCGCGCGAACACCCACGACAAAGGCAATTTACAAAGGGCACTGCAGGTACCGCGAGAGCCTTATTTACCCTTATTTCACGCCGTAACTCATCGCCGGTTTGCTGAAACGTGCACGCACACATCAAAGGTGCCTCTTATTTCCTTCCTAGCCGGGTTTCTCGTGCACGAGATCCTCGCTCTCTGTATTTCATCGCTTCCTCCCGTAACCTTTCCAGCGACGGCCCGCCCCGCGAGCAACAGGTACAACGGGACTCTTGTGAAAATGTGATTTACGGCTTGATTAACCAGTCGGCCGCGCTGCACCGCGGCTGCACCGGTGCATGCTTTCTCTTCGGCGCTGCGCGGATTTGTCAGGGGCCTCGGAAATATGCGCTCGGTAAAACCCACTTCCGGGACACGGTGCACCGTGAAAAATTATAAATGTCGCGGAAATCCAAGAGCACGATCACTGAACTTCATTCGTCCTTGTGTGCAAGACACATTTAAACTCCCACTCGTATTAAACCCCTCAGCAGGGTCTTTGTGCAAGATGAAAATTTTCCACCTGAACTGCGACAAACTGGAGAAAAACAGAAAGTTATTAACCCTTTGCACTCCGCTGTCCCCTCTCATAAGGGACATTAAAGTTTATTAGCGATTACGGGGAATTAATTTATTCCAGCGCAGCTTTAAATAAAATATTGATTTTTTTGCAAATATATATTCCTCGATGTCAACCAATTCATATAAGTCCAATATCATTATAATACGTTACTTGGTTCCAAAGTTATACTAAATAATACGAGGATTTGTAAATTTCTGCCAGAATGGTTCGGAGTGCAAAGGGTTAATAGACATCGGATCTTTATGCAAAATAAAAATTTTCTATGTGAATTGCAACAAACTGGAACGAAATAGAAGTTTACTTTCTTTCCTAATATGTTTAGAAGGTTGAAAATAATATAACTGTACTTTCAAATTTTTCTAATGTTCTTACTGTTTTAAATTACGCCTACTCATTTTTGTCATAAATGCATAAAATCCGCTGTCTAGATATTAGG
This sequence comes from Seladonia tumulorum, assembly GCA_913789895.3. NCBI lineage: Eukaryota > Metazoa > Arthropoda > Insecta > Hymenoptera > Halictidae > Seladonia > Seladonia tumulorum. The sequence continues at coordinate 4,078,130 of OU565281.1, forward strand.
TTGGCAAGAAAGTAATTTCGGTTTTCACTAATACCTGGCATTATGTTTTGTTCGATTGACTTTTGTTAACGTTGCGTTCGTTTTCTTTCTGACATTTCATAACTGTATCTTTTAGGTTACTTTTGAAGCAAATTACACGTAATTTTGATTAAAATTGTTTGTTCTGTGTCAATTTGAACGTGGAGTGCAAAAACTAAAAATACCGAAATTACTTTCTTGCCAACCTAATATTTTCCCTTTTTAACATATTCAATCGACCGAAAATAAAATCTCTACATTCTTCTAGTCCCTTTACCGTTTTAACACTAGAACTACCGAACCAGTCAAAATGACTGGTTCCTAATTTTCTTTTTCATAATTACTGAAATTATAAAAATGTTTTCATCAGAATTTTTTGAATGAAATTTTTCATTGAAGCACATGTTAGAATAAAAATGATATTAGAGTTGAATAGATATAGCCTTGTCATTATTACAAAGCAATACACATCAGTTGTATTTATGACTCGGTAGCTCTAGCGTTAAATCACGTTTACTCATTTCTATCAAATGCATAAAATCCCCAGAAAAAATGTTAACATAGTCCAAATACGGGACCTCATTTTAAAGAGTGAAACTTTCACTTTCAGATCCCTGAATGAAATTTATTAATTAAACTGGGTGGCATCTTCGACCTAATTTAATTGAGAAAATTCGTCCACAACCCCTCGAGGGGCTGAATTGCGTATAGAAATAATGGCATAATAGTTTCCTAAGGAATTTATTGTCCCACGTTATCTAATGAGCCGATTTGCCTACGCTCGTGACACAACCTCCAACGTCGCCGTTATTAAAAGCATTTTTACGCGGTACCATTACTCGCGGGTTTTTTTTCGCCTTGCCGCGTACGCCGCGGTGGATTCCCATTAATTACGTCACGTACGCGGTTAATGGCCGGTATCAATCACAAGAACGTGTAGCATAATCGGGTCGAACGCGATCGTCCGTGATCGTGCGTGAAAATACTCGTCCGAGGGGAGCTCCGACGTAAATCTTGTTCCGCCGTAGCGGAGACTTTTAATCGATGGCAAACCCCTATCAGAGACTGTGTCCCATTTAATTTCCGAGTCGGATCATACAAAAATGGCGATCGCCATCGAAAGTTCTCAGCGTCGATCGTTCAGCGGCGCGTGCAGGTATTTTCGCGGAAAAGACGAAGCGATCATTTTCGTTCGCTCTGAATTATTCAGCAGAATTTATATCGCACGTCGGATCGAACGCCCCGAGAAATTGAAACGTAATTATTATCCCCGAGTGATCTAATTAGCTTCGCGGAGGTCGCGCTGTGATACTCGGGCACGCACGAGCCATAAGAAATCGGTGTTGCGTTAGCGGAAAGACTTGTTACGGCTCGAAATGCAAAAACAGATATCAGTGACGACTAGATTGCAGATATTTATGCAAATTCTGTTACTTTCATACTGACATTTTTAACTGGGTGTTAAAAAAAAAAGTACTCAATATTTATATGGTATATAAAACACACTGTGCCGAGTAAAAAAGCCTTGGTAAACATTGGTCGGAAGGTCAACCGTTTCTGAGATATAAATATTTATGTTTGCTAACGTTGTTTCTCTTTGCAACCTTCAATGACCTTCGAAGACGACAGTGTTACAGTTCAGGGAAATTTCGGAAACACCTAGGAAGATTTGTGACCACCATAAGACACCCCTCCTCCCTTAAACTAGAGTAAATTTTATCTAAAATAATTTTTACATTAAGAATATCCGCATGGGAAACTTCAAACGGGACACCCTGTGTATATGCATTAGTATAAATTACAATGCATTATTTCCAACACATTAGAATGATTAATGAAAGGCAGAGGTTTTTTTTATTCAGTTCCTGCGCCTTGAAATTGACGGCACAAAATGTTTACGTTGCATACAGACTCGCAGCGGAGACACATGGTTATTTTAGTTTGATTTGTCAAGGTACCTCGCTCGAAAATACGTAGTCGGTATATCAACCGCAAAGCGGCTACCTTGTTATGCATTAGTATAAATTACAATGCATTATTTCCAACACATTAGAATGATTAATGAAAGACAGAGGTTTTTTTATTCAGTTCCTGCGCCTTGAAATTGACGGCACAAAATGTTTACGTTGCATACAGACTCGCAACGGAGACACATGGTTATTTTATTTTGATTTGTCAAGTTACCTCGCTCGGAAATACGTAGTCGGTATATCAACCGCAAAGCGGCTACCTTGTCACGGTTAGGTCGTCCGGAAGATTCGACCTCCGACCTCCGCGGAGAAGTTGAGGAGCCTCGGACGCGGCTCATTAACCGCGCGATGTTTCGTCGACGCGGTTTTTCTAGGAGCAAACCGCTCGGCCATAAATTGCAATCAACGTTGGGGGATGCCTCGCCGGTGTTTTATACGCTCGGCGAATTTCGCGAGCCGTCGAACGTAGGAAAAAGCGCGGCTGAATCCTGTCCACCGAGTCCCTCGACTAACGCACGCGATTGCATTCAAACGCGAAACAAACATTTCGAGGACAATCGTTTCCTTCGAGGATAATCGTTTACGTTTGGTGAACAAAATCAATTAGCTTCATTCGTGACGAAGCTATTGATCCTACCACTCTCAAGGGAGGGGGAATGGTCCATAGGTTCGAAAACTTTAAATTGGGACCATTTTTCTTCGGCGAAATATTCTAGAAGAATTATTTGTTGTATTTTATGTTTCGTCCGCAAATCTATCTCCCAGGCACGGCACGACTGGCCGTAACACTGTCTCCCAGGGACGGCGGGCCTGGCCGCGCAACTCACAAAAGCCACTATGGTGGCTGTACTTTTCAACATGAAGCTTTCCACGGAAACCACTATAGTGGTGCACAGTGCTTAAGAGGTTAATATTGCTATTGGAAAAAAATGACAAATTAGGATAATATGATAATATTATAGAATAGAATTCTATAATATTAAAAAATATATATTGTTTTTTTAATATTATAGAATTATATATATATATATAATATATCTATCTATCTATCTATATATCTATCTATCTATCTATTTATCTATCTTTTTATATATATATATATATATATATATATATATATATATATATATATATACAGGGTGTTTCGTCTAAAACGGGACACCTAAATATCTCCTCTACCTCTGAAAATACAAAAAATGTTTCTAACGTAATCTAAATGGTTTCAAAAGACGAATCACATGGAAGAATCGTTTTTTATAAGTTGTAATACTTTAATCGTTTCTTCAAAGTCTCTCGTGTTTTTTTTTTTACGTATATACACACATTTTTTGTTGTTGTATGTTATAGCAAACATTATTATGCAATCATCCATGTTTAATAGCACGACCTTGAAATTACCATGAACTCTAAAAGTTGCAAATTAATGCAGAACTTGCTTTCAGCGACATTTCAGATTTCAACGGTAACAGAAATTCGACCATGAACTTGAACTTGTAAATAAACACATGCAGCTTTTGCAGCATTATTACCAAGTTTATACTCATACAAAAAATTACACGAATGTCGGTTGAATTCATATCGGTACAAAATTCAAAAGAAATAACAAAAGGGAACAGTTTCGAGAAAATCTCCTTTGTTGAAATGTGACTCTGGGAATGGACAGTACGACTATAAACAAGGTTATGCCAAAAACAAAAGTATAACGAAAACAGGAAGCCAGACGTTCGCATGTAAAAAAAATCAGACATTTCATGTGCACCAGCCTAATATTATTAGTACACATCGGATGTTTATGCAATTTCCAATTTTTATAGAAACATTTTAAGAAAGTGGAATGAAATAAAATTTTATTTTTAATGGGGACAGCCTTTGTAGATCCAAAGCAAATAAAAATCGTGTTAAATTCTCTCGAATTTTATATTATAGCATTTTTTTAACATTTCCATAAGCCATAAATGCATAAAGATCCGATGTCTAATTATTAGAATAGAATTCTACATAATATTATGAGTCCTTTACGATATCCTGACATACCATAAAAATCAGCAACTGTCACTAACAGTAACTATTATAATAAGTCTCTTAACCCCTCATTACTATGTATTTTGTGATTATAATGATTAGAAATTCTACATCGTTCGGAATTTCATAGAAAAAGAAAGAAGATAGTTAACATATTATGCCAGTGTTTTCTCCAGAAAGATATACATCAACTACAACAAAATAGAAATTTATTTCGGTTTAAAGGAATTTAATAACGTACAGTGACTCGCAATAATATTCGGACGCTTTTAAAAATCGTATAACTTTGTTAATATTGAACCATGCGACTTGGATTTTTTAAGTTAGCACAATTGATTTGCCATATAAAATGAAAGGAATTTTTTACAAAAATTGCAATTGGTCGAAATCACAGAGAAAATAATAAAAGTTGTATTTTGCAACTTTTTTATGCGGGCTTATATTAAAACTTTAAAAAGTACGTTTTGTACATCTGTACCAATTATACATATTCTAAATATTTCATCTAAATCGATCAACTTCAATTCTTAGAATATGTATAATTCGTACAGATGTACAAAACGTACTTTTTAAATTTTTAATATAAGCCCGCATAAAAAAGTTGCAAAATACACTTTTATTATTTTCTCTGTGATTTCGACCAATTGAAATTTTTGTAAAAAATTCCTTTCACTTTATATGGCAAATCAATTGTGCTAACTTAAAGAAAAAAATCCAAGTCGCATGGTTCAATATTAACAAAGTTATACGATTTTTAAAAGCGTCCGAATATTATTGCGAGTCACTGTACATATTTATTAGACTCTGTTCAGAATCTTCATCACGAGTCTGACTCGATATCGTAGGGGAAGGGGTTAATAAGTGATCTACGCGATCGTGGATCGACTCACCATATTTGAGCCCATGCCACTTCATAGCAACGTCCTGATACCTATTCTGCAGCGTGATCATCGGCGGTGTCCTCGGATGCGTAGGACAAGGCTTGTACACCACCATGCACCGAACGCACTTCCGGTTCGCGGGTGGAGGCGGCGGTACCGGATACGCGGGTTGTATGTGAACGTACGCCATGGGGATGACGGACTGCGGCGAATAATAATTCGTGTATCTCTTTCGACGAACGCCGATCGTCCCCCCGTCGGAGAACAACCACGATCTCCGATCGATCGATCTCGCTTCCATCGCACGTCCCGCGTCGCTCATTCCTCGAATGCTCGGGGAAACATTCCGCGAATAAAATCGTCCTTTCGCTGACGTCACTGCGTTTTTACTGACCGGTGCCGCCGACACTTGTGACCTAACCGCTCTGACCTCTTCGTGGTCGCTCGACGCGATCGCTACATTTTCTGCAGGGTTCTCCAACCAGGGTTCGCCAGCTTGATCATTATAATTCCTAGGAGATCGAGCTGGCTGGTTGTCTGGGGGAAAAGCCCTTTCTTCAAATTCTGGGGGTTCGACAAACTTTTTCACGAATTCTTCGTGTTCTCCCGAGGTAGTCCTTTTCTCAAAGTCATGGCCGAAAAGGGAGGATTCTTCTCTTCTCCCGGGGTTGAAGTTGTTTCGAAGATAGGGGGATGGTAGCTCGCTAGGTTCTTCAAGATCTATATCCGGCTGTTTGACGTCATGTTGTCGGGCCGATTCACCGTGATCGTTCGAGCCTATTGGTAGGTCGTGGTTCTTCGGCTTTGTCGCGTCTCGATCGTTAGGTGAGCCTGCTGTTGCTGGTAGCTTCTCGTTGTCTCGTGGCCCATCTTCCGGAACTCCATCACCACGAAGATAGCTGGCCCCCGGATGGCCGGTTTGGTCCAGTTCACTTTCACTGTCCGAAAACCGGGGATCCACGTGGGAGTAGTTTCGCGGCGGACTGGTCTCGGCTTCATTCATAGATGGCCCATTCACTGGCAGCGAGAAATTCTGTTTCGCGTCACTCCTTTCACCGTGGCTCGAGTCATTCAGCGTTCGGCGAGCATCCGCGTTGTCCTCATTGAAAAATTCGTCTTCGTCCCGAAGATCGTTTCCTCGCTTCGAAACCCGTGCTGTTCGAGGACCTGTCTCCGGACCTGTCCCGCTTCTCTCGTCCCCGGGCCACGTGATTGCCTCGCCGCTGCCCGTAATTGGTCCGTCGTCCGGGGAGCGGCTCTCCCGATCCACCGGGACGGAGATCTCATCGATCCCCGGGTCGCTGATGCGCGTCGACGCGGAGCCAGACGACTCGTCGCCGTCCAGCTCGATCCTCCAGCCCAGCAGGAACAAGGCCCCTACTCCGAGGGCCAGCACGCCCCGGGTCCAGATTGACCTTCCCAGGTTCATCTCTACCCCATGCTCACAGAGGAACCGCTGCCTCGCTCATCCAGCCGACTATCATCCCGCTGTCATCTACCCGCGGATCCACTATTCCGCCGTCCGAACGAACGCTTCCGGGATCTAGCGGGACTCGCGCGATAACTCCACCATTTGGAGACTTTTCGCTCTTCAGGTTGCCGGCTCGGTCGAGCAGAAGAGATTATCGATTTATATCGTTCGCGCGAGACGGTTCAATCGTTTAACTACTTAGCAGGTAGCACCCCGGTTGTCTTCGTGGCGGTCTTCAGGATCGGGACACGGTACACACTTCTGGGCTCTAGCGGGACTGGCGCGATAACTCCACCATTTGGAGACTTTTCGCTCTTCAGGTTGCCGGCTCGGTCGAGCAGAAGAGATTATCGATTTATATCGTTCGCGCGAGACGGTTCAATCGTTTCACTACTTAGCAGGTAGCACCCCGGTTGTCTTCGTGGCGGTCTTCAGGGTCGGGACAAGGAACACACTTCTGGGCTCTAGCGGGACTCGTGCGATGGCTCCAACAGTTGGATATCATTCGATGATTAGGCCGAGCAGATTTTTAATTTGTTTAATTTGTTGTGGGTGGCCTAGTTGGTCCAAGAGGGGTTTGGTTCAACTCATTGACATTGACATTGCAGACTGATTGTTCTTGCAGCACTGTTTCTGAATTTTGTAGAAGACAACAATGGTTGCGGTACACTTTGAGATGAATAACTTGAGGATCTCTACATAGTGGATTTTCGAGACTCGATCGAATTAAATTGATTTTTCAGTGGAATTGTTTAAATAGGGACGATATTTAGTAACGCTTGCATTTTGAGGATCTTTGTTCGTCTAATAAAATATCAGAGGCTAGTCAGGCGATTAGCCGCTGTCGGTTACATCAGCGATAGTCTCTACGCTTGTAATATTGTCTCAGGATCTTGTAGAACACGTAGAACAAGTGTTAGATCGTCCGGACACACGGATCTTGAGGATCTCTCGATCTCTTGACGTAATATAACTGGTTTTTAAGTGAAATCGCTCGAACGGGGATTATCTTCAGTTTTACTGGGAGCGGTTTCAGTAAATCTTCTTGATTGAAAAATTGTTTCAAGATGCACCGGAACTTAATGAAGCGAGGGATTCACCATTCGCAGATTTCGATCTTGAAATTCTTCCTAATAAGTCTATGGAACTCGACCTTTTGATTTTTAGTTGAAATCGGTCCTTTCGAGTTGAATTGTTCAGGAACAAAAGGGACTATCGAACGCTACTAGTTCGATTAATCTTCAAGGGCAATTAATTAATAGGGGTACGACCTTTCGATTTTTAGTTGAAATCGTCCGTTTGGAATTGAATTGTTCAGGGACAGAAGGGACTATTGAACGCTACCAGTTCGATTAAACTTCAAGGGCAATTAATTAATAGGGATACGACCTTTCGATTTTTAGTTGAAATCGTCCGTTTGGAATTGAATTGTTCAGAGACAGAAGGGACCATTGAACGTTACTAGTTCGATTAAACTTTAAGGGCAATTAATTAATAGGGATACGACCTTTCGATTTTTAGTTGAAATCGTCCGTTCGGAATTGAATTGTGTTCAGAGACAGAAGGGACTATTGAACGCTATCAGTTCGATTAAACTTCAAGGGCAATTAATTAATAGGGATACGACCTTTCGATTTTTAGTTGAAATCGTCCGTTTGGAATTGAATTGTTCAGGGACAGAAGGGACCATTGAACGTTACTAGTTCGATTAAACTTTAAGGGCAATTAATTAATAGGGATACGACCTTTCGATTTTTAGTTGAAATCGTCCGTTTGGAATTGAATTGTTCAGGGACAGAAGGGACCATTGAACGTTACTAGTTCGATTAAACTTCAAGGGCAATTAATTAATAGGGGTACGACCTTTCGATTTTTAGTTGAAATCGTCCGTTTGGAATTGAATTGTTCAGGGACAGAAGGGACTATTGAACGCTACTAGTTCGATTAAACTTCAAGGGCAATTAATTAATAGGGATACGACCTTTCGATTTTTAGTTGAAATCGTCCGTTTGGAATTGAATTGTTCAGAGACAGAAGGGACTATTGAACGCTACCAGTTCGACTCGAGGGCAATAAATTAATAGGGATTTGACCTTTCGATTTTTGGCAAAAATCGATCCTTTAAAATCGAATTAACACTTCTAATTTCTTATGTACGTAGTTCCCCGGGTAATCAATATACACTGTTTATTAATCATTTACAACACTCGGAACTGTCGTTGAGACGGATAGCCTTGCGATTACACAATTTTACGCACTGCGAACTCGTGCTACTTCGCGATATCCTGGATGAGCTCTGAACTAATCAGCGTTTCCGTGATCGAAACGGAACTGGCTCGAAAGATCTCGCTATCCTGAAACCAGAATCTTGAGCTCTTCAAGGTTCTTCTAGATTCGACTACCTCTTCATCGAAACTACCCGTTCACGAATTTCCAACCAAGAGAGAAGACTACTCGGAACCCGATCGACAGTAACAGAATCTACACCAGGATTGAACTAGATTTTTATCGGGATCACTCGTTCAACGTTCTTCAGGGTTCCAAGAAGAAGCCTCGGTTCGTATCCCGGTGAATATCGTTCGCAAAAAGCGACTCTGCGCTCTCGCGATCTCCGCTCGATCGCCGAAAGATCGGATCGTTTCACTGGCGGTTCGGCACTTCACGGAACAGCATCACTTTTTTTGCAATTTCAGGATCGCGCAACTATCACTCGGAGCCCGGTGTGCACTGTCTTCTGGTTTCTAGACTGGCCCGAGCCGGCGTAGAACTTCACCGTCATCCGACGTCGGATTAATTCGACGCGCGCACGATAAGAGGCAAGCTCTCGCGTCGAGTCGCGGCGAATCGTAAATTACTTTTTACGATCGCCGGGAAAGGAGGTTGTTTGCGGATCTACGAAATCTCGTTCCAGGCTTCTTGCGCGCATTCCCCTCGAGGACTGTCGCGATTTTCGCGTGGACCGGGGAGCCGGAAATTCGTCGACACCTTAACGAGTGGACCGGGATGAAAGATTCATCGGGACCGTCGAGATCGATAAAAGAACCGAGAATGTAGAGACAGAGAGGAGAGGAGAGGGGGGGGGATCGAGGACCGGTGGATCGACGAACCATCGATCGCTGGCCAGGTTTGCGTGTATCCAATCGAGACTCGATTCGATCGGGGGAAGAAGTCGCAGAAAAACCGAGCACACACGTGGGTCCACGATCCCTGGCGAATATGTACGGCTTCGACGACGGCCCGAGAGACACTGGCTTGCTACCATTACCATTAGCTCTGCCTTTGCCCTCTCCTCTCTCGTCCTCTTCTTCTTCGTACGTGGCTCGCTTCCTCCTCCTTCCCACGGGAAACCCGAATCTCCTCCGCGAACCGCCGCGCCGCGCCACGCCGCGAACGAACCGCGCGGTGCACGTGGGTGTGCAACGCTAACCGTGGACCAACCACTATAACGCTGCGCTGCTCCCGTTTTCGAGATCCTCGATGCACCACGCGCCGGTGCCGATAGTCACCTGGCCGTTGCGCGTGCAATTTAGCCACCGGGAATTGTTGTACGTATGTATGTATATTTATTGTTCCCTTACGGGTTACACAGAGATCCCGTTCCCTTTACACTACTGTATTTTCCTTCGTTTTACAATTATCCTTCACCTATCCGACCCTAACTAGCTTTAGTATCGTATACTATACTATCCTATATCTTTTAAATCTTATACTCTATTTTCTTTCTTTCCCTTTCACTCTCTCTCTCTGTCACACATTCTCTCATTCACCTGTCTTCCCATTTCTCTTCCTCTCCTCTATATTTTCCGCCCTGTATTTCTTTTCTCTTGCAATCTAATTCTTTCATCCATTCTTCCCCCCTTCCGTCCCACCGGGAATTGTTGTAGTCGGTACACTTTGTTCAATGCGCAATTTCTCTTCGCTCGCTGCGTTAGTAACTACAGGGTTATACAAAAGTGCAAACAATTCGAAATGTGGTTAAAACATTTGGTGAAACTGGATCTGTTCACGATAAACCAAAGTCTGACAGACCAAAAACAGTTCGGTCGAATGAAAATGTTGCTAATGGTGAAAGTGTTGCTAATGACTAGACATCGGATGTTTATGCAATTTCCAATTTTTATAGAAACATTTTAAGAAAGTGGAATGAAATAAAATTTTATTTTTAATGGGGACAGCCTTTGTAGATCCAAAGCAAATAAAAATCGTGTTAAATTCTCTCGAATTTTATATTATAGCATTTTTGTAACATTTCCATAAGCCATAAATGCATAAAGATCCGATGTCTACTAATGACTTATCAACTTCAATTCCACGTCGTTCTCAAGAATTGAGCATTTCTTACTTATGGCAGTGTGTGGCGAATTTTGCATAAAGATTTGCATTTGCATGCTTTCAAAATTCAATTAACACAAGAATCGAAAGAACGTGAACATTTGCAACGCAGAAATTTCGCTAATTGGTTGTTAGAACATCGTTCAATCGATGCATTGTTTTCACGCAACATCATCTTCAGCGATGAAGCTCACTTCTCATTGGATGGACACGTCGATAAGCAAAATTGTCGCATATGGGGAGATGAAAATCTCCAAACTGAAAAATTTGCAAGGCCACTGTCGGCATAATGAGCTTCAAAATGCAGCACTCTATTCGCAGATGAACTTTTGCAAATTCATCTCGCCGCGAGGTACGCTGGTATTCTAAGCGAACGTTTTGTTCAAACAATATGGATAGTATGAAAGTAGGTTACGAGCATTCTTGTCATGCATCGTTATCAATTGTTTATTCAATGGGTATTAGATAAGAGGACGCGTGCGTGCCAACTATTGCAAGGACAAACGTGCAGGCTGAACGTCTAATCGTTTCTCTTTGTGACACGAGAGATTTTACACTATCAGAGTTGTCTCGTGATCGTGTGCAAAATCAACTTAATTTTTAATCAACATATTCGCACGCATCGGCCTAATATTTAATTCGCATTTAATCTTGATATACTAAATTGTTATTGCTCTCTTGTGGTGCATGAAGCTTGGGAATTGCAAATATGCATTTAGCAACGCTGCAAATATAGTTTTCCCACCAGAGCTCTAATCATTTCTGTTGTTCTGTAATCATTTCTAATTTAGCAGCGCTCCGGTCAATGTAATCAGCAGAAACTGGGAAATTAAATAACGATTTTGATACTTTGGGTCAAGATAGACCCGAGGCCCTACCGTCCAAGGAATCCCTTGACATACGAATTAACACTAGAACCACCGGATATGTCAAAACGACTTGCTCTGAATTTATTCTTTTAGAAATATTGAAAACATAAATATGTTTTCATGAGAAAATTTTTCAAGAAACTTCCCCATCGAAGTAGGTATTTAAACAAAACTGGTACGAAATCTAGCCAAATGCAGTTTCGAAGTTATTATAAGGTAATGTATGCCAGTTGCATCTGGTGCTTGGTAGTTCTAGCGTTAAATCAAATAATAAATATATTGTCTGAGTAAGCTGATTAATTTCACACAAATTCAAAGCATATTTCCCGTTGATGTTAAACAATAATTCAATGCGCACGACGTCGTAAGAAACGGATCATGTGTCAAATACGTATTTGCGGGGTTAACCTCTTAAGCACGGCCCGTCAATTTCAATTGACGGTTCCACAATTGGGTGCAACAGGGAGATCGATGGATCCGGATAAAGCACCGTTAAAAATATAATTCATGTAATTCAAATCTAAAAAATGTAATTCATAAATTTTCTGAAGATTCTCTTTTCAACTAGACACAGTTTTTCTTTTAATCACAGCTAGAGGATCATGAATATGGCGGGTTCCCTAACATGTTTGTCCGCAACTCTGCCTCTCAGGGACGGCGAGCCTAGCCGCGGAAGGCAAAAAAGCCACTATAGTGGTTCGTGCTGTTGGAACTGATGCTTTCCACGGAAAGCCACTATAGTGGCGCACAGGGCTTAAGAGGTTAATATACAATTATTAAAATTCTCAAGATACATCCATGAAGAATTATTCAGCAATTTTATTTCTTTGAGTATATACTGTAAAAGAAATGACCACTGTGTGATTACTAGACTGCGAATTTTAAGCATTCATGACGAAAATGGATATTTTAACACTTTCACCGCCATGGCACCCATATGTGGGTGACGGAATTATTTGTCCAGGTTTTAAAATGAATTTTTACGTTAATATATTCGTTGTACCAAATTTGATTAGAATTTGTAGAATGCAAAAAAAGAGAATAATATTTAATATTACTATTAAAGTCCGTCTCTTTTTTTCTTTCTTCTTATTTTTTATTACTATTATTTTTATATTACTATTTTTATATTACTCTTACTATTTCTTCTTTTTATATTACTATTTAATATTACTATTATTTTCTATTACTCTACTTTCTTTTACTATTTTAATATTTTTTTTATGGAATTTTTGAGATTTCTAGTTTGGCAGTCAACGTGTTAAAGCAGTAAAAACAGGGCTTAAGAGGTTAAAGTATAGTCATCGAAAGATAGTGATCGAGAGATCGGTCGTTGGTTGCAAATATTATTTTTCTTTCTCGGAATAGTTTTAATGGATTCGAGCACACGTCGTTGGCTTTCGATAGGCCATAGGATGTTCGCGGATTCATTAGTAATTAGCCCTCGATAAACGTTTATCGTGGCCAGGAGGAGAAGGGGGTATAGTGAACGCTTGGCACGCGGATTTTCCATCTGCCCTAAGCAGCAGAATCTCCTTCCAGTCGCATCGCATTCCGGCCAGTATCCTCAGCTGAAATTCTTCCCCGTCTAGATGCCGGAAGCGAAATCCGAGCGGGATTCGTGCTCAGGCAATTAACGGCAGTTCCTCGGGGAGAATATCGGCTGACGGTCGATATCCCGTGACCTCTCGCCATTGAAAAACTCGCGGTCACCTCGACCAACAGTGAAAACTTATCAATCTTCCATATTATGCGATACGAACAACTTTTGTATCTACTTCCAAAATTCGCCCGTTTGCAAATCAACTTTTCCTACTCTGAAATGATTCTGATCAATTAAAATTTATTGCTCCTAAATTCAACATTTTATTGCCTACAACAGTGAACATAAAATATTTATGGTTCTCCCGCTGCTCTTCGCGGCAATTACTGGACACTCGGTGGATATTATAAATTATTCTGTAGCAGCTATTCCTCTTACCGTAATTATTACAATTATTCGATTTGCAAAGGGGTGAATTTGCAATTTTCCAAGGTCTGTGAAGTGTCAATATGTTTTCGGTTTTGAATAAAATACAGATTTTCAGTCCAAAGAAAAAGCTTGACTCAACTCAAAATTTCCCCTGCCATATCTTGTACGATAAAAATTATTTTTTGGAGTCTAACAAATATGTATGCTATTAATTTCCTTTAAACCGAAATAAAATTCTATTTTGGCGTTGTTAATGTACACCTATTGAAGAACATATAGGCATACAATAAATATAAATTTTCTCCTTTTTTAAGGAAATTACGAATTACAAAAAAGTCTTAATCATTGAAATCGTAAAATAAATCGTTGTTCAAGGGGTTACGAGTAGTGGTCAACTTCTGAAGCAATTACTGAATTTTTAAATATGTGCCCATAATTATGAAAGTGATCTAAGTCAAAATTAAAAAAAAAAATGAACTTATCACTTATTTCACACGACATGATTTTAAACTAAATTTATTCAATGTAAAAAAAAATGAAAAAAATATATGACAGACCACTTTCATAATTATGGGCACATATGTTTCTTACATTTGTATAAGTGAACTTTTTTAAAAAAGTGGCCTCGTTACATAATCTAGAAGACTTAAAGAGTTTCTTCAGGTATCGACTCTCGCTATTTGATGACAAAACAAGTGGTTACTATTGTTCGCGTGGAAAAGTTCTCTTAACTGGTCAACTACTGGTGCCTTTACCTTAATAGATTCTACGAAAAATTGTCAAATATTATTGGTAAAAATTCAATTGGCGTTTCCGATGGCTCGAACGATATTCCGTTGTTTTTAAAACAGAAAAATTGACCTTTTTAGGTGAGAGGAATGTTGTCCTTGTCACCTGTGATTAACAAGTGGCCGCTGCGCTTCTCAGTTAATTGAATGCAGTGCGAGGATCGTTCGATCGGGTGTGGGTGTATCACGGGCCGAGCTTTATGAACTTATCGCAGGTGGTCCCGGCGCACGTTCGCGGAAATGCAAGGTGCTCGAACAATATCGTCACGCTGTCTGGCCACCACGAGAACGGCAAGATTGGATAATTATTAACGAACTGTATATTCTCCTCGAAGTGCGTTTATTAGTTCGTTACGAGTGCGACGCTGAAGGGCATGATGCGTGCCTCCGCGGGAGTATAACTTGTCAACGATGCACCCTGTTATTAAACAGATACAAAGTGCGGGTATTCTGTTGAAATTGCTGCGAGACTTCCGGTAATAACGCGATACAAGGTCGCTAATAAGACGTTACACGCCGCTAACGAGAAAATATAAATTACTGTTTACTTCGTAACGAAAAAATTTACTCGATCTTCTCCCTTCCTCGGTTTTTTTTTTTTATTTCTTCTTGCAGTTTCATCGTCTCGACGGCCAATTAAACGAAATTAGGGAAGATGCGATCGAAGTTATCAACGAAAGTAATTTTGTAGGCGCGTTGACAATTTTTGTTATTCGACTTGCCTCGTTATTAATAATCGTCAGGGTTAATTCTTTATCGGAATTTTTCAACGAATTGTAAAATGACGTTTTAGTGGATAGCTCATTACGATTGAGAAATTATAGCTGTGTTAGTATACATTTAGCGCAGCGTGCTTTCATCTTGAAAAACTGATAGTGCCACATTCCTTTCAGCGTGTTGACTCTGTCTCATTGTGAACCTTTTTATTGAAACAGTGAGAGATAAAGAACAATTATAGACGTCATCATAGATAAGGGCATCGGTGTATCCTCCTAACGTTTGTAACCATTTGTATAGTTCATTCACTTTAGATTGCAGTCGGATTAGTTACTGTACTCTGTGATACAACATTTTCCCATGGAACTATTAGATAATAAATTTTCGTCCAAGGTTACTTCGAGCATCGATTAAACAATGAAGATTTTAGTGCTGACTCGGGCTAACCCGAGGTCAATTTCACGCGTTATAATGATCACTGTGATTCTAAAAATGATAATCATTTGCCTTTTTTCTGCAGTTAGAACTTCAGAAAATTTTTTAAATATTTCCATGAAAGTTTTAAAGTTCATAGAATTAGAAATGTATTTTTGTTTGATACCCGTGTCCCATGAGAAAAATCTTTATTTTGAATAATGATGCACAGTCTAACACGATCACTATAACCAGCACTGGTGTGTCTGTATCAGGCTAGCTTTGGTGTGTCGAGACACTTTATTTTCGATGTCGCAGAGGTTAGCTTGCTCAGGGTAAACACCGTTTTCTCTTCGCTTCGAGTTACCGCTAACTAGCGTCATGTTACGACATCTGCAAATACCTGTGTACCTAGAAACCACGTGTTTTATTCGAGTGATCCTACTTTGTATCAACATCACTGATTGGGAGCACTTCTTGCCAAAAGAAACTCGCATGCTCCACATTATTTCCGTTAACAATCTACGATCACGGATCTACTTCGCATTTTTAACACGAAGGCATTTTCTGCTCGTGTTCCGACGATTCTAGAATAAAATGCAGTGACCGAACAAGTTAAAGCAGTTTCTAATAAATTCCGTTTAAAAGACTAGCTAATGTATTAATACGTTGGGTGCCAAAGCAGAACCCTCGAAAATTCCATTAAACCAAAGTAAGTTATTTAGTGAAATAAAAATTGAAAATAATTATATGTGTGATATTGAGAGTAGTCTTCCAACTTTCTTGCATTTTACAGATCCCAATCGAATTTGGTACAATGAATATATTAACGTAAAAATTCATTTTTAATGGCGGTCAACGTGTTAAACAATAAATAGAATAGATAAAAAAGAGATCTCGATAGTAAAATATTTGGTTTGAATAGAAATTACAAAATATGCGTACCAGAAATCAAAATTTTTGTCTGCAACAAGGACAGTTTGTTTATCGGTGTTAAAAAAGTTTTTGGTTATTGCAGCAAATTCTGAATGCCTTTCAATACATAGTACTTCAATGGGTAGTAGTCTTACGATATTAAATAATTCTTACTTTATTCTTGTTCTCTAAACGAAAGATTGTTTATTTCGATCCGTGATGAAATATGTTGAATTGTGTGTGTTTTGTCCGAGGATGTTGAATTGTGTGTGTTTTGTCCGAAGATGTTGAATTGTGCGTGTTTTGTCCGAAGACGGACAAAATGTAAACGGGCATCGTTGCATTTGTTTAAATTGCGGCTGCCTACGATGAGGATCGATATGTGTGTGTGTGTGTGTGTGTGTGAGCGCGTAACGGTCGAGGCGTCTGCGAGATGAATTTGTTTTTAGTTTTGCAGTTATTCGATGACCCTCGAGGCGTCAAGAACGCGTAAATAAAAGAGATCGTCCTATCGTAATCTTTATTTTAATAATCCCGCTATTTTGTGGTTCTATTTGAACAAAATACGTTACTCGTAAATACGCTACCGATTTTTGTGCATTTTTGTGCCTTCTCGCGGAGTGCATTTCCACTGCATTCCCACGCGATCCTTTATCCGAGTAATCGTTACTGCTGGATAATAATAAATTCATCTCGGGACACACAAAAGACGTAATCGCCGATCACGAATTTATGCAAACGCGGCGGTTAATAACTCCCGTAGCAGCGGCGGGAGTAATTACTTGCATTATCTGCGTGGCGCAACGGGAATGCAGATTCACGTGGGCGTCGGCAAAGAGCACAAGACGTACACACATATATATATATGTACCGCTCGTCTGCCGTATTTATCAATAGGCTTATTAATGACACGACTGGACACGGAACCACATAATTACCGGAACGAACTTTAATTACACGAATGGGCACTAATTTGTCGTGCGTAAAAATATTACGATATTCGCCGAGTCCCTTTTAAACATCTGTAAGCTTGAAATCTATAATTAAAGCGAACTCGATCTACTTCCACTTCGTATGCGTTCTATGCATTCCATGTAGTTGAGCAAAAAAAAAAAAAATATTTAGATCAAATCAAATCACACGGGTATTTATCGAGTGCTTGAATTAGTAAAATGAGAGAACAAACTTTCAATATATTACACATTAAGTAACTGTGCTCTGTGAATTAGGTTCCAGTTAAGTACGTAATTAGAATTCAATTCGCAGAGCAATTATGTGATTTCTAATGTGACTAAATCGCAGATTTTATGACGTTATATTTTTCATCTTTTCGAACTTACAAAGTTTTAGCATGGGAAATGTATATTTCTCAAAAGACTGCTGGACCAGTTTGGGTAGAATTTTGTAATAACATTTTCACTACTATTTTTGCCTAGTTTAATAGAGAATTAATATCTATACCTATTGATTAATTTTGAATTAATATCTAGCAGACCTAGCTTTGGGGAAACGGCTGCCACGTACTTCTAGTTTAAACTGTTAAACACTGTTTTTCAACGTTCATATATACTTTTATAGAAATGCAATTTTAAACATCATTATAAATTGTCGAATTTAAACATTATAAATTCTTTTCCTTACTTTTCAACCGTTCGAAGGTGCGTACAAATGAGTTAATAGGCGAAGCACAAATGAGTTATACCGATCCCATCGTCCCCGAGTCCACAAGTTAATGAAATCCTGGTTCGCGCACACAGCTCGAGATAATTAAATAAGATGGCCGATAAAGCGGCAACTTCAAAGGGAGTCCCGAAGGAATAACAGAAAGTACGGATTACTTCCCCGTTGACACCTGTCCCCGAGCAGTTTAGCGGAAGTGTAAACCTCTCACGGCCAGGATCTTTAGTGTCATCCGGGGACCATAATGGTTCCCTAGGATCTAGTCACGAGACGTCGTCGATCGTAATTCACCGTCGGGGCTGCGGGAAAAAAGGAGGCGAGTGATCTCATCACGGAAGTACATAGAACGCGGCGAGGATTTTGTATTCCGGGCGTGTGGGCTCTATAAAACTGGCCATGCCCACGCGTCCTATCCATTATGTTGCAGAACCAGCCGCGCCATCTTGATACTCATCGTCACGTAGCCGGGTCACCTGTGTCACCATGAATATCCCATAAAATCGCGGCGCTTTCTTACGCGCGCTGGGAGTGTCAACGTGTTCGTTCGGCGCTTTCGAATTCAGATCCCCGCAAACGGCGTTAGCGAACGTGTCAACTTATATCATTGCAGTTGCAATTTTGCAAAACAGCTGTACGCTGTTGATCCGGCGGACGGAAGGGGGGAAGAATAGATGAAAGAATTAGATTGCAAGAGAAAAGAAATACAGGGCGGAAAATATAAAGGAGAGGAAGAGAAATGAGAAGACAGGTGTGAATGAGAGAATGTGTGAGAGAGAGTGAAAGGGAAAGAAAGAAAATAGAGTATAAGATTTAAAAGATATAGGATAGTATAGTATAAGATATTAAAGATAGTTAGAGTCGGATAGGTGAAAGATAATTGTAAAATAAAGAAAAATACAGTACTGTAAAGGGAACGTGATCTCTGTGTAACTCGTAAGGGAACAATAAATATAGATACATACATACTGTACGCTGTTGATTCATATTTCTGAAAGCCGAGATTCAAGGAAACAATTAAAATTTTTAACCCCTTGTCCTACAATGCTATCGATCACGCGACACTCGGATTACGTGGACAACCTAACACGTTTATTTTTTGAACAATTTCTGTCCTCTTTACTGCCGGTGATTTCATCCTCGAAAACCGTTTTCACAGGTTCCATAACCTTCAACCAAATAACAGTGTTTTCTCGATATATGTCAACAACAGGGATCTTGTCAGCGACATATATCGCCCAGGAGATATTATGATCCACGCTCTACTCGATCTGTACTAAATACCTGTAGCGGGGATTAATTCCTCGACGTTTATTATCCAAGCTTTGGCTACATATTATAGAGAAATCTACTTCTTTACGCTCTGAATCATTTTCTGTTGTAAAATCGCTAACACACTTTTAATTCTAAGCTCGATAACACAGCTAAAAGAAATTCTGCATTAATTTTCCAAATGTCGTTGCAAAGTGGAGGTCCAATCGTTAAACCTGTGGTGGTTTCAGTGGCTAAAAAAATTTAGCAAAATTTTCCCCGGCTTTAAAATGAGTCCGAATTAATTTCTTTTACGAAAATATCACAGCTTAAATATGTATGCAATTTCTCGAGAAACGGGTATTTAGCGTTCAAACACTTGGATCCACTGTGGGAGGAATATAACAGTGAAAAGAGATTAAAAGAATTTCAGAATATTAAATTACATATTAAAAGCATTAAGGGCAAAAATTTCCTTTTTGCATCTGTTCCTCACAACTGGCCCAGAAAATTGTTATTTTGCACTGAACGGATAAGCGTCACGAAGAAAGCCGAATTCGAGCCGCTATACGATTACTGTGCGTGTACGATCGACTGGCGCAGTCAAGCGGAAACTTGCAGTATATAAACATTAATACATACAGTGGGGGACAAAAGTGTTCGTAAACTTGCAATATAGAAATAAAAACAACAATGTTTTCTATAAAGATGTTACAACAACAACATGAACATGTTGCTGAACATGTTTTCCCTGTATGTATGTACAGGGTGAGTCACCTAAAGTTTGCA
The DNA here is from genome assembly GCA_913789895.3 of Seladonia tumulorum. Taxonomy (NCBI): domain Eukaryota; kingdom Metazoa; phylum Arthropoda; class Insecta; order Hymenoptera; family Halictidae; genus Seladonia; species Seladonia tumulorum. The sequence continues at coordinate 4,098,216 of OU565281.1, forward strand.
CCTCAGACAATGAGCTTGGTATAATATAGTCACTGAATTCCTAATGAAAGGGACTATCATTGTAGGTATTTAAAAGAGGGTGGTTTCATTTAAAAGGTGACCTTGATATCTCTAAAAAAATGACATAAAAACAAAATTTTTTTATGGCATCGTGTCAGCCCCATTGTACCATACAACTTTGTCCTTACCATATTTTACGTATCTTTAAAAACAACAAAGATATTTTAGGTGCAAACTTTCGGTGACTCACCCTGTATACATTATTAATTTCTTTTAACACTAAACCTACCAAGCACAAAGCGTATAAAAGCGAAACGTTTTATAGAAGGGAGAAGACTGAATTTATTTAAACTTTGTAAGATTTTCATTATAATATATGCTTGAACAAAGAAGTCAATTTCCTATAAACACGTTTTTATAATTTCAATAATTGTGAAATAGAAAAGCGGTGATTTGACTATTGTAGGTTTAGCGTTAAAGCGAAATAAAATTCTATTTCGTTGTAGTTGATATATATCCTTTGGAGAAAACATACAATAAATATAAAGTATCTTTTTTTCTATGAAATACTGAACGATGAAGAATTTCTGATCGTTATAAACACAAAATAAATAGCAGTGCAAAGGGTTAGAGAAAGAACTTTCTTGAATCTCAATGACAGTGATTTCCCTATATATGTCGGATGTGGCTCCTGGACTATACATGACGCTGGCAAGTCCCGTGTTATTGACATATATCGAGTATTCACTGTGTTTAGATGTAAGAAACTCTATGCTTGCCAGAAGGAATTTTCCAAATTGACTGAAATCACTGCATTCGAATGCAAGAAACTCTATGCTTAAATAAGGAATTTTCTAAACCGACTGAAATCACTGAAATTACTGCATTCAAATGCAAGAAACTCTATGCTTGCCCTAAGGAATTGTCTAAACTGACTGGAATAATTAAAATAATAATAAAAAGAGGTACGTGCAGATTCAGAGATGCGAGACCGTTTTTGTTCTGCCCTGCATAACCATTATGAAAATTTGGTAAAAATAGTGTTCCGCAAAATGGAGCCTGCGCCTTGGCCTCCGTTCGGGCGGAGCTCGTGGCGATGAAGCTATCAAGAATAGCGGTAGTGATTCTAAGGTCCGGTTTCTATAAGTGCGCCGTGTCTGTCTCTTTCCACGCGTTAACGAGCCGTCGAGACCATCTTTCCGACACCGTGAATTCTTATTAGGAGCGGCCCTGCTTTTTCATTATGCGCCTCTAAAAGCACAAATTTCCCTCTATTACGGCTCGTCTGGTGCACCCGTGCCCTCCAGTGTCACCGCGGGGGATTACCGGGCCTGTGCTTGTCCCGACCACGCCGGAATTTCCTAATCTCGCAACCCTCGGCCGACCGTAATGATCTATAATTGAAATATAATAATTCATTTTGTATTTTTACTCGCCTCCGCTTCTCACTGTAACGCGATATATCCCTTATCTTCGTCTGGATCTCTGCTACATAGCCTCTCGCTGTGGGGAACGTTCTCCCTTGTTTTGCACGATCATGCGCTTCGTCAGGGCATTATTTCACAGTCTATCGATGCGCGGTCTAGTAAATAAATAATGTATTCAGAGAATGGAAAAATTCTGTTGTATTATATTAGGTCGTCCCATAAGTTCGTGCCGTGTACCCTTGTACCATTTAAATTCGAAAAATTAAATATGTAATCACTAGACATCGGATCTTTATGCATTTATGGCTTATGGAAATGTAAAAAAAATGCTATAATATAAAATTCGAGAGAATTTAACACGATTTTTATTTGCTTTGGATCTACAAAGGCTGTCCCCATTAAAAATAAAATTTTATTTCATTCCACTTTCTTAAAATGTTTCTATAAAAATTGGAAATTGCATAAACATCCGATGTCTAGTAATCACCCTTTCATTTTCACAACTTCTTCTGACCTTTTTGGCAAAGACATCATACAGTCACTATAAAATTTCTGCGGTTTTTCATTGAAATACTTTTCACTGGTGAATAATATAAACATATCCACGGCACGAACTTACGGGACGACCTAATATTTATCTGATTACAATCATTAAGAAACGAGATTAACGTCTAGGTTTCCCTTTTCGCCTTGCAGCTGATGCAGATAATTTTTATTTCGCATGCAAGTTTAAACTGGTCGCTCGTGATCTACAGATTAGTTCGGATAATCGAGGTTTCACCGTATCGCGAATTGACCGAGCAACTGTGATCCGAATTGTATCGTGTTTGGAGTCGTTTTAAACAGAAATTTGTCACGGATATAACGACAACAGTTTCATAAAAATATAATTGAAAACGAAAGAGTTCTCTCGCTGGATAAATATTGTCTCACCGATAAACTGGCGTCTATGTTTATGGCTATGATAACTATCCTTTTCTAACTCTTAAAATTAAAATTAAAATTAATTAAAATTAAATTAAAATTTTAATTTTAAGAGTTAAGACTTAAGATTTAGGATTCAGTTTTTTTTTTATTTCAAGACCTCAGGACGTATGCCGGTTTTTTTTTATATTTTATTTTATTGTTTTTCATGCGTTTATATTATAGTTTATTTATATATATTTTATATCTGATTATATTATATACTGTTGTATATTTGTTTTTTTTTAATATTTTATGTTACCGCTTTAGTTATAGTTTTATGCTATTTTAGTTTGTAAGGATAACGACGCCAATTACTCTCTCTCTCTCTCTCTCTCTTGTTGCGTAGGAGCGATAGGTTAAGTTTAGATGTAAGGGTGCGTAAATTGTTTTTGGATTTGTAACCCTAAGGGGAACAAATAAAGATTCATTCATTCAACTATCTTTTTCTATGTCCAACGCTGATTGCGAAGGATCAAAGAATACCGTCTAGACACGATATTGGCTTTTGGTCCCGCAATTTTCACAAGTATCGAGGCGTTACTGTGATTCCTATTGATCCTTCGGTATAAATTGGCGGTTGCAGCGTCGAATAAAATGGAGCATCATCGAGTCACCGACAAATCATGCGTGGCTCGCGTCTACCTTGGGGATGTGTTCGGCAGAACGACGGTGACCTTCCGGGGACCGATTGACAAAGGATGACGGTGCGTCGAGCAGACGATCATGCGGGAAAATGACTTAATACGAGCGCAGGAGAGAAGTTGGACGAGATGGCCCGTGGCGATCAACATCGGACCACCCAAGTGGTGATTGCCGTGGAGAGGATCTACGAGATCCGCCATTGCCTTCTACGCGCTTAATAGTACTGGCTTCGCGTGCCGCATTCCTAGATCGTTCAACGCGGCGGACGCAGACGGAAAACCTCTCGCCGGATATCGCCCCGGGGCCTCCGAACTTGTCCGTCGTACTTGCGACCGGCTGTCTTCCGACTTTTTTTCCATCCCGATCGATCAATGTTTGCTCAGCTGCTTCGTATTAAGTCGTTACGCGTCGGACGCCCGATTTTTTCGCGAAAAATTACCGGGAAACAATTCTCCAAAAAGTCTGGAAACGTTACCGAGACACTTATCGTTGTGCATTTCAGGCAACAACTACTGCAGTTTAAAACAGTGCAAAAATTCAAAGGACACATTATTTTCAATTTAGTAAGATCGTTAACCCTTTGCACTCGCAGTTAACTCCTAAACGAAACGTTTCTTTCGTTTCATTTACTTCTAGAATGTTTCCCTTGTATATACAGTCAGTCCCATAAGTACCCTTATTGCTTGAAAAAACAAATTTGTTGAAATCCAATGATGCAGGTAAGATTTCGCGATAACTCTTTTGTTACGAATGAACACATATATGAACGTTATTTGTACAAACTTTTAACAAAATTTGGTTATTGATAACAAAAATATATTAATTTTAATCTACATAGTACATAATAACACTCCACAAAAGTATTCGTACCGGTATACGTCTTATAAGAAAAGTATTATGTAGATTAAAATTAATATAATTTTTATATCAATAATTCAATTTTGTTAAAATTTTGTACACATATATGTTAACCCTTTTCACTCGCAGTTAACTCCTAAACGAAACGTTTCTTTCGTTTCATTTACTTCTAGAATGTTTCCCTTCTATATACAGTCAGTCCCATGAGTACCCTTATTGCTTGAAAAAAAAAATTTGTTAAAATCAAGTGATGCAGGTAAGATTTCGCGATAACTCTTTTGTTACGAATGAACACATATATGAACTTTATTTGTACAAACTTTTAACAAAATTGGGTTATTGATAACAAAAATATATCAATTTTAATCTACATAGTACATAATAACAGTCCACAAAAGTATTCGTACCGGTACACGTCTTATAAGAAAAATCGCATATTATAATAACTTATTATTTTTTTAGTATTTCGTCGGTCCACAGTTGTGCTTAATTATTTCAATTAATCTATTTCGCATACCTTTGATTAATTTTTCAGTGGTGCTTTGTTCAATACGATTCCAAACTTCCAGAATTTTCTCTTTTAGTATTTGTTTATTTGAAATTTCATGTTTGCGTAGTCTTGAGACAACGTAGACACGTTTGCGTGTCTTGTAGTGAGACAATGTTTATAAGCAAAATAAACTCAACTCTGTCAAGCATGGTACGAATACTTTTGTGGTCTGTTATTATGTATCATGTGGATTAAAATTAATATAATTTTGTTATCAATAATTCAATTTTGTTAAAATTTTGTACACAGATAGTTTACGCATCTGTTTATTCGTAACAAGGATCTTACTGCAGAATCTTACATGTATCACTTGATATCAGAGCAAATTTCTCTTACATGCAACGAGGGTACGAATACTTATGAGACTGACTGTATATATTTTTTCTTGGTATACGTACGAAAATTATGAAATTTACTCGTACAGTACTAAAGCGTTTAGTAATTTATCGAATACAAACAGATCGAATAATGTCAAAATATTTTGAATAATGATACAGCAGTTAACCCCTTGCCTTGCGATATCGAGTCAGACTCGTGATGAAGATTTTGAACAGACTCTAACAAATATGTATGGTATTAATTTCCTTTAAAGCAAAATCAAATTCTATTTCGTTGTAGTTGATATATATATTTTGGAGGAAACATAGGCATACAATAAATATAAAGTATCTTGTTTTTCTATGAAATTGTGAACGATGAAGAATTTCTAATCGTTATAATCACAAAATAAATAGTAGTGCAAGGGGTTAAAAATTGTATTAAAGAGAAATGTGTGTTAAAAAATTGAATAATGGAGTTCTTACGTTTGAAAAATTAATTTCGATTAATATTTTCTACTTACGAAAGAGCGTTCTTCGATCGACTTATCTTTCTTTTTCTATGAAATCCTGAACGATGAAGAATTCGTGATCATTATAATCACAAAATAAATAGTAGTGCAAGGGCTTAATGACTCTAGCATTTCCCCCTCTACAGCTAAAAGCTAAGTAATGGCAGAGAGAGAGAGAGAGAGAGGGGGGGTAACTTTTTCCCCTGAATTCGAGTAAATTCCCCTAATCTGGTAGCAATGGCCAGCGCAGTGTCTCATGCAGATTGCACTGCACTGTTAAAACTCGGGGAATGACTCCGCTTCGGAAATCACCGAGCAGCGTTACGGTACATGAGCTCGCGTATCATGCGATTCGACAGAGAAAAACGGCAGAGAAGATGGTCGATTTTTGCGCCGGCGACAGGAGAAATTAATCCAGTGAAAAGATTACGACGATATCCGGCGAAGCGTTGCGAAAAAGCGACCGCAGTCTTGCGGTAGGTTGGCCGAGATCGGTGTCAGCTGATGGGAGCGCGAGGGACGACCTTGGATATCGAATTTCTTATCGACATAGCGAATCGAAATTCACATTTGATTCGAGAAGCTAGCCCCCCCCCCCCCCCCCCCTCCGACAGACAGAGATCTATCCGGACCAGAATTTGCATTCCGTTCTCGCGCATCCGTTTGCCCGGCTATCTGTTGCACCGATCTAATTACAATGTAATACCCTCGGAAACAAATATCGTAATCGATGCATCATGCTCGCCCGCAGATAGAACGCTCGGCGAACAACGACGGTTCGTTACACACGGGCGTTCATGATCGATCGAAGCGAATAATAACAGTTTGCGATTAGCTTAGACTGCAGATTTTTAATAAAAATTGTTTGCATCGATGACAATGGACCAAACAGAAATTTATTTCCTGTAATAATTTTGATCAACTGGGAATGGTGCATTGTAGCTCGTAAATTTTTTACATCTATCTTCTGCTCTGCAGTCTAGTGATTATCAATTACCTGATAAATCAATTCACCTGCTTCTAATATTTTATTTGACAGATTCTCTCCTTTCAATAATTATTTAAATTATAGTTGAAATAAAGAATTTTATGAAGACGATGGCACGAAGCTTGCCATAATTTGTAACTATAATTCTATTTATCTATAGTACCTAACTATAATTTTATTGTATCTATAATTTTATTTATCTTCTATTTATTTTTCCATTGTTTGCGATGCCTATTTTCATATATTGGAATATATTTTAATTTTGCAAAGTGGACAGCACCAACTTGTTTTATTAACACTTTGATTGCCAAACTAGAAACCTAAAAAATTCCACAAAGTCGAAGTAAGTTATTTAATGAAATAAAAATTGTAAAAAAATTAATGTATGATATTGAGTTGTCCTCCAACTTTCTTACATTTTACAGATCCTAAACAAATTTGGTACAACGAATACATTAATGTAAAAATTTGTTTTAGAACCTGGACAAATAATTCCGTCACCCACATATGGGTGACATGGCAGTCAACGTGTTAAACAGAGCTTATTTAAAACACATTTAGTTAACTGCATTAAAATTTTGACAGAAATATTTAATTTTAAATCATATAAAAGTAATTGTAATCAATTTTACATCCCCACTAGCTAGGTAGAAAAATGTATTTTCAACGTAATCTTTATTTAACACGAACTACCGGATGAGTCAAAATGACTTGCTCCTAATTTTTTCTTTCAGAAATATTGAAATTACAAATATGTTTCCATGAGGAAATTCTTTAATAAACTTCTCTATTGAAGTAGGTATTTAAACCAAACTGGTTCGAAATGTAAACAAATGCAATCTTGTTTTCGTTATACGGCAACGTATGCCAGTTGCATTTAGTGCTCGGTTGTTCTAGTGTTAACGATAATGTCGTTTCTTGATATTTATATATAATTTTCGTGCAGCTAACATTCAGTACAGATTCAGAAATTATAACGCCCTGCTAGAACGTCCTGTATACCTAGTGTCACTTGTGCAGGTAGATACCGTCAGAGGGGTAATCATTATTTCACGGTTACCTGAGGGTACTTGTGACACCCGCCTGGGCACTCCCAACCCCGTAATCCCTGGGACCTAGGTGCGGGGCCTGAATGACCCCCACCATTAACTAATTGCACTGCCAAACTGTCTCTGTTACCTAAAATTTCCTTAAATAGCGGCTGGCAGAATATTCTTTCAATCATTCTGACTGTGACTGCCGCTAGTGACACAGTATAGATCGAAAAACTACGTTTCGACCAAATTGTCAGTTCACGTGCACGTACAAGGAATTATTATACCGATATCCATAATGATTCAGTGCTCCGGGGACGTCAACAAGAGTGCTGCTAGTTCAAGCAAGGTAAATATTTCTTAGCTTCGGAAAAGTATTTAGAGTTGTGTTTAGAGTTGTGAGAATTCAGTGAGACATATCCAAACTGCAAACGGTGTTCAAATTTTGACATTTTAACCGACTTCTATGGAGCAAATTTATTTTCATACTTTTCAAAGTAAACGTGTGTCTGGAAAAATTTTCTTTCAATTTTCGAGTTTAACCCCTTGCCCTACAATAACGAGCCAGACTCGCGATGAAGATTCTGAACATAGTCTACTAAATATGTATGTTATTAATTTCCTTTAAACCGAAATAAAATTCTATATTGATGTAGTTGATATACATCCTTTGGAGAAAACATAGGCATACAATAAATATAAACATACAATAAATATAATAAATATATATGTTTTTTTCTAGGAAATTCTGAACGATGAAGAATTTCTAATCAATATAATCACGAAATAAATATTAGTGAAAGGGGTTAAAGATCTTTAATGTATAAATTCGTTAAATTATTTCTGTTTGAATATGTGACCCTGTATTTTCTATTATCGCGTTTAGGGGAAACTTTGAATATCCTTTTTAGACGGTGTTCAAATTTTGACAATTTTAATTGACTTCTATAGAGCAAATTTATTTTCATACTTCTTGACGTAAACGTGACCGGAAAAATTTTCTTTCAATTTTCGAGTTTTAAGATTTTTAATATATAAATTCGTGAAATTCTTTCTGTTTGAATATGTGACGCTGCATTTTCTATTATCGCGTTTAGGGGATAATTTGAATATACTTTTTAGACGGTGTTCAAATTTTGACAATTTTAATTGACTTCTATAGAGCAAATTTATTTTCATACTTTTTGAAGTAAACGTGTGCGGAAAAATTTTCTTTCAAATTTCGAGTTTAAAGATCTTTAATATATAAATTCGTGAAATTCTTTCTGTTTGAATACGTGACGCTGCATTTTCTATTATCGCGTTTAGGGGAAACTTTGAATATCCTTTTTAAACGGTGTTCAAATTTTGACAATTTTAATTGACTTCTATAGAGCAAATTTATTTTCATACTTCTTGACGTAAACGTGACCGGAAAATTTTTCTTTCAATTTTCGAGTTTAACCCCTTGCCCTACAATATCGAGTCAGACTCGTGATAAAGATTCTGAACAGGATCTAATAAATATATTACTTATTAATTTTCTTTAAATCGAAATAAAAATCTATTTGGGCATTGTTAATATACAGCTATCTGAGAACATATAGGCATACTAGATAACATACTAGGTAATAGATATAAATTTTCTCCTTTTTTGTAGGAAATTATAAATTACAAAAAAGTTCTAATCACTGAAACCGTGAAATAAATCGTAGTACAAGGGGTTAAAGATCTTTAATATATAAATTCGTGAAATTCTTTCTGTTTGAATATGCGACGCTGCATTTTCTATTATCGCGTTTAGGGGAAACTTTGAATATCCACTTGCCTAATCAAACTTTTTTATTATGTTACAGAAGCCGGCCAATTTGTCAGAGGAAATGGAGAACGAATCGTTGAACGAATTGCGGGAGCGCATCGCGGTGCGTTTTCTGATAAAGAAATCGAAGAGATTCGACTATACGAAGCCACCACCGGTGCAGAACAAACGACAAATATCGAAAGTCGCTCCGCAATCGAAACAAGCGTTCGAATGTCTGTTTTATTTGGGCCTGGCACCGAAAAATTCGAAAACGGCGGACCGGAAGATATCGAAACAGGAGAACGAAACGGACCTGCAGCAATTCCGGAAGCCGAAAGTCTACGAGTGCAGCTACTGCATGAAGTTCTTCTTCCACAAGAAACTTCACAGGAGGCACATGATCGATCACATAAAGAAAGTCCGCTTGTGCACGTGGTGCAATCGAGGATTCAAATCGATAATATCGAAAAGGAGACACGAGTTCGTGTGTCGGCGATGAATTCTATGAATTAATCAACTATTTCATCCGTACCAGTGAATTAACCAAGTAAATTGGAATCGACTGACTAAATCTCCAACTGTAGAACGTTGCGAGACGCTATCGAGCAAAGGACTCTTGACCTTTTCTATCGTCACCAAGCCGAAGAGACGCTAAGGAGGAAAATCGTACTACCGGACTGCATGATGTTTCAAGAAACGCAAAAAGATTGGTAACTTCATGTGCAATATTCGAAAACTGTGTAGCATGTATAAGAATTTTTACTGTTTACTGTAAATCGCTTTCGTATTTGACGATCTTTTATTTTAAAAGATACGTAAATAAAGTATCTTTTATCTGTACGAATTAGTGTATTTCTTTTTTCCTTGAACAACGTCGTCTTAAGATTAGATAGATATTAGATATTTTTTTTGTTAGTTCAAAAATTGGTATTGGTATAGTGGTCGCGGTAAAGGGTGTTGCACATTAAACATTTTTAAAAGAATACTGTCATGATTAGACATCGGATGTTTATGCAATTTCCAATTTTTATAGAAACATTTTAAGAAAGTGGAATGAAATAAAATTTTATTTTTAATGGGGACAGCCTTTGTAGATCCAAAGCAAATAAAAATCGTGTTAAATTCTCTCGAATTTTATATTATAGCATTTTTTTAACATTTCCATAAGCCATAAATGCATAAAGATCCGATGTCTAGTCATGATATACAGTAAGGAGCAAAACTGAGTCCATACTATTTGAAACAACATGACTTCTTTTTTAAATTAGATCAAATGACTTGAATGTTATTGAGAAGTTAGAAGGATTAGTTTACTAGACGAAATGCAAAAAAAAAATTTGGATTGGTAGAAGTCGCAAAAGAAATAGTAAAAGTTAGTTTTTTCAGCTTTTTTTGCGAAGTAAAAGTTTACGTTAAATATTGAGAAGCATTGCATTCGCGACAACCTAACGTCTACCGTTTCCGAAAGAAAAGACTCGGACCTTGGGTTTTATCAGTTATTATCCGTTTGCTTTTCATTTCGAATGACTCACCGTGAATCATTGCAGGCTCTTGGGATACAATGAAAAACCTCTCTGGGCTAACAACAACAAGTCGGATCGTATCGAGAATTTTATTCAGCTGTAACGTTTCCATTAAACTAGTTTCCAACAGGTACAAAAATTAACTTTTGTCGCGCTTATGTAAATAAATCGAAGAGCTTAGTGGATCAACGCGTTGAATGACATTTTTTTGAAAAGGAATAGAGATGTCCATGTTATGGGCACCAATAAATATAAAGCTAATTTTCTCAAATTCACTAAATTCGTTATTTTCCACTAAGCTCTCCGTTGTTCCATACAATAATGACCTAATCCACTATTGTTCGTATACTATCATCGATTTGCGGTACGGTTACATTATAGTACTTAGAAAATTACAGTATTCGAGAAATAGGAACTTGTTGCATTAGAATCTCAGAATTAAAAATATCCATGATTCTGAATCGTTGCATTACTGCCAGGTACAAAATTGTCAACAGTCGAGTATCACATTTATCTTATTGTTGCTAAAGGATCTATCAAAAAATATCTCTCAACAAGAAACATTCAAACTCGTGCGTGTTCACAGCCCAAGATTCACAGTCACCGGAGAGAATGTTAATCGGCCATCTTGTTCGAGCATCGCGTGACAGTAATTAATTTCTGTAATGAATACATTCTGTCCGAGATGCAATCTTTAAAATGGAACCGTCGAATGGCGCGAGGCGCCTTCCAATTATCGGAGCATTATTTTCCTTCATTGAAACACCAAGAGTACATTGAAATCACCGGTAATTTTTCATAACAAACTGTTTATCCAATTTTCTTTTTCTTCTCTTTCTTTTTTTTTCAAACGACACAAAACCGTGGAGAGGCGAGAACATCGATAAAGCTGAACGTGTTTTCTCCGTGAAACAAGTTGTTGCACTAAAAAAATATCCAGAACCAAATACGCCGAACATTAAAATTTAGCCCTTCGGTTTCGCGTGGTAAAATTATATATCACAATTTCGTTTCGTTACCAGTCTTAAAGAATAGTTGTATAATATCACAGTGTAATACACCGAACGTTTCAAAGCTATTCAAAGTATTTCCCAACAATTTTGTATAGTCGAACCGGTTTCTTTCTCCGATCAAGATATATCTGTACGTAAAAATAAAATAAAAATTTTTCATCTCGTGAGATAGTCGTCTCCCAAAAATCATTTTGTGCGCTCTTAAGTGCAAATCTTAGGAGAGAGATTTCGTTCCGAACAAAACGTGTCGGTTATGCTTGGATCAGCACGTGTTGGTGCCGAGCGTACGAATGGAAGTACTCGTAGTGTCGTCGAAGTATATTAATGTTGTACGATCTCCTTTTGCAACACGGGCAACGTAGTTGACGTTTCGCGTGCCAAACCTGATGCGTGCGAAACGCAATTTGACTGTAGAACCTTTTGCGGCAGTACATGCACGAGTACACTTTCGGCACGGCGAACACGGCGTCTGTCTCCTTGCGATCGTTTTTCGTCCGATCGGTTATAGTTCGATCGGTGATCGTCTGATCGGTTATAGTTCGATCGTTTTTCGTCCATTCGTTTAGCGCTCGATCGGTTATAGTTCGATCGTTTCTCGTCCATTCGTTTCGATCTTTCAGAGGGACCGATCGATCCTCCACTGTTTTTTCGGGAGATACTTCGGGCGTCGATCGGGGCTCGTCGAGACAGTTAAAAAAATTGTCATCGACACTGATAGCTTCCAAGTGAGCCAATGCCGAGGCATCGTTGAACATCGCCAACAGCTGTAACAATTCGTGTTTGACCGTTCAAAGTCGACAAAAGCTGATTCACAATCTTTCTAATCTCGGTTTGACTCTAGTTCGCTGCATTTTCCGCGTGCTGTGAATTTTTACTTTAACTTTAACACTAGAACTACCAAGCAGTAAATGCAACTGGCATACATTGCCTTATAACAACAACAAAACTGCTGTTTAAATATCTACTTCGACAGAGAAGTTCATTAAAATATTTTCTCATGAAAACATATATTTACAATTTCGTTACTTCTAAAAGAAAAAATTAGGCGCAAGTCATTTTGACCCATCCGGTAGTTCTAGTGTTAACAGAGTCGACCACCTTCTATTTATTCTTTAGATAACTTATAAGGTAAAGGCACCGGTAGTTGACCACCATGTACCAGTAGTTGACCATTTTTTAGAAAAACAAAAAATAAGGTTTGAAATGTTCTTATTGTTTTGAAATTTCACTTCCATCAAAAGTGCACTTATAAAAACCTTATTTTTCATGTTTTTCTATAAAATGGTCAACTACTGGTACACACGGTCAACTACCGGCGTCTCTACCTTAGTGGTTATACAAATTTTTACTGGTCCCGTGACGTCAGAATATCTAGTGGAGAACGTAGGAAGATTGTTGCCACGTTGAAAAATTAATAAATCGATCACCGTTCCCTCGCGTAGAAACATCGAAAAATTTTGGTCTGTCGAACGACAGACGCTTCCCAATGACGTCTAACGTTCTTTGAAAACATTGTAGAATTGATATAAAGAAGAAGTACATACCTCGTAATCAGAGAGATTAATCTCGCAGTTTGACATGATCGTATTGGAGAGTAACCGATATTCGAATAATCAGTGTTCGCAAGGAACGAAGAACTTCGCCTGTCTCGTCGGATAACGACACGCTCCGTGACACGGATAATCGGAAAATGACACGTCTTGACAAACGTTTCATTTTCTGTTTACGACTCGGGGCTAATACAACCCTCTGTTCAAGGTGGTAGGAGTAGCTCATTATACCTGACCGAGTTGAGGAAAACAATTTGGCAGCCCCCACTCCAGGGTCACTGGGCCCTGGGACGCAAATTTTCATTGGTTCACCGTAAACCGGCAGTGTGCCGAACCTGACTATTTATTGGATCGCTTAACGCTCTGATTTTGGACGGAAGAAGACATTTATCTGCTCAGGTGTGCGCAGACGTTTTCCGTGAAGAATTAAGAAGAGAGAAATATTGTTCCATTGGAAATTGAAACTGAGGTACTATTTTTCTCTAATATATGGAAATTTCCTATATTGAAAAATTAACAGAAGTATTGAGAAATATTGTAAGATTATAAGAGAAATATTGTTCTATTGGAAATTGAAACTGAGATATTATTTTTCTCTAATATATGGAAATTTCCTATATTGAAAAATTAAGAGAAGTATTGAGAAATATTATAAGATTATAAGAGAAATATTGTTCCATTGGAAATTGAAACTGAGATATTATTTTTCTCTAATATATGGAAATTTCCTATATTGAAAAATTAACTTGCTGGAGTTACTTAATTTTATTATCGCTTCGTATGAAAGGCAGAAATCTGTTCCTGGTGCGTCAGAGGTTTACAGAAGCCCCTGTAATTATTTTCTGTTCAAGTGTGCGCATACGTCTTCCGTGAAGAATTAAGAAGAGAGAAATATTGTTCCATTGGAAATTGAAACAGAGATATTATTTTTCTCTAATATATGGAAATTTCCTATATTGAACAATTAAGAGAAGTATTGAGAAATATTATAAGATTATAAGAGAAATATTGTTCCATTGGAAATTGAAACTGAGGTATTATTTTTCTCTAATATATGGAAATTTCCTATATTGAAAAATTAACTTGCTGGCGTTCCTTAATTTTATTATCGCTTCATATAAAAGACAGAAATCTGTCCCCTTTGCATGAGAGGTTTGCAGAAGCCCCTGTAATTATTTTCTGTTCAAGTGTGCGCATACGTCTTCCGTGAAGAATTAAGAAGAGAGAAATATTGTTCCACTGGAAATTGAAACAGAGATATTATTTTTCTCTAATATATGGAAACTTCCTATATTGAAAAATTCAGAGAAGTATTGAGAAATATTGTAAGATTTTTTATAAGAGAAATATTGTTCCATTGGAAATTGAAACTGAGGTATTATTTTTCTCCAATATATGGAAATTTCCTATATTGAAAAATTAACTTGCTAGCGTTCCTTAATTTTATTAACGCTTCGTATAAAAGGCAGAAATCTGTTCCTGGTGCGTCAGAGGTTTACAGAAGCCCCTGTAATTATTTTCTGTTCAAGTGTGCGTATACGTCTTCCGTGAAGAATTAAGAAGAGAGAAATATTGTTCCATTGGAAATTGAAACAGAGATATTATTTTTTTCTAATATATGGAAACTTCCTATATTGAAAAATTCAGAGAAGTATTGAGAAATATTGTAAGATTTTTTATAAGAGAAATATTGTTCCATTGGAAATTGAAACTGAGGTATTATTTTTCTCCAATATATGGAAATTTCCTATATTGAAAAATTAACTTGCTAGCGTTCCTTAATTTTATTAACGCTTCGTATAAAAGGCAGAAATCTGTCCCCTTTGAAAATCTGTATGAATTAAATTGTTTGAATTTTTCGAATTTTTAAAGGTTCGAAATTGAGATAGGGTGGAAGCTTATGCTTATTGAAAGGGCTCGGTCGCAAAATGAACCGAGCAAAAGGAAGGTCGAGGATCGGTTTCTTCTCGACTCGGACATCTGCATGTTATGCTCGTATATTAGCCAATATTTTAAATCGTGCCGCGCATCCTATTACGGTGTTGACAGATTTGCGCCGCGCTGCCGACACGGGCTTCCTGCGGCGGAAGGTGCATCGGTTGCTACGGAAAACGAAAAAATCGCTGAAAACACCGGCTATCAACTGTTCCTCGCACTCGTTCGTCTTTTATCAACATTCTGACACCGGAGCACGGCGCGCGTGATTAACGAGGCTATTCTCGAAAACGGACGCACCTGAATTCTGCGTCGTACACACTGAAACACTACCTTCGCCTCCTCTCCTGCAATTTTCCATCGCAATCACTTTTCATCGATTTCATTATCTCTCGAAAATTCGTTCAGCCCGGAATAATTCTATTTGAAATTCAGCAAATGTGAAAATATTCGCTGTTTATATATTCTTTCCCTCTGTATATGTTCATATCGTCTAACAAAGTAAAATATCTGCACACTACGAGATAAACTTTTAGAACAACTTAATAGTTTCTGATAATTATTATCAGTTCGGAGCCGAGAAGAAAAAGAATACAACAATGAATCGTAATCATAAAAGACGAGTGAGAGTAAGAAGAACATTACAGAATAATATAAAATAGATTACCGGTAAATTGATTTATATATCTATACCATGAAGAATAAAATAAATGTTTATTTTTAAATTTTCCGTTGATTTAAATTGAATTTCCCTTTCTTTTAGTTTAATTCAATTTTGCCAATTTCTTTTAATATTCATCCGCAGCGTGCGAGCATTTCCCGAGTACCGTAACCGCATAAAAATCCGTAGAGTATTTTTTTTTAATGCATTCGCCACGGTTCGCCCAAAACCAAATTCGAAATTCGTGCGTCTTCGGAGGAACGCAGAAGATTGCGCGATTGAATCGACTTGCACGAATTACGCGTAAACGATGACGACAGATACGATGTCGGACGGAGCATCGTTTTGTCCCCGGCTAACCTGGACGCGAAATAGTTAATTAAGATTACCTGTTAATTAACTTGAGCAGCGAGCGCCCGATTTTTCCGTCGCCGGACGATTTTTCCGGATCGCTAGAAGTCTCAATAAATTTACTGCGTTATCTGGTATCTCTAATTCGAACCGAACGCAGCTGAATTAATTACACGGGCTGAGCAACACTGCCGAACAAAACGAAACACGCGCGGGCGCAACCAATAAATAAGATGACGGCGGCAGTGCAGCGAGTTGCATAGAGCGTTGCATAGCGCGTTGCACTACGCGATAGCTTGGGTACACGTCGAGGTAGATTTGAGAGCCACGGGTACCATGATGCACCGCGATGAACGCTCCATTTGTAAGCGGAATGTTATTGCGATCGGAACGGTATACCGGTATTAAACGGTGATATACAATTATTACCGCGCATCGATAATTAGCGATTTGATGGAAGCCAGCTACCCACGTTGCTAGACGCGATGGAAATACGAGCGAACCCCGTGTACACCATGAACTACGTGGGTGGGTTGCTCAAACACCATTTTTTCACTCGTATTTCCATACCTGTAACGCTACTATGTTCGCACGAAATTGTTTAACCTTCTAAACATCGAATATACTCAACCCCTATTTCCCTATTTCGAAAAATAATTTATTTAACCTCTTAAGCACGGCACGTTTGTCCGCAACTCTGCCTCCCAGGGACGGCGAGCCTAGCCGCGGAAGGCAAAAAAGCCACTATAGTGGTTCGTGTTGTTCCAACTGATGCTTTCCACGGAAAGCCACTATGGTGGCGCACAGGGCTTAAGAGGTTAATATACAATTATTAAAATTCTCAAGATACATCCATGACGAATTATTCAGCAATTTTATTTCTTTGAGTGTGTACTGTAAAAGAAATTACCACTGTGTGATTACTGGTCTGCGAATTTTAAGCATTCATGACAAAAATGGATATTTTAACACGTTCGGAATTATTTGTGACGGAATTATTTGTCCAGGTTTTAAAATGAAATTTTACGTTAATAATGCTAAAGGTTAATAATGCTAAAACTAGGAAGTCTTCGTCATAAATGCTCCTTTGATACTTTGATCGCCAAACAAGAAAGCTAAAAAATTCCATGAAATCAAAGTAAGTTATTGAAAAAAGAGAAATTGAAAAAAATTAAATGTATGATATTGTGTAGTTCTTCAACTTTCTTGCATTTTACAGACCCTAATCAACTTTGGTACAATGAATATATTAACGTAAAAATTCATTTTAAAGACTGAACAAATAATTCCGTCACGTATATATGGGTGAGATGGCAGTCAACGTGTTAATTCATTTGCCTTCTATTAGGTCGTCGAAAAAATTCTACAAATTGTTTATGGTCTTTCAAGAAATTCTATTCTATATTGAATTCTATATTGAATTCATAATCTGTGGCTGCTATGTTTTGCCTTTAAAAATTATGTATTCACGAATAAATAAGCACTGTTGTAATTATTAACCCCTTGCACTACTATTTATTTTGTGATTATAATGATTAGAAATTCTTCATCGTTCAGAATTTCGTAGAAAAAGAAAGATAGTTTATATTTATTGTATGCCTATCTACAACGAAGTAGATTTTTATTTGAAGCAAATTAATAACATACGTGTTTATTAGACTCTGTTCAGAATCTTCATCACGAGTGTGACTCGTTATTGTAGGGCAAGGGGTTAAGCACATAAAGTTATCGTTAATAAGAGAGAGTGAGGTTTACGTAGCAACATTTAAACTAAAATATGTCCTAAACTAATTATTTTCGGACATGCACGGTTCAATATTCTTTAATAGAGAATGAGGAGCTGCGTCGATTTTAGTTGCACAAAAAAATACACCGTTCCATTTGAAAAATTAAAGTGCACCTTCACAAGTCCTTGAAGCCAATTAGGCGTCTCTTCCCGCCATGACACGAAGAAGCAGCGTCGCTAAAGCGAGAACAATCAGGAATCAATATTAAGGAGAAACGTCAGGTTCCCTTCCGGCAGGCCTGCCGGGTTGTCGACCTGCAATGATTTACTCCGATCGATGATCTGATATGCAAATTATATTCACGTGGTAGGGGGATCGGTTACCTCCACCGCAACCGACTTAAGCGGACTCCACAAGGAATATTTAAACTGGCTTGTATCGGTTAATGTATACATTCTGCGGCCATTGTACAATAGCACGTACGCGTCCCATTAAAGCCGCTGAAAACGGAAAGCGATATAATATTCGATCGACTCGTAGCAACCCTAATTTCCTTGCGCGGTCCTTCTGCTCGCTTGTTAACGCGACGATGAGTTTCAACGGTTTGCGATTTATCGAAGTGTTAGAATTATTTTGAAAGATGCAAGGAGCTTCAAATTTGTTAATGTATATTATTGTAATTAGTACTGCTTTCTCCACGATTCGGATATATTGCAATTTTTTAAAGATCCCTGTTACGTGTCGTTTGCCAAATTAATTTCTACAGTAAAGTCTTGATCTAAGCCGCCCGGAGCTACACGATCATAGCTAGTTCATCCCCTCCACTGGGTATATCGGTGTGAACCACTACCAATCCAATTACCAAACTTCTTTATTTTTCAATATTTTTTACGGAACTTTTGCCAACTTATTCGTGGAATTTTTCTGATTAAAATGACACTAACAAGATGTAATTTGTATTCAGTGGATTAATTGACAGTATGTATCCACGGACCCGAGGATCTTTAAAAAAGCCCTAAGCGTTTGGTTTAATTAAAAAAAAAATTATTTTACCGTAAAGAGTGTTAGAATATCAACTTTTTGTGAATAATTATCGACGACGTCACGTGTTTAATACTTCAAGTTGAAAATAAATAAGTTAATTCTCGTTCCAGCAAAATATGTAATATATACTTTTATATTTTGTCAGAACCGATGACTTGAATTCTTCAAGTTGAAAATAAATAAGTTAATTCTGGTTCTAGAAAAACATGTAATATATATTTTTATATTTTGTCAGAACCGATGACTTGAATTCTTCAAGTTGAAAATGAATAAGTTAATTCTCGTTCCAGCAAAATATGTAATATATATTTTTATATTTTGTCAGAACCGATGACTTGAATCCTTCAAGTTGAAAATAAATAAGTTAATTCTCGGTTCCAGCAAAATATGTAATATATATTTTTATATTTTGTCAGAACCGATGACTTGAATTCTTCAAGTTGAAAATAAATAAGTTAATTCTCGTTCTAGCAAAATATGTAATATATATTTTTATATTTTGTCAGAACCGATGACTTGAATTCTTCAAGTTGAAAATAAATAAGTTAATTCTCGTTCCAGCAAAATATGTAATATATATTTTTATATTTTGTCAGAACCGATGACTTGAATTCTTCAAGTTGAAAATGAATAAGTTAATTCTCGTTCCAGCAAAATATGTAATATATATTTTTATATTTTGTCAGAACCAATGACTTGAATTCTTCAAGTTGAAAATGAATAAGTTAATTCTCGTTCTAGAAAAATATGATGATGGGATCTAGCTTCCTGAGGAAAATATTTCCAACAATTTTGAACCGAATTTCTTCGAAAATGAAACATAACTATTCACGTCCGATACCTGATGAACGCGTTCTTTGTCTCGAATAAAAGTTTACCGTTACTCTTTCAGAATCACAAAGCGCAGCAAGGATTAGGGAACAATTAGGCCACAATTTTATTATCCGGCGACCGTCGCGCGATCCACTGACTTTACGACCCTAATCCGGGCAGTCATTGTACCTGGGTACTGTTGCGGGGAGTCGGTGGCGCGCCAAATAATTATAGCAGTAGTAAGGGTATTATTACAATGGGATTATTGAAACAACGAATGCGCATTGAATATTGTTATGTATAATAGTCTCCTTTATACGGTCGGTATCAATATTACACTATTAACGGCTCGCGCAAACAATGCCATAAGACGGAGTCGGACTAGGTCATGGAAATTCCGAATTTTATTGATCACCCTGTAACTTCCCCCTCCACCCGGCCAGCGGATTTTCGACACTTTACAATTTATGGCTGTTTTTGTGAAACGGGGAATGGCTTCCAAGGCGCTAGAGGGCAACCAGGTAGCCTAAATACCGTGCAAAATATTTCAACGGATCCTGAACGTCACTGGATCATTGTAAAATGGCGGATTTGGCTGTAGTCATTCTAGCAGATTTTTACGAATATTTAACAAACGGAGGCCGAGCGACTTTTTTCACAGAGCAAAAAGTTGAGATGTACATTATAATCTAAGGTCAGGGAGGAAATTTTTGTAAATAATTGTCGCAGAATTATTAGTTGATTTGAGAAGAAATAAGAAGGGAATATTCTGACCGAAAAATATAAACTAATTTTCTAGCAGTCAATTACGTATCTATTAAGTTCAACAAGAGAATTAACATCAATCTCAACATCCAACAGTGAACATTAATTAAATTTTAACAGACGTTCGAGGCTATTTGAAACAATTACACCGACACGCCACATTTTGTTTATAGCTAGACGGTTGGCAACGGCAAATCAGTGCTCATCTGCCCATTACTTTTGCGCTAGTCCAATAATACGTGGAGGATCACGCGAATTATGCGAACCATTCATCAACGATCGAAGTCAGCGTTAACGCTTCTCGCAGGATGATGAATACTCTACAGGAGTCGCGGCTATTTAGCAGTCATTAATGAAATTCGATAGTAATTAATCTCTATTAACTGGTCCTCGATTGATCGGAAAGCAATTAACGGACGATCAGGGGAACATCCCCCGGCGCGTGCACAGAAATAAGGGAACGAAGACGATTCGATAAATTTTAATCAGTGCTCCGAGAGAGAGAGAGAGAGAGAGAGAGAGAGAAATCTCTCCCACTCCTTCTCGCCACCTTTCTCTCTCGCATTTGCATCGAAATGGTTTATCGTTACCGCGCAAATAAAATTTCGAGGCTCGCTCTCCCGTGTACCATTAAATCATTTCACGAGATGTTCAGGAGTGTATTTATCATCGATCTGATATCCAGCCTCTCCTCTTTTCACCTCGCCACACGCACGGAACACCGGGAATAGGATCGAGTTCAACATCTAGTCGCGAATCCGCGTTAATCCAGATCGATAAGCTACAGTGGGAGACAAAAGTGTTCGTACACTTGGAATATAGGAATAAAAACAACAATGTTTTCTATATTGTTAAGTATATTCAAATATACGTAACTGTGTATATTATACATTACACTTCTAACAACAAATGAGCAAAAACCAAAGACAATAACATCACTTGGTAACTTGAAATGAATTCAAAATTCACACTACTGTAAGAAATTGTAACTGTATTTAAACATATGTAGCTTTATATTGTATACAACACTTCTAACAACAAATGAGCAAAAAAGAAAGACAATAACATCATTTGGTAACTTGAAATGAATTCAAAATTCACACTACTGTAAGAAATTGTAATTGTATTTAAACATATGTAGCTTTATATTGTATACAACACTTCTAACAACAAATGAGCAAAAAACAAAGACAATAACATCACTTGGCAACTTGAAATGAATTCAAAATTCACACTACTGTAAGAAATTGTAATTGTATTTAAACATATGTAGCTTTATATTGTATACAACACTTCTAACAACAAATGAGCAAAAAACAAAGACAATAACATCACTTGGCAACTTGAAATGAATTCAAAATTCACACTACTGTAAGAAATTGTAACTGTATTTAAACATATGTAGCTTTATATTGTATACAACACTTCTAACAACAAATGAGCAAAAAAGAAAGACATCACTTGGTAACTTGAAATGAATTCAAAATTCACACCACTGTAAGAAATTTCCAGAACAAAAGTATTCGTACACCACCATTTTTGTTGATAAACACAGCAGTTACGAAGGAATCACAACATTCCGATCAATGTAAATAATACTTTAGAAGATATCATGTTCTTGTGAACATGTTCATGTATCATGTTCTTTGCGAAATTTTTGCCATTATAAGTTACGAAATAATGTAATTAAGTTTTGTTTTTGCTCATCTGTTGTTATAAGTGTTGTATACAATATAAAGCTACATATGTTTAAATACAATTAATAACATAAAAGATATTGTTGCTTTTATTTCTATATTCCAAGTGTACGAATACTTTTGTCCCCCACTGTATGTATTAATTCATCGTTTGGATTTTCCAAGCCTTATTTTTTACCATTCTGTCACGATTTAACACTAAAAACCTGCCACCGTCAGTCGAAATGATTTTACATTTCAGATTAAAAATTTTATATTTTACAATTACTGAAATTACGAAGATGCCTTCGTGGGAAATGTCTAAATAAATATATTTAAGTTGGCGAAAGTAAATTTAAAATATACTTAGTATTTAGTAGAGCATCACAAGATCCAAATAAATTAAATCTCGTCATTCTTATAAAACAACATGTATCGGTGTTAATATTTTTAATATTCTCGTGATTTTGTAACTCATTAGCAAAACGGAGGAATTTTTTAATTAACCCCTAAGCGGTACCACGTTCGCACAGATTATGAAGCACCATGCTAGATTGAAAATTCTTTTAAAAAATGTAAAAGTAAAAACCTTGGGAAACGGTAGTCAGAAGAATGTTGGAAACATAGTGTTCGTGTAAATAGGTCAACTGTTGGCCGGGTCATAAATGACCCAGCCGCAGCGGAGCGTAACAACTTCTATACCTGCACTGATTAATTGTTTAGTCGTGCATTGTTTGAATTGTGAATGCATTTTATGAATTTGTTTCTATGCCTCTCTGTTATCGCATCATCAGTCATGTGGCTCAGAATATGGCTATAGTGCTCTGAATAAACAGCTTACCGACAGGTGACCTGTTAAACAATGCAGGTCAGAAGCAATTGTCAAAGACGCGTAAACAAGTTAACGCCGCTGCAGCCAGGGAAAAGAAAAGGGGCGAGAGGGGAAATCACATTCTCCTGCTACCTGATACGTCTAACCCTAAGCACGGGGGTCTTGTTACGCGGTTCACCTGTTACTATCACTGCTTAGCTTCCTTCGCTGTCACCTACTGCCGTGGAGATTGATTTTCAATTTCAACATCTGCTTTCTCGGACAACAAGTTCGGACGAATTTTTATGGAGTTTGATAAAAAATTAAGACAGTCTTATAAGAGTCACGAATGAATTTCTGCACCTAAAACCCTTTGCACTCGAAGCTATTTTAACCCCGAAACGAAACATTTCTTCTAACCTAGAATATTTCCCTTCTATATATTTTCTTTTCATGTTATACATATGAAAATGGTGCAATCGACTCGCACAATACCGAAACGTTTAGCAATTTATTGAATACAAACAAATTTAATAATGTAAAAAATATTTTGAATAGTGGTATAGCAATTTTTAGTGGCGCCATTTGAGTGCTAAGGGCTAATAATTATCCTGCGAGTCCCTATGCAAAATAAAAATTGCCCGCATCGATTACGAGAAAGTGGAGTTACGGAAAAATTGATTTCTCGACTAAATAATTTCACTAGATTGTGAATTATGCGCCGGTAATATCAAATTCATCCTGGATCTTCTAATTTCTGTTTCACCTACTCATTTTTGCCATAAAAGCTTCAAATCTGTAATATACCAGAAATCTCACATTTTTCTGATGTCTACATTTTTTGTTCTATCGTCTTATCGCGATTACTATCGTGAGAAAAATTGGAAATGGAGGGGAAAAATAAATAAAGTGACGAATTATTGGAAATATAAGGCTGGTTATATTGTACTGATTGTTTTCCGGAACAGTGTGTTTTTGTAATCGAGATAATTTGCAATTCACGGAGTAGCAAAGTGGTGCTCGCGTTGCTGAAGAACAATTCCGCCCACGCAACGAGTGCCGGCAACCGCAACTTGGGACTGGAGGAGATCAAGAACGCGGGAGGGTGGCACGCAGGGGCATGGAATGCGGTTTTTAGCCGTCGATTTTTAATTTCTAACTCGATGCATTACCGGCGAAACGTGCACGCTCGCAACAAGTTCGTTCTTTTCAGATCAAACTTTGTTCCAGTGATTTCAATCCTTAACCCTTTGCACTCGAAGCTATTTTAACTCCAAAACGAAACATTTCTTATGACCTAGAATATTTCCCTCGTATATATTTTTTTTTATGTTATACATACGAAAATGGTGCAATTTACATACAATTACATACAAACAAATTTAATAATGTAAAAAATATTTTGAATAACGATACAGAAATTTTTCGAGTGCTAAGGGTTAATTCCGTCCCGGACGCGGAATCTCGCCTCGAAGATTTCAATTATCGATGCGGATCTGACCGAACAATTTCTGGTCCCAATAATGGCAATAATTACGTGATGATATATTATCAGAAAATGTTGCTGTCTTTCAAAATTCAAATGAATGTACAAATTCAATACAAATGATTTACTTATTCGGTTTTGGTTTCGTTGAATTCTTTGCTTCTCTTTAATAATTCATTTTCTAGTGTATTATGCAGTATGCACTATAGTTAACGAACTATTTTAATAATATATCTGATATGTATCGCATTAAATGTGTAGACTGCGGATTTCTGAGCAGAATGAAAATTTGTCATTCATTTCTTTTATTAACCCCTTGCCCTACTACATCGAGTCAGACTCGTGATGAAGATTTTTAACAGAGTCTAATAAATACGTATGTTATTAATTTCCTTTAAAGCGAAATAAAATTCTATTTCGTTGTAGTTGATATATATCCTTTGGAGAAAAGATAGGCATACAATAAATATAAAGTATCTTTTTCTTTCTATGAAATCTTGAACGATTAAGAATTTATAATCATTATAATCACAAAATAAATACTAGTGCAAGGGGTTAATAATCTTAATCAGTTGGAAATAATATAGTATTTTTAAATTCTTTAAAGGTTTTTACTATTTTACATTTCTCAGCATGAATGTATAAAATCCGCAGTCTAGTCATATATTGTGTTGTGTTAGAAATGTTATGTGAAAAAGATTAAAATGCCTATAAATTGTTCAAGATAAAAATTCCCTATAAAAACATTTAGAAACATTTAGAATTTAACTCATATAAATGATCCAGTTTATTTTCTACCAGCACAACGTACAGGTCAACAGAAACTTTTTATAAATTGTTCGAAACAAAATTCTCCTAAAATTGCGGTGATAAAAATGTTTAGAATCTAGCTAAATATACCGAATACTATGAAAATGATTTAATCCAGCCATCGCAGAAAACCCCAGCACAGAAAATCAATTTCTATACTTCCTAGTATATGTGCGCGCCTCGACTTTCTCGAGCCTCGTGAATAAAAACGCGTGTTCGCATAAACGTCCGCAGTCCACCGGTCTCATACATTGTTCCAATGGATTGGAGAAATCCGAGAAAAAACAAACTCACGCCGCGGCCTTCCATATCTCGGACTTTTAGTGGTTTCGCCTTTGAACCGTGCGATTTATACTCGGACTTTACGCGGCACGATTTATGTCTCGCGCGGTTTCGCCGTGCCCTTCGTCTCGTGCCCGTTTAGATCGAGCTCGATGCCATGCCGGTGCAATTTGCTGCGAGACATATCGCGTGCATTGTTTCCGCACGGCCAACGGAGAAATCAATTCTTTCCGTGATTCGTGTCTGAATCGTTATCTGATTACGGTGTGCCACAAATTTCAACTTTTTCCTGCAATCACAGTCGAGTGAAGGAAATTGTGCTTCTGCTACGAAATTGGAACTACTCGGCCAAAAAAAAAAAAAAATCGTAGAGTAACAATTCAACATGGATTTCGCACCAATTGGTCTAAATGTAAATTACCGAAAATATTTGTTTCGCTCTACGCAAACTTCCAAATATTAGGTTGTCCGGAAAGTTCTTTACGTTTTTTTAACAGGTATTATAAATTGGATCAAACGACCTGACATTTTTTGAGCAATTAGAAGAATTGGTTTTCCAAGTAATGTGCAAAAAAGATTTTGAAAAAATTGCAATACTCATGCAATACTATTGCAATTGCTCATGTTATATATACCAAGCTGACCCTGATAGAAAACGTAGAAAGACACGAAAATATTGTCAAAACCGTATAAAACCAGTTTTTCGACGAACACGCAAATACTGTGACAGTTTGTAAAAATTGTCCTATTATTGGTTAATAATAGTAACTATAAAAAATTTGTGTGTTGTATGATTGTGTTGTAAAACTTCCCTTCATAAGCATCCAACTACACTTTCTATGTATGGGTATCCGGGTACCCCGGTTATCCAACAACCGTATAAATAAGATTGAAGCCTTATTATTTAATATGTTTTGCATCAATTTGAATTCCGTAACCATAAATCGACAGAGAACCTTCTAAATAATGGGGATCCAGGGCGGTTTTGCGATATCTTTGTAAAAACATAACAAATTATTAGAGAAAACATAGAAATGGGTACCCGGTTGCCCGCATAAGGGTTAATCGCGACTATAGCGATCATCCGACAACAATGACGCCGGGAGCAAGCAGGAGCTTGATCGGGAACAAATCGTAGGCCAGCGGCTGGGAGTCCCGACTCCGATTAATACACGACAAATGAGCCAATCGCGAAACTGCCGTGGCCGTGTGGTTGTAGCATCGACTGGAATGCCAGGTTCGAGATAAAACGGCGGGGATATTTACTGCGACGAGGCGCGGCGCATAGGTGTCTTTTCTCTGTGTCCGTATCTACATTTACAAAGTGCCTAAACACGTTCCCGCTAGAAGCCGAAGCGGTCGGGTGCGTTGTGCGTGGAGCCGAGCAAAACGAGCCTGGTTGGATCTCGCAGGTCCGCCTTTAACCGAGATCAACGGCCAGTTTATGGAAATTGCCGGGGATGTACGGATATTGATTGGGTACAAGTTCATGGTATGCCGGGGACCACCCGCCAGGTGCCAGAATGCCTTTTAACCGCGGTTACATGCTCGAAAGCTCGCGCTTTAACCATAAGCGCTGACCGGTGATTCACGGCCCGGCTACTTGAGGAAGCGTGGCCAATCGATGGACATAATAAAGCAAATATTTAACAGGAAGTCGCTTGGACCTCTGGCAGGCCTTTCAGACGACGGCCGATGGCGACTCATGCTTGCCAACTTAGGGGATGCATGCTGGATCGACCAGTCGCACTATGGAAATTTTCGGAATTTTACCTCGTTTACATACACTGGGGGACACAAAAGTATTCGTACACTTGGAATATATTGGGTTGGCAACTAAGTAATTGCCGATTTGTTCAATGAAATAAAAGAGTTTTTTTTTTACTTGGAATGAACTTTAATCTATGATGTATTTTCCATTTTGTTCGATGACCTTTTGCCATCTTTCTGTCAACTTGAAAATTCCACGCTCGTAGAAAGTCTGATTCTTTTCGGCCAAAAACTGAGTCAAGTTATAGTTTCGTCTATAACTGAAATCGGCAATTACTTAATTGCCAACCCAATAGAAATAAAAGCAACAATATCTTTTATGTTATTAACCCTTTGCACTCGGCGCTACTTTCATTCTAAAACTATATTTTTCTTCCGTCTTAGAATATTTTCATTTTATTCATACGAAACTGATATCCGATTTCCACGTACAATATTTCAATGTTTAGTAATCTGTTAAATACAAATTTCGTAATGGAACAAATATTTTGTAATATTTTTTGTAATTTCTTTTAAATAATGCCAGAATAATTTCTAGTGGTGCTTCAGAGTCACCACTCGAGTGCTAAGAGTTAACCCTTTGCCCTCGAACTTATTTTAACTCCACAACGAAACATTTCCTCCGATCTAAAATATTTTCCTTCTATATATTTGTTTTTCATGTTGTACCTACGAAAATGGTGGAATTTACTAGTACAATACTGACATTTTCAGTAATTTATTAAATTCAAACGGATTTGATAATGTAAAAAATATTTTGAATAATGATATAGCAATTTTTAGTGGCGCCTTATAGTCGCCATTCGAGTGGTAAGGGTTAATTGTATTTAAACATACAGTGACTCCAACTAATATTCGTACACTCTTAAAAATCGCATAACTTTGTCAATGTTGGACTATACTACTTGAATTTTTTGTTGAGAAATTAGAACAATTGGAGCTTTACATAACGTGAGAAAAATGTTTGATTAAAATTGCGATTGGTCGAAATTACAGGGAAAGTACTAAAACTTGTATTTTACAACTTTTTAATGCGTGCACGAATATTAGTTGGAGTCACTGTATTTCTTCGGTTTTGTTAATGTCAGAGTCGAAAGTGCAAACCGATACGGACAAGAGTGTCCTTTGCACCAGCTGCACAATTCAAAAAAGTGCACGACTAAACAATTATCAGTGCAGGTATAGAAGTTGTTACGCTCCGCTGCGGCTGGGTCGTTTATGACCCGGCCAACAGTTGATCTATGTACGGTCAAACCAGAACCGATACGAATACTATGGTTTCCAACATTCTTCTGACTACTGTTTCCCAAGGTTTTTACTTTTACAGAATTTTAAAAGAATTTTCAATCTAGCATGGTGCTTCATAGTCTGTGCGAACTTGGTACCGCTTAGGGCTTAATTAAAAAATTCCTCCGTTGCTAATGAGTTACAAAACCACGAGAATATTAAAAATATTAACACCGATACATGTTGTTTTATAAAAATCACGAGATTTAATTTATTTGGATTTTGTGATGCTCTACTAAATACTAAGTATATTTTAAATTTACTTTCGCTACCTTAAATATATTTATTTAGACATTTCCCACGACTTATCAGAGCACATATCGAAAGAAATTAAACCCTTGCCCTACAATATCGAGTCAGACTCGTGACGAAGATTTTGAACAGAGTCTAATAAATATGTATGTCATTAATTTCCTTCAAACCGAAATAAAATTCTATTATATTTTGTTGTAATAGATATATACAGGGTGGTCCACGCAATTGTTACAAGTCATAACTCCGTTATTATTGCATTTACGAAAAAATGCCAAAGGAGAAAGATAAATGGTTCGAAGAGCACTACATCTGTAGGCCTTTAAATTTTGTTTTAGATGCAGCAGTGCATGTGCAATTAACAATTGCATCATTTCTTTAAATAGAAATGCATATTTTTTTTTGCACAGATCGATTCTTCTGTTCATTCTACGTAAAAAATGATTAGGGTACCATGGCAAGAAAATTATTAGATCTCGATTTACAATGACCTGGTAAGAACCAGCAAGCAAAGTAACATTACTGCAAGAACTTTGAATGAAGAAAAAAGTTCTGAAAGTGAAGGCGATATCATTCCATCGAAAAAACGTTCTCGGTTGATTATACTGAGCAGTGACGACGAAGAAATTTATTAAATGAAAGTTGCGTTAAATTAAAATAATATTTTTTGTTTTGTGTTGTACATACATTTATATTTTTAATAAAAAGTAAGTTGTTTATGTAGAATTAGAAAAAAATTTGTTTTTAATAAGTTTTCGGAACGTAACCCCCCTTTTTATACTGGCTCTGGGTCTCATACAACACGGTTTCACACAACACGGCATTTTTTAGGAACCTATCTACCGTGTTATAGGAGGGTTACCTGTATATATATATTTCCTTTGGAGAAAACATTGGCATACAATAGATGTAAACTATCTTTTCACTATCTTTTCTTTTCTTTTTCTATCTTTTCTTTTTTCTTTTCGCTATCTTTTCTTTTCTATTCTATCTTTTCTTTTTTTACTATGAAATTCTGAACGACGAAGAATTTCTAATCATTATAATTACAAAGTAATTAGTAGTGCAAGGGGTTAATCTACTGGATAATTGCAGTAATAGTCCGTACGAGGCAATCGAAAAATTGTTTGTTTATGGGCATAAAGATGCATTGTAACGCGAGACGGATGCTGGAGAAGCTCGTGGGCTGTGCGACAAATTAAAACGAGCGTCGGCAGGAATCCGAATAAATAAAACAGCGTGAAGCCCCATCGGGGTACGGGCAAACGATAAAACCCGATAATGGGATTTTAATCCAGCGTTAACTAATTGCTAATAGGCTGGTCGAAACCGGGCAACATTTTCGCCAACAAATCAAGTCGAAGACGCGGCGAGAGAACTGTCCGGTTAGGCGCTGCTGCGTTCAATGTTTCCGACGCAATCGAAAGGCTAATGGACGTGTACAATTATCGGGGAATATTATCGGACTTTTTATTTTTCAGTTTTTCCTTGTTAATACGGCTTAGAGTCTGGCACGGGAGGTTGCGTATGCACACCGGTATTGGGGAACGGTAATAAAGTCTTGCATTTCACACGATCGAGATAAACTGATAATTGCTTGAGCGTAGGAACAAGGCAACAGGTATCCTGGAATTTCTAATTTAGTTAAAAAAAATTTGCGATTCTCTACGATAGCGTTGAACAACGCCAGAAAATTTTCCTTGTGCGATTGGAACGTGTAATTATCGTTTTTATATATTTTCCGATTAAGTAAATATGTAGTGAATGTTGGTCTTACTTGTTTTGTTCGATCTACCGTTGTGTATTTTATTGTCATTGTTATAGTATTTTATTGAATACACCGGGCTATTTTGGAACACCCCATGTTCAATGAAATATGATACACATATTATATATTTTCCGATTAAGTAAATATGTAGTGAATGTTGGTCTTACTTGTTTTGTTCGTTCTATCGTTGTGTAGTTTATTATCGTTGTGTATTTTATTGTCATTGTTATAGTATTTTATTGAATACACCGGGCTGTTTTGGAACACCCCATTTTCAATGAAATATGATACACATATTATATATTTTCCGATTAAGTAAATATGTAGTGAATGTTGGTCTTACTTGTTTTGTTCGTTCTACCGTTGTGTATTTTATTGTCATTCTTATAGTATTTTATTGAATACACCGGGCTGTTTTGGAGCACCCCATGTTCAATGAAATATGATATACCTATTATATATTTTATTCCACATGTATGTATTTTGTTCTGTTTTTATATTTTCATTTTGTATCAATTTATTTGATCCTATTATTACGATCATCGAACTTCATTGAATAAATTTGGAAATTTTAGAAATACCCCACAGTAATGTTCTACTACAGCTTCTATTTGTTTAATTTTAATACGTTCACCTTCTTCTAATTTTTATACAATTTAGTTTCTTTCTCAGAGCTATTCTATGAAATAAAGTCCAATTTTCTAGCATTGTAAGAAATCGTGGAAAAATTTCGTATAAAAATGATGCAAAATATTTAGCTAGTACGAACCAGTATTAACCTACTCGAACAGAAGAGAAATTATTGGTTCAAGATTCATAGAAAAATTGTATAGACGATTCGTTTCGTCGCGCCGTTTTGTCCCGGAGTATATTCGACAAATAATTTATTAACACGTTGACTGCCATGTCACCCATATATTCATTGTACCAAATTCGATTGGGATCTGTAAAATGCAAGAAAGTTGGAGAACTACACAATATCATGCATTTAATTTTTTTCAATTTCTATCTTATTAAATAACTTACTTTGATTTCATGGAATTTTTGAGCTCTCTTGTTTGGCGATCAAAGTGTTAATAGCAAATGGTACTGTCCACTTTGCAAAATTAAAATATATTCTAATATATGAAAATAAGCATCGAAAACAATGGAAAAATAAATAGAAGAAGAAATAAAGAATTTTATAAAGACGATGGCGCGAAGCTTGCTATCATTTCTAACTATAATTTAAATAGTTATTGAAAAGAGAGAATCTGTCAAATAAAATATTAGAAGCAAGTCAATTGATTTATCAGGTAATTGATAATGACTAGACTGCAGAGCAGAAGATAGATTTAAAAAATTTACGAGCTACAATGCACCATTCCCAGTTGATCAAAATTATTAACACTAGAACTACCGAGTAATAAATACAACTGATAAATATTGCTTTGTAATGATGACAAGACTACATCTATTCAAACCTAATACCATCTTTATTCTAACCCTTTGCACTCCGAACCATTCTGGCAGAAATTTACAAATCCTCGTATTATTTAGTATAATTTTGGAACCAAGTAACGTATTATAATGATATTGGACTTATATGAATTGGTTGACATCGAGGAATATATATTTGCAAAAAAATCAATATTTTATTTAAAGTTGCGCTGGAATAAATTAATTCCCCGTAATCGCTAATAAACTTTAATGTCCCCTGAGAGGGGACAGCGGAGTGCAAAGGGCTAACATGTGCTTTAACAAGGAAGTTCATTAAAAAAATTCTGATGAAAACATTTTTATCATTTCAGTAATTACGAAAGAAAAAATTAGGAACCAGTCATTTTGACTGGTTCGGTAGTTCTAGTGTTAAATGAAATAAATTTCTGTTTGGTCCATTGTCATCGATGCGAACAATTTTTATTAAAAATCTGCAGTCTAGCTACGTACGGACGATTCGTGGAAAAACCAGTGTCGCGTCATTTTGTCGCGCAGCGTATACGCTAAAAAAACTGATTAAATTAACCAGCCCACGCGTTCCACGGGCTATAGCACGTTTCTAGACGATCAGGTGAGTGTATCCTATGGTATAAAGAGTGGGAGGAGGAAGGTGCAGCCGGTCGACGTATCTGATGGGCCGATTGCATCATTAGCGAGCAGTACGTGTGCAGTAGAACTCGCGCCGGAGAAAGTCGGTGGTATCCTGTCTCGGGGGGAGAGGGGCTAAGGGGCGGAGAAACGATCGAGAGACACCAATTAAAATCGCGGATCGACGCGAAGACGGTTTTCCGATATTCAGCTCGGGCCCGAAGGCAGCCCGCGAAACCGATCCTTTCGGTTGTACTGTATAACGATCCGGAGTCGATGCTTTCAATCGTCGCGTCCCGATAATAATCGTAACCATTTTCCGCTTCGCGGGACGATCGTCCCGATCGATAAAACGACGGAGATTAAAAGACTCCTGTGGCCTGCACGGGCAGAAAACCAGTGTGCCCAGATAACACGCGATAAGGGTAATAAGATCCCGCTTCGATGGAGACAACGCTCACCGGAAAGAACGATATCACTTTTTCGATAGATGATGGAGAACCTTTCTTACCGAACGTCTTTCATGAACTCGAATTTCAAACTGCTATACCTCTTCGGTACACGGTAAATCAATTCTATGTTCACACGATCTGCTTTCGATGATCTACGCGCGATCTATTTTGCAGTCTTATTTGGCTTCGTATTCTCAAAATATTAGGTTGTCCGGAAAGTTCTTTCGTTTTTTTAACAGGTATTATAAATTGGATTTTTGAGCAATTAGAAGAATTGGTTTACCGAATGACGTGCAAAAAAGAATTTGAAAAAATTGCAATTGCTAGGAATTATAAGAACAAATAAAAAAGGCACTTTTCACAACTTTTTTATTTGACCCTGTAATGAAAATTTAAAATATGCGTTTTGTAGATCTATGTTAATTATAAACATACTGAAAATTTTATCGAAATCGGTTGATGCAGATAAAAACGACACGCATCTAAAGATGTTAGAATTTGTGGATTTTAAGCAAAAAGTGACCAAAAGTCGTGAAAAACCACGATTTTCACCACTTCATAGCTCATGTGTATATTAATCGATTTCGATGAAATTTTCAGCATGTGTATAATTAACCTTTTGCACTCCGCTGTCCCTTCTCAGGGGACATTAAAGTTTATTAGCGATTACGGGGAATTAATTTATTCCAGCGCAACTTTAAATAAAATATTGA
Source organism: Seladonia tumulorum (assembly GCA_913789895.3). Taxonomy (NCBI): domain Eukaryota; kingdom Metazoa; phylum Arthropoda; class Insecta; order Hymenoptera; family Halictidae; genus Seladonia; species Seladonia tumulorum. Next base: position 4,132,046 of record OU565281.1, read on the forward strand.
TTTTTTTGCAAATATATATTCCTCGATGTCAACCAATTCATATAAGTCCAATATCATTATAATACGTTACTTGGTTCCAAAATTATACTAAATAATACGAGGATTTGAAAATTTCTGCCAGAATGGTTCGGAGTGCAAAGGGTTAACATAGATCTACAAAACTCATATTTTAAATTTTCACTACAGGTTCAAATAAAAAAGTTGTGAAAAGTGTCATTTTTAATTTCTCATGTAACTCTTACCAATTGCAATTTTTTCAAAATCTTTTTTAGACAACATTTGGAATACCAATTCTTCTAATTGCTAAAAAATGTCAGGTCGTTTGATCCAATTTATAATACCTGTTAAAAAAAAACGGAAAGAACTTTCCGGACAACCTAATATTAAAATCTTTTTGTAGTTTCAAATTACGTTTAGTCATTCTAGTCGTAAATCCGCAGTATACAGTGTTTACTCGATACTTGCCCTAAACGCGGGTCTAGCCAGGGACATACAGTAAGGAGCAAAACTTTATTTATTGCTAGGAATATAGAAGAATAATAAAAAATCAACATTATAATGGTTTTTGTTACAGTTAGAAGTACCTTAAGAAATTTTTTTCAATAATTAATGTCTCCTCGTTTAGCAATGGCAACAAAAATAGACTGACTAGGTTTTGCACCACATGTCCAATACTTGGCAATATTTAATACAGCATTTACTTTTAATATTTCGTCCAAAACCCTTGTGTTGTAATGTTGATTTTTTGTTATTCTTCTATGTTCCTAGTAATAAATAATGATTCATTCAAAACTTGTGGTTATTGGTTCAGTTTTGCTCCTTACTGTATATCGGACAGGAGATACTTGATCCAGGCCGAGGTATATACACAGATACACATTTTTTCATATTACATGTATGAAAATAGTGCAATTTACTTGTACAATACAGAAATGTTTAGTAATTTGTTAATAAACTGCAGCTTTTATGCGTTCATGAGAAAAACTTAATGCGGTGGACATATTAAAAAGATTTAAGAGCACCAGAGTATTGGTTTCAGCTTAACAAAATAATTAACCCTTTGCACTCCGAACCATTCTGGCAGAAATTTACAAATCCTCGTATTATTTAGTATAATTTTGGAACCAAGTAACATATTATAATGATATTGGACTTATATGAATTGGTTGACATCGAGGAATATATATTTGCAGAAAAACCAATATTTTATTTAAAGTTGCGCTGGAATAAATTAATTCCCCGTAATCGCTAATAAACTTTAATGTCCCCTGAGAGGGGACAGCGGAGTGCAAAGGGTTAAAAGAGGAAAGAAATTTTCATTTCGCTCCTGTGTCTTGCAATCGATAAAAATATTTTTTATCCTGCATCCGCAGTCTATTTCTTAAAAATTCAAACAAATTTAATTTTTGTGTTGCTATTGTAATAGCTTTTGAGTGCTATTTGCCCAAGTTGGGAAGTTGTTGCAACTAGTGTTATCGCATGGGAGTACGTAACCGCAACGGGGGACGATTATCGAATCAGTATGGCAGTTCGGTGGCCCGGAGCAGCGATGACGCGCGGCGCATCGAATCAAATTTATACACGAGGCATACCTCAAGGCAGCATTCCGCGGTTTCGTCGAGTTTTTGCGGGGAACAGCGAGAGTGAACGAGAGACCCCCGCCGGGGTCTAAACATCGTAGGACGAAGGGGAAAGCGCGCGAAGAAGAAGAGAGGCGGCGAGCAAGAAGGCCCACGAAATGTCGCCTCCGTGTCACTGTCCGCGAAGGTGCCTTATACAGGGGTCTTATCGGGCCTTAAGATCGCTGCCACTTCGCGTCCTGTATCGTATATCGGCGGCGATTTAAAAAGGGATCGACGCGCTATCGCTCGCTACGATCGATAAGCCGTGCGGGGAACGGAAGCTGCTCTTTTCTTCTGCGCCCTCTCCGCAAGAAATGACTTACCGTCGATTTCGACCCTTTCCCCAATAGACTATGGACGTCCGCGATAATGTTAAACTGCGGAATTTTATGTAAAAATATTTTAAAATCCAAGATATTAGGTTGGCAAGAAATTTCGGTATTTTTAGGTGAAATAAAATCTAAATTTTTTATCTAAGCAATGAACTTTAATCAATAAAATATTTTCCATTTTGTTCTATGATCTTTTGCCATCTTTCTGGTAGCTTCATAATTCCGCGCTCATAAAACTCAAATCGGGCAAATCGGCTCATTAGATAACGTAGGATAATAAATTCCTTAGGAAACAATTATGCGATTATTTCTATACGTAATTCAGCCCCTCGAGGGGTTGTGGACGAATTTTCTAAATTAAATTAGGTCGAAGATGCCACTCAGTTTAATTAATAAATTTCATTCAGGGATCTGAAAGTGAAAGTTTCACTCTTTAAAATGAGGTCCCGTATTTGAACTATGTTAAATTTTTTTCTGGGGATATTATGCATTTGAGAAAAATGAGTAAACGTGATTTAAAACGGTAAAGGGGCTAGAAGAATGTAGAGATTTTATTTTCAGTCGATTGAATATGTTAAAAAAGGGAAAATATTATAGATTTGACTCAATACGATTTTTACTTATTTACAGGGGCTATTAATGCTGAAAATAAAATTTTATACGATTTCCCTTTCTCCAAAGTCCAAAAAATAAAAAATTGCATCAAGATCCGCAGTCCAGTTTTTCCTCCAACTAAAATTCTATTTTGTCAATATTTTATTCACATCAACAATAGATACAAATTGTCTTCCATCTCAAGTTTTCAAAAGATCCAAAAATATAGATGTAAATAGGACTCGATACGTGTTACTTGTTTCGGATTCGCAGGGGCAATTAACGTTGAACCTAAAATTTTATTGATTTCCTCCAGACCAAAAAATAGAATTTCAAACTGCGAATGCAATTTTCAATTTTTTGGTAATATTCTAATAGTAATTATTAACCCCTTGCCCTACAATATTGTGTCAGACTCATCATGAAGATTCCGAACAGAGTCTAATAAATACGTATATTTTATTAACCCTTAGCACTCGAATGGCGACTGTAAGGCGCCACTAAAAATTGCTGCATCATTATTCAAAGTATTTTTTACATTATTATATTTGTTTGTATTTGGTAAATTACTAAACACTTCAGTATTGTGCGAGTAAATTGCACCATTTTCGTAACTACAACACGAAAAAAAAATATGTAGGAGGGAAATATTCTAGGTCGAAAGACATGTTTCGTTTTGGAGTTAGAATAGCTTCGAGTGCAAAGGGTTAATTCCCTTTAAACCGAAATAAAATTTTATCTTGTTGTAGTTGATATAATATCCTTTGTAGAAAACATAGGCATACAATAAATATAAACTTTTTTTTCTATGAAATTCTGAACCACGAAGAACTTCTAACCATTATAATCACCATGTAAATAGTAGTGCAAGGGGTTAAACTATTCTTCGGTTATTTTGGCAATATTCTATTGAGCCCAGCAATAGGTACAAATTGTCTTCCATCTCCAAGAAATTATGAACGATAAAATCTGAACAATCGCCGTGACCGTAAAATAAATCGCGGTACAAGGGGTTGCAAATGGGGGTGCGCAAGCGATTAAGTCGTTCGATCACAGCAAGGATGCAGGGAAAATCGTAATCGGCACGAATAAAATCAATAGGAACGGTCGCCGAGCGAGTAAAATCGCCGGAGAAATACAGACGTCCGCAGTTATGGTTAAACTGTGCTCCCGCGAGGCAATTAACGCATGGCAGCGGCTCGGCTTGGGTCGCCGTGCCCGATACGATAATCGACCGGCCGAACGAGGCTGTATTTTTCATACATACGTGATCCCGTATGTAAATCTTCGAGAGAAAGAGAGAGAGAGAGAGAGAGAGAGAGAGAGAGAGAGAAGCCTCGACCAATGTTCACCGAGCGAGTCATGGAGAGTAGACGCATTATATCGAGACGCTCGTAACAACGTATATCAAAATAGACGCTGTCACGCAGACCGCGGCCGAGATGCAATTAGCACATCGCTGGCTTAATCGGGATCCCCGGTTCCAAAACGAACGCGCTCGCATCCTTCGCGATTTTCTCCTCTCCTTCTCTCTTACTCCTTGCGATCTTCGTTTTCTCTCTAAACGGAGAAAAGAGAAAAGCGAGAAGTACGCGCGTGCTCCGCTAAGGAGTCATCGAGTCACGGTAATGACTCTAGACGATGCTGATGTTCGATTCGAAGCGTTACCGAAGCCATTGTCAGCCGAATCGATAAATTAAATAACATTTGCAGACTTCGTAGAGATCCATTCATCTAGATCCAATTTACTACACAGTTTGTTTTACATTTAAAAATAATTGATCACCAGACCGCGGATCTTTATGCAAAATACAAAATATTTGCATCGATTGCAAGACACAGGAGCGAAATCAAAATTTCTTTTTCCCTTGAATTATTTTATTAAGCTGAAACCAATACGCTGGTGCCCTTAAATCTTTTTAACCCCTTGCCCTACAATAACGAGCCAGACTCGTGATGAAAATTCTGAATAGAGTCTAATAAATGTGAACGTTATTAATTTCCCATAAACCGAAATAAAATTCTATTTTGTTGTAGTTGATATATATCCTTTGGAGAAAACATAGGCATACAATAAATATAAACTATCTTTTTTTTTTCTATGAAATTCTGAACGATGAAAAAATTCTAATCATTGTAATGACAAAATAAATAGTAGTGTAAAGGGTTAATACGTCCACTGGTTTAAATTGTGCTAACCCATTTTTCCCATAAATGCATAAAATCCGCAGTCTATCAATTACTTATAGGTCCCCCTAATACTATTTCCCGAAAGTTTCTTTCGCAGTGTGTAGAATGTTTAATAGCCTTACATAACACAAGCATCCCCAATCGATTAAAATTATTGGATCTAGTAATAATTAGTGTCGTTTTTTAGTGTTCGTTTAGAATCCTGCTTGCCGCTAACTTCATCAACATTTGTTTTGTTCCTTGCAAAATTTTCTTCTTGGAAAACATTTCAATAATGAAGAGTGCCTCGAAAACGCCTTGAGCGAATTTTTTAAATCAAAATCACAAGAATTTTACAATAGAGAGTAGTTGAAAACAACGGCGACTATACCGTCGATTAAATTGTTTTGTTTCGTTTAAATAAACTAGTCTTAAAAATTGATTCGAAAACGACATTAATTATTACTAGACCTGATATTAATGGAAGAGACAAGCTTCCATTCAGCTCCAGTTTCGCAGTTGCAATAAAATGTCGCATACGAATCGTCCGGCCTAACCGCGCTCTTATCGGCATGATTTCGCGCGGAAACTTTCTACATGCATTACCATAAAAGCAGCCAAGTGCTTAATATCATCCCCCCTCCCTCCCCCAAGATCCGTTAATTTGTTGCGTTAATCCACGTTGAAACCGCAGATAGAGGCGAAAGATTCTCGAACCACTCAGTTTGTCTCCGAGCCCGGCCATTACCTAACAGTGCGAATACTGGAGTGCTGGAGTACCTCGATCATGGGACATCTCTCTGCGACCGAGCGGTCGGTCCAGGTGAAACGAAGCGTATCGGTTTACCGGGCGAGAAAGAAGGAAGCTGCCGGTAGTTAATTAACATCTCGGACAAGTCGTAGCCCCGCTCGAGAATGAGCTAAAGCGAGGCTAGAACCTATCTGGCTCGCATGGTGCCCCGTATCTCGCGATATCTGTCCACGTATCTCCGAGCGGCCGTGAGATACGATGTCCCGGCCCCTGTGTCGACCGGCCATTACTTAGGATTCGATCGGGCTTTTTACACCTACTATAGTGTCCGTGCATCTATTGGATTGGCAAGAAAGTAATTTCGGTTTTCACTAACAGATGACTTTATGTTTTGTTTGATTGACTTCTGTTAACGTTGCGTTTGTTTTCTTTCCGAAATTTCATAACTGCATCTTTTAGATTACTTTTGAAGCAAATTACATGTAATTTTGATTAAAATTGTTTGTTCTGTGACAATTTGAACGTGGACTGCAAAAACGAACATTGTAGCACATATTGCTTTTTTATTTCCGTAGAGGTAAAAAAGCTGCCGAGGCTCACAAAGATATATGTGAAGTTTATGGTGTGGATTGGTTGTGGTCAAACGCGCTTAACTGGTTAAACAAATTCAACTTCTTTTTCTAAATGAATTAGTAAGCACCATTGTAGTCGATTTAATCTGTCAGTGAATTTCAAGTTTCTCGTATCACGGCGCAAATTTTATTTTTCTGTCATTCGTGGTATCTGTTTACGAGATTGTTGTTTCTATTTTGCAGTAATTGTTGCATTTTACAGTCCTTTTTTTCGCGCACTTCGCGAGAAATTTTTACAAGAAGCTTAAAAATCGTGTGACACTTCTACTTTTTTCTTCGCAATTACGACCAATAGCAATTTAAAGAAAGAAATTATTTATACATTATTTAGTAGATTAATTGTTCTAACATCACCAAAAAATTCAAGCCGTTTCTTGCAATTTTTAAATAGTTATTTCCTTCGAACGAGACCAGAGAGAAGTGTCGTTCTCGAGCGAAAATTATCGATCAGAATCGATCGAAATCGATCAAAAAAGATCACTGGGTTTACATACCGTTTCCGGTTGCTCTCAGGACTCTCTTAGGGTGGTTCGCAAGCACCATGGTGTCTCGGTGTAGTCACTTTAATCCGATACTGACACAATTTATCACTACACTACTAATTGATCCTTCCGGGACGGGAGTCGACGCGACACTGATGATGATTTTTGTTTTCCCCACCCTACGCGAATGACGTCTTATCGATTTTCTTAATGACCCTCGGGTCCCGAACCATATGCGAAGAACCATAAACGTCGTGCCTCGCGGCAGGGGGAAGGTCGAAACCTCCCCAGTTTTTGTTTCCCTTTTGTTTATGGTGGTCCCTTTTGTAATTTATCCGTGTCAGGAATTTTTCCACGAATTTGCCGTGTGAAGGTCAGTGATTCGCTAAGGGAGTGCTAAGAGTGCTAAGGGTTAATAAATTTATGGTTGCCATTTTTCTAAGGCGATATTTACCAGACACTGTTAACCCCTTGCACTACTATTTACTTTGTGATTGTAATGATTAGAAATTCTTCATCGTTCAGAATTTCATAGAAAAAAAAGATTACTTATATTTATTCTATGCCTGTGGTTTCTCCGTAGGATATATACCAACTACAACAAAATAGAATTTTATTTCGGTTTAAAGGAAATTAATAACATACATATTTATTAGATTCTGTTCAGAATCTACATCACGAGTCTGACTCGATATTGTAGGGCAAGGGGTTAATGCTTGACAGGTTTAGTGTTAATCCTTTACACTCCGGAATTTTGTAAACATCTGTTAAATGTCGAGTCGCACTCGCCAAAGGAGTGCAAAGGGTTAAAAAAAGAATGCACTCAAACCACTTTCAAAATGAACGTGTTCAAAATGATAGTGTTCGATGGATCGAAAGTTCCCAGAGTGTTCCGGGTTCCATTTTTGCAAGTCTCTGTTAAATAAATGAAGTCGCGAGGGTAGCTCGTCAGCTCGGACCCCGGCGTCGAAGTAGCTCACGAATCGTATGGTGTGGATTCCACCATATAGCCCTGACATTGCACCATCAGATTATCATTTATTCCGAAGTTTACAAAACTCTTTGAATGGTAAAACATTTACTAATGACGATGATCTGAAATCGCACTTGGATCAGTTTTTCACCGAAAGGGATCAGAAGTTTTATGAGCGCGGAATTATGAAGCTACCATAAAGATGGCAAAAGATCAGAGAACAAAATGGAAAATATTTTATTGACTAAAGTTCATTGCTTTGATAAAAAAATTTGATTTTATTTCACCTAAAAATACCGAAATTACTTTCTTGCCAACCTAATATTATCACATTAACCCTTCAAAATGTACTTAAAAAATGCAGTGATTCTATTAAAATATATGCAATATTTATTAAATAATTATTAGCACAAATTTTATTGAGGCCGCATCGGGCCCGATTCTTTTACAGCTTAAGGGGTAGACCACCTGGACTGTCTAAAAATGTGCTGTCTTTGGCAATTTTTTTACGGATAACCACTAAGTGAAAAATTCCGATTCTCCGCAGTGGTATCAACATAACTCCTAACTATATTCCCAATTTTTTTCAGATTGGAATATTGAGAAATGACGGCGTAGAATTTTTAAGAAATTCAATCTTTTACTATGATATTTCTAGTCTAGGAAACTAATTCATGAGGTTTAGCGATAATATTTCGGATGGCAAAAGATCATAGAACAAAATGGAAAATATTTGATTGATTAAAGTTCATTGCTTTGATAAAAAGATTGGATTTTATTTCACCTAAAAATACCGAAATTACTTTCTTGCCAACCTAATAATACAACACAACTTGTCAATCCTTTGAACGGTCTTGCTGCTTTTATTTAATAATTTTGTTCATAAAAGCACGGAAATCCGCAGTATAATTATTATGTAGGAACGACTGAAGAAATGTTGTTCCGGTTCGAAGGGTGCACGGACAATTACGCAGGTCAGTTTACGCGAAGTAGGGAATAGTCGCGACGATAAATCAGCCGGAATTGCATTGTTTTCGGGCACCGCTACGAAATCGTCATGGAGAACAGTTTCGCTGCGGTGCACCGCGAGGATCGTCGGCCACGGTAATGCAAAACGCTTCGTCTTGTTCTAACCGAGCTGCGGATGTTTATCTCTCGACTTCTCCGCGAGCACAGGGCACTTATCCGACTGGACAGGAGTCGTGGGTTCAGAACGTTACCCGAGATTTACAAGGGCCAAACCTTCGGGCGTGTAATCTGTTTAGCTTAGTTTTAATTTACGATCGCGATTTCCGCGCGCGCGCGCGTTGCTCGCGTTTTGTGGAAGCCGCGGGGTTCGACAAAGCATCTCAGTTGCACCGGTCGATGAAAAATCAGAGTCGGACTAACCATTACCCAGATGTTCTTCGCTTGACGATTTAAATCCAATATACAGTGATTCCAACTAATATTCGCACTCTCTTAAGAATGGCATAACTTTGTCAATGTTGGAATATACTACTTGATTTTTTTTTTTTAGAAATTAGAACAATTGGAGCGTTACATAACGTGAGAAAAATGTTTGATTAAAATTGCAATTGGTCGAAATTACAGAGAAAGTACTAAAAGTTGTATTTTACAACGTTTTAATGCAGGCCTACACTAAAAATTTAAAAGGTACGTTTTGTACATCTGTATCAATTATACATATTCTGAATATGGCATCTAAATCGGTCAACGTTGCACCGAGCTACAAACGTTTAACGATGTAAACTTAAGGGCGAAAGTCGCACAATTTTGGCCTTGACAGGGCATTTCGCCCTTGTGTAATCATTTTCTAACATCTGCAGCTCATTGCAACGTTGACCGATTTTAATGAAATTCTCAGAATATGTATAATTGATATAGATCTACAAATCTTTCTTCCTAAATTTTCAATGTAAGTCCACATAAAAAAGTTGCAAAATACAGCTTTTAGTTTTTTCTCTGCAACTTCGACCAATGGCAATTTTTGTAAAAAAATTTTGTCACGTTATGTAACGATCCAATTGTTCTAACTTCTCAAAACAATTCAAGTAGCATAGTCCAATATAGACAAAGTTATGCGATTTTTAAGAGTGTACGAATATTAGTTGGAGTCACTGTAGTAACACTAACAGTTTGGTAGAAGATTGAGACAAAGATGCAGTGATACCTTGAGTCAGAACGGGCCAACATTTTGACACACATCTTTTGATCATTATTTTATATCATAAACTTTCTCTTAGAACTAATTTATGAGAAAATTATGATACTTACTTTCTAGTGGACCCTTTCTCTTTATCATCGTGGCTAACACGTTTGTTCTACTATCGCATTGCTACCACAAGATTCATTTTCTCCTACCAGAGATGAATATTTGCCAACGCAAAAGGAATGCAATCCGATAAATGGATTGGAACGGAATCCAATAAATGATCCTTAAACTCGTACGAGGGGGACACCGGTTGCACATGTGAACGGGGGACACGTTGTTGGTAAAAATGGCGGAACGGTACTTACCTTTGCAGCCTCCCACGGACAAGCCGTAATGGTCGACGTCGCAGCGATCGCACCGGAAGCCAAGGACACCATCCGCGCACCTGCACTCGCCGGTTACGGGATCGCAGACCTTGTCGAGGGCACCCACGTCGCAGTCGCATTCCCGGCAACCTGCGGTTACGTTCCCGTAACCTTCGATGCAGGAGGAACAGTCACGACCCTCGAACAAAGGCTTGCAGGGACACTGACCGCTCCTCTCGTCGCACTCGATGGAACCGCTGCCAAGAGGGTCGCAGTCGCAGGCTGCAACAGTAGGAGGTCCATGTTTAGGTTCACGTTTCCAAGATTTACTATTCTTTCTCTTACTATTAGGTGTGCAAGTCAATACGTGACCGTCGCGT